>RSEF01000004.1:98257221-98284911 GCA_003993805.1 Himantopus leucocephalus
TACTGAGGCCAGTTCTGTTTAATATCTTTATCAACAACCTGGAGGAGATCGAATGCAGCCTCAGTAAGTTTGCAAACAACACCAAGTTAGGCAGGAGTGTCAACCTTCTTGAAGGTGGGAAGGCTCTACAGAGGGATCTGGACAGGCTAGACCAATGGGCCGAGGCCAACTGTATGAGGTTCAACAAGGCCAAGTGCTCTAATACCGTGTTCTGTTTTGGGCCCCTCACTACAAGAAAGACATTGAGGCACTGGAGTGTGTCCAGAGAAGGGCAACAAAGCTGGTGAAGGGTCTAGAGAACAAGTCTTATGAGGAGCGGCTGATGGAACTGGCGTTGTTTAGCCTGGAGAAAAGGCTCAGGGGAGACCTTATCGCTTTCTACAACTACTTGAAAGCAGGTTGTGGTAAGGTGGGGGTTGGTCTCTTTTCCCAAGTAAAATGTGATTGGGCGAGAGAAAACAACCTCAAGTTGCACCAGGGGAGGTTTACATTGGATATTAGGAAAAATTTCTTCAGTGAAAGCGTTATCAAGCACTAGAACAGGCTGCCCAGGGAAGTGGTTGAGTCACAATCCTTGGAGGTATTTAAAAGATGTGGCACTTCGGGACATGGTTTAGTGGTGGACTTGACACTGTTAGGTTTACAGTTGGAAGGTCTTTTCCAACCTAAATGATTCTATGATTCTGTAGGAGATGTGCTCACAAACAATTTAACTTGATGAATATACTTGTAAGGGCCTCCCCAAAAGATAAAACTGGGAATGGAAGAATATATTTACTGCATTTTACTTTAATCTTTTAGTTCTCCATTGTTCTCCAGGTAGATAATCCACCACATCCTCAGGACATATGCAGTCAAAATAACACGTAATAAGCGATGCACAAGAGTCTCAAAGTGACAATGAATTTTCAATTAAGCTTCACAAAAGCTTCAACAGAAAGGCATTTTACAATCTGTGATTCAGTTGAGGAAGGAAGAGAAGTGACTTTAAGGCAAGACAACAGGTCAAGGACCAGCTCTAGGAACAGAAACCAGATCCAGTAGCTCAGGGCAAATCTGTTGGGGTTTGAGAGCTCAATAAATAACAGCATACCTTTGCTACAAAAACCAGAACAAGCTGAGCTAGCTCTGCTAAGCTGGACCCACTCAACAGAGGCAGTATGACGGACTCCAACAAAACCAACCAACAAATGTCAAAGAGAGAGTCACTAACCCTCCCTTAAGCCTCTGTTGTCCCAACTGATCTAGGGTTGAGGTTTGGGACTCCAATGACAAGTTTCAGATGAGTAAGCCCCTCCTTGCCAACAAATCTCAACCTCATCCCCAAACTACTGCTAACTTTTGAACTGCACTGCTGTAATTGAAATCCCATCCTCTTTCTAACTATAGATGCCTACTCTGGCAAACTCACTCAGAGGACATGAGACATAGTAAGTAACAGCAACATCCTCAGGCAGGAAAGCTGGATTAAAAGGCAACAGCATTTGGGATGTATGACTACCAGAGGAGGCCCAGACTGTCATTCCCATGCAAATATTTGTGTCTATTGAAGAGAGGAAAAATAGTAATGGGCTTAAATTGCCCAGGAGAATTAGGTTAAACATTACGACAGTTTTCTAACTGTAAGAGTGGCCGAAATCCAAAAGGGATCATCAAGGCATGTTACAGAATCTCTTTAAATTGATCATTTCTAAGAATAAGTTAGAAAAACATCAAGCAGGAGCAGCTTAGATGCATTTGCTGCTGGAGAGACCAAATACCTTCTCATATAGGGAGAGGACTGAGTAGGCGACTTCTTGAAATCCCCTGAAGCCCTGTTTTCTATAGGTCCAACCTATAGAATAGCTGAAGCTCTTTGGAAACCACCCAATCTTAACCAATGCTGTACTAAACCCTGAAAGCTGAAAGAAATGGTGTTTTCTGGCCCCAGGTACTAAACCCTTCCAGGGTTTTATAAGAATTTCAAAGAACCCAACTCAACTTCACTGACAGCAACAGACAAATTCCCTTTTCCTTCATTTGTACAAGATCAGGTCTTTAGTTATAACATACTCTAAAGCCTTCTTAAGCATACACTTATGACAACGGAGCACTCTTAGACTATACATTACTGGAAAAATAGAGCCACCATAAAGCCACAGCCATCTCCGGGGTGGAATATAGCTATTCTGTGCCAGACAAGATTCTGAAGGAAATGAAGAATAATTACCCTAATTGAAAATATAATGGAACGACGTGGTTATAATGTCCCTATTAAAGAATGAATTTCACACGATAAAAGACGTTAAGAGGGAGAGCTTGAACAAATTAGCTTTCAGCCTCCAGAAGAGCCAGGAAACGTAAGGAGCAACCCAAAGCCAGGCAAGCCAGAACAAATACAACAAACACGAATGCCCCCAACCGAGGCAAGTATGGAGAGAACTGGCCACGAGCAGAGCTTTCAACTTCCCTCCTCTTTTTGTGAGCACAATGGAAACAATTCCCCCAAGAACAAAAGCGATGCGTCAGCAGGCCTTACTCTCTTCAAGCTCTTTCAAGTTGGAAGGACAGTTGATTTGCACCATGTGTAGGATAGGAATGCTTGCTAGAACCAAGCGAGATAAATTTCATCCTATCCAAGCTGGTTAACATTAGACAGAGATGAATCATCTTTACAATGCCTGTAAACAACACTGTTTAAAAAAGGAAGAAATCTAATGATACACTCTAGTCACACTTACTTTGCAGGAAGTTTCTGAACATTTATACCATATGTACTATTGTTAGGAAGAGTGTCGAAATAAGGGGGCAGACACAAACCCACAAGAATCGAAGGATGTGGACATAAAGCCACCACAAATGTTCTAATCTCCCTTCTGCTGTGCCTGCAATGGTGTTCCAGCACGTCTAATCCTTTATGACAGGCAGAGGCTGGGGGGAGAGGACACACTCAGAGTAATGGAGTAGATGTACATCAGATGTGCTATTTATAACGAAAGACAGAAAGCTCAATGGAGTCATCTGCTCTCTGTCTCTGGTTGATTCTCACTCTGACCTTCAGTGAAGCACTGTTTTTTTAAAAAGGGAAACCAAAGTATCTGAAACCACGACAATATGGGCTACCTTTATTTGGTAACTCAGATGTGAAGGAAATACCAACACCAGAGCACTGAATATGCAAGTCCCAGAGCCACACAAGTCCCAGTCAAAA
The DNA here is from genome assembly GCA_003993805.1 of Himantopus leucocephalus. Lineage (NCBI taxonomy): Eukaryota > Metazoa > Chordata > Aves > Charadriiformes > Recurvirostridae > Himantopus > Himantopus leucocephalus. The sequence goes on from RSEF01000004.1 coordinate 98,260,412, forward strand.
AAATGGCTACAAAAGATCCTGGGCTGGACAAAGTGCCTTGGATGTGTCAGGACACTGGAAGATCTCCCCACTTCGCTTATTCAGAGGGAAACTGAGAGGCAATTTAATTACTATATGTGAATATATTCCTTAAAAAAAAAAAGGTCCCACTGAGCTGTTTAATTCAGGGAGAAAAATCTTAATAGCATAAAGCCACAGCAATCTTAAGCCAGATAAATTCCAAGCAGAAAGGAGGCATAGTATTTTTGTTTGCATGCTTCCAGACCCATTGGTAGAAACCAACAAAAGAAGCGGAGGAATCATCCTGTCCATCTATGGTTTTCCAAGCTGGCCACTGTTCAGTGCAGCATACACTAACCAGACACGTTGTCTTGCTCAATATAGGCACAAAAGTGAGAATTTACAGTCTGCAGCATACAGATATGCTGTGCAGTACATCTTTAAATACATCTTGCCATGTAAAGGGTTACATACAGTCTTCTCCTTACCCTGACAAAACTCCACAGCTAAACCAAACTAGAAAAGAGCAGACACTGCTGCTCAAATATTCTGCAACACAATGAAGATTATCTAGAGTAGTGGTGTAACTCCAGGGGTCAATACTGGGGCCAATGCTGTTTAACCTCTTCATTAATGACATGGATGTGGAGACTGAGTGCACCCTCAACAAGTCTGCAGAGGATATAAAACTGGAAGGAGCGGCTGACAGACTAAGAGGGGTGTGTCACCACTCAGAGGGACCAGGGCAGGCTGGAGAAATGGCCCAAGAGGAGCCTCATGAAGGTCAACGAATGCCAAGTCCTGTCCCTGGGGAGGAATAGCCAGCCCCAGGCACTGCTACATCTGGCACTGACCATCTAGAAAGCAGCTCAATAGAAAAGGACCTGGGGGTCCTGCTGGGCTCCAAGTTGACCATGAGCCACCAGTGTGCCCTTGCAGCAAAGAAAGCCAATAAATTCCTGGGCTGTGTTAGGAAAAGCATTAGCCAGCAGGTTAAGGGAACTAACCCCTCCCCCTCTACTCAGCACTGGTGAGACACATCTGGAGGACTGGGTCCTGATCTTGGCTCCCCAGTACAAGAGCAATATGGAGCTACTGGAGAGAGCCCAGTAAAGGTCCACTAGCATCACTAAGGGACTGGAGCATCTCTCATACAAGAAAAGGCTAGGAGAGCTGGGATGGCTCAGCCTCGAGAGGAGAAAGCTGAAGGAGAGAAATTCTATATCAGTGTATATAAATATCTGATGGGGGTTGGGAGAGTAAAGAAGACAGAGCCAGACTCTTCTCCTTGGTGCTCAGTGACAGGAAAACAGGCAACATACAGAAAATTCCATTAAATGTAAGAAAAAAAGAGAAAGAAAAAAAAAAAGCCAAACTTTTTTTACTGCGAGAGTGATCAAACACTTGAATAGGCTGGCCAGAGAGGCTGCAGAGTCTCCATCCTGGAGGTATCCAAAACCAGACTGGACACAGTCTTAAGTGACCTGCTGTAGGCAATCCTACTTGAGGGGTGGGACTAGATGACCTCCAGAGGCCCTAGTCAGCCTCAGGTATTCTGCGATTCTGTGAATATTTTCACCAGAGATTACTCACTAGGCTTTTCCTTCCTTCTTCACCTCCAAAAAAACCCTGAAGAAAAGCATTTCAGCATTCAAAGGGGCCCAGCAAACTGTTAAGCTGATGATGAAACAGATCAGTTTAACAGAGATTCCTTCAGATGTTCTCATCCAAGCAGAAATATTGCCACAGAGAAATAAAGTTGTTAGAGTAAAATATGACTTTATATTAAAATAGAAAGTGTTTCTAATCAGTCTGGCATTTTAATGGCTACATCTTTATAAGTTATATAAAATAGTTTTATGTGACAAGAAGAGAAAGCTATCTCTAAAGGTCTAGATAGTACCATTCCCAGGGAAAAGAAGAACATTCAGGTGGATCAAACTGAATGTTTTATCCTTTGTTCTATAAATGCCAGGAAAGCCCGCCAGACAGCAATGCCCCAAGTTACAGGAGTCAAGTTATTTGTGCCCAGAGGACACCACTATTAATAATTGCAGGCACCAGAAATTAAGACTAACTAGTTCAGGTAATTCCTCTTTTTTCAGAGTACAGTTACCCCCTGCTAATGCCTCTTTGGTAACAACAGCAACCTTACAATCTGCAATACCTGCACAAGAGCAGTGATGGGCAAAACGCTTTGCTTCTGGGTCAAGAGTCAAACATCCTCCCCCATTTTGCCATTTAAGAATGACTAGTTTTTAGACTGTTAGCTAATCACCTTCTAGGGACAGGATACTATCAGAGTCCTGCAGCACCTAGACACCTTCACCCGTAGCACCTCTCACAACAGGGTGCTGCTTCTTAAGTCTCATCTTCCTCTTCTTCCCAAACACAGCAAATTTCAGAAGGTTCCAAGACTTCAGCAGATGAACACACTGTTTTCTTCTTTGCTTAAAGCAACTCCCAAGTTGCTCTCACACTTGAGCCAACCAAGTCTTGTTTCTCACAGGCCCCTTTCACACAGTTAATGGATTTCAGTGTCTCAGAAGGTGCAGGCATCAACCACCTCATCCTATGAATGGGACATTTATACTGCCCATTGACTGGATTCACCAGTGTCAAGTGAAGCACAAACTTAATCTTTTTGTTCATCTACAGTCATCTTCTGCTCTACCAGGCCATCTACCTTCATAAAAGCCGTAGGATGTCAACACCTTTGAGACTCCCAGATCTCCGTCCAATACATTACAAAGGCAGGCAAATCCAAGTACCCTTAGAGAGGGAACCCACAGGCATCATGACCAGTTTTAGCTTAGGGATCACTTTGGGAACAAAGGTTACTATCTCCACTACTGTAATATCTTGCAACAAGGATAATAAAAGAGGCACCAACTAAGTGGGGTGGCAACAGAACCAGTGCTGGCATCTCTCACCCCTCTTGGTCAACTTCCTGTGATGGTAGGGAGATAACCACAAAACCTGTCACACCTTTCGGACTCTCACAAACTTCTGGTTTTCTGCAGTTTCTTCACACACGCAACTATGGTCTCTGGGTCTAGGCAGGTCATCCCTCCTTCAGCTTGGGAGGAAGGAGCTAATATTACCACCTTTAAACCCTTGGAAGGAACAGCAACATGGAGTGATGATGAGATGTGGTTTTGCTTATTCTGGCACATTGTTCACTTACTCATGCCTCAGCTATAACAGGTTAGTACAGCAAAAGATCAGAAGACATTCAGACAGGGATTTTCCATCATGCCACTGATAAGCATTTCACTAATAGAAAGCTTAAGATTGAAAGCATGTCTTCACCTTAGTTATTTCATACACTTATTTGAACTTAATTACACAAGGGCTTTGCAACTCCAACACAAGGAAGAGCTACACAGAGCTGGATAATAGAGGCACAAGTACCAAGTAACTTGCCTAGAAGCATGTTATAATTCAGTTAAAGAACAGAAAAAACAAAATCCAGCCTCCTAAACGCTGCACAGACATCATCCTATAATGTATTTTTTCTTGGAATCAGACATCCCGTTGATTTGCTGTACAGCTTTATAGAGGGAGGTCAGTTATCCAGACTCCCCACCTACCCTATATAAAGGCCTCCAAAAGGATTACTTCAAGTGACCACTACCAGTAGACCAAAAAAAAAAAAAAAAAAAAAGCAGTGGGAGGCAGTTTTGTCAGCAATTCTTTTGCAGTGTTGATTTTCACAGGCTGGCTTGCTTTCGAAACAAGATAGATTCAACCTTGCCTAAGAGAGATCATGTAGGCACTTCTCCAGCTCCTTCTGCTTGTCTGGTCACAGACTGATAAATGACTTGAACAGACTCAGCCAAGTCAGACCAGTCCTCTGAGCCTGGAAGAGCTGGGCTGGGACAGTTGTTCTCCTGACAGGCTTTCCTTCAGGAGAAAGCTGCAGGATACGGGATGTTTCTATAGCAGAGGAGACTGCTTAGTCCCAAGCAGAGACCTGCAACTTAATTGACACACAAGCTGCAGAGGACACCCAGAAGAAAGGCCACAGGGCCAGCAGCGTAGGACAGAGCGAAGTAGTAATGCAGAAGCATGCTCTAAGATCTCTTTCAGGCTAGTATTTATCAAAAAAACAGCACAAAGAAAACAAATCCCATGCAAGACGTAATAACAAGAGCTTAACGCACCAGACACTAAATGGAACTACAGCACTGGGCCAAGAACTAGAAGGAAGAAACCTCCGCCAACACCAAAACTGACCTTACCAAAGCTGAGAAAGAAACAAAGATAGCCCATAGGCGCCCAAAGGCTCTCCTCAATTACAAGGCAATATAGAATACTAAGAGGAGATGCCAAGAAACATTTTGCTCCTGAACTTGTGTGATCCCTAAAAGGGCTTTAGGAGTCACGACAGCTCTGGGTTAGAGAGACAAACTCAAGACAATGGGAAAACCTGAGGGTGACTGGGACATTCAAGGAAATTTGGGAAATAAGATTGCTCTTGGGGCAGAGCTTGGCTAAAACAAGCCACACACACACAAGCACACACTCCTCAGAGGCAGCACCGTGCAAAGTTATGGTCATACCAATATGTAGTCAGCTAAAGTCCTCACAAAGCCAATGTTCAGCCAGCAGGATCTAGAATGCAGATTTAAGCCAAGAGGAAGATCAAAAACAGGGATTAAAAGACTGAAAAAGTGAAGTCACATGTGCCAGGTATGGGGGTGATTTAACCATTGCCAGAAATTCTGAGGGCTTCTTAGCCCATGGATGACTGCTAATGTTAAGCTTTCTCACCAGCTCTCTCACAAATGCCAGCTCGGTGGCTGGTGGCTTATAGAGCACAGAGGAGGGGGCTTCGGGAGAAGTGGACACACACAGATCAAGGTAATTCAGACCCACCAAAGGGACACAGTCCTGATGACAGCAAACTAAAAACCCAGATTATTCCAGCCTTTGGGCCACCAGACCTTTAAGTGGCACCGCCACCCTGTGTTGCAATGGCTGAACTGCATTGAGGTTTAGCTCCCCCAAAGCACAGCAACTGTCAAACAATGTGTAATATGCTTTTCAGCATGAAGGCAGCTAAAGCAAGGCCAGCTTCATTATCTGGAAGGCCTCGAGTTGAACTCTGCACGCAGAGAGGCTGAAGCCAAGTATTTCATGCTGATGCGCGATCCAGACTCCAACTGCAGCGGGTTTCATAAGAGTTGAAGCCAGACACAGAATCAGCAAGAGCAAAGTTTGCTCAGACAACTGAAACCTGAACAGCAGAGTTACCAAAAGCAATTTGAAAATAGCGTATCACCTCCTGGTTGAATAAGCTCAGCTCACCGTTCCTGAAAATGAGGATGGCAGCCTATAAGCTTTGGTTCCCATTTGTAAACATGCATCCAAAGAGTGTGTTCTGTAGTACTCCTGGAAGCATAACATCACAAAGGATATCTCAAAACATTTATTTTGGGATCAGCAGAATACTTCTTGAACCATGTATATGTTAACACAAGAACTTAAACCTTACAAACAATCTGTCTCAATTTCCGTTTGAAGGGAAGCACCACAGATATTTTACACCCTGGCAAGCACAAGCACAGAAGAATCAAGTGAAATGCCTATGGCCATGCAACAAGCCATGCCTGCGCCAGAAATCAGAGCACTTCCAGCCACCAGGCCTTTCCCCAGGAGCAAGGAGGAAGCTTTAACTTCATCACAGTAAGTCACCAAAAATTTCAGACTGTGAACCAGGCCAGTTCTCCTCCTACCCACCTCAGAAGCAGATATTCAGCAGTCAGTTCCAGCCTCCAAAACAAGACAGAAAACATGGCAGCATTGAGCACAAAGATTTGGAGCATGATGTTGGAGCAGCACGAGCTGCTGCATCCATCGGCCATGGCAAGTATCACACACTTGAGCTGTGCAAGCCCTCAACAGGTGAGTATAGCAAACACAGATAGTTTCTCCCAGACTGCTTCTGCCATCCCATCTCCAACACTTCTCATAAACAGGTTCCTTCACCCCTGTAATCTCATCATCTCCATTATCCCTCATTCTACTGCCACCCCCCAAATTAAATAGCCTCCAAGCAACAAAGAAAGCAGCTTCGGAATAAGGGGAAGCCCATCATAACATGCAGTCAAGTTATCCTAGTACTTATTTCCTAGAAATGGTGCTTTTATAACAAGCACAAGTTGTCCATGCAGATTCACTGATTAAAGGAAGACCATTTTCAGCTGCCGTCTGTGCAGGTAAAGGTGCAAGTGCTCTTGTGCAAGACTGAACTGTGCTAGGAAAGTGATGGGGGACAACCCTAGAGACATACCAGGCCACACACACCCCTGCAAGAGCACAAAAAAAAAAAAAAAAATCTAAGCCCAAGTTGTTCAAAGGGTTTCATCCTTTCTTCTTCCCCCATTTGCACAAACCAGTTGCCAACGATTGTTTTCAGCAGCGGGGAAATTCCCTCATGTGCTCCCAACTGCAGGAGCTGAATGCATTCATCCACCATCGCCCATCACCATCTGATGACAACTGTCACTGCAGAGCTGAGTCACATTCACACCCTCCTCCGCTCAAGTCAAGCCGACATTTCCCTGTTTCAAATAACCACACTCATTACAATTCATTTCAACGAACTTAAGGATGGGCTTTTTCTTTACAGGCAAAGAACTGGTGCATTATGTACAAAGACAATTTATAACTTTAACCAAGAGTTTTGGGGAGAAAAATCAACCAGTGATGCTGCTTTACAGCACGTGGTTTAACGATGCGATTCTTCATCACTTTAATTACTACAATTACAGCATGATAGCACAGGAAAAATTAGGAAAACAACTTAATATTTACAGGCAAACATCTAAGCAAGACAGCATGGTCAGTCTTGTAGTGAGATTCTGATCCTCCTGTGGTTTTTAGAAGTGCTGATGCCCCAATAGCATGTACCAAACTTGTTCAATCATTGCAAATAAGTGAAGGCTTATTTTATTGGCAAGTGAGCAGTGAGGAGCTAAAAAAGCTACAGCAGCAATCCTGCATAGCTACCAGAGAAGGGAGCTCTCAGTCATGCACAAAAATAAGCTGTCTCCACTGGCTTGGCAAGAAATAACATTTGTGCTGAATTCATTTTACAAAATCCCAGCAAGAAGTGAAGTATGTGCTTGTTTAGGCTTCAAATTGAGCTAAGCACACATTTCAGCTTAAATATATTTTCATTCACAAAGAGTGAAGTCGTTTCAAAGCACAGCAAGCCTTAAGTGGCACTTGACCCACATATAAAGAGGCTGTAAGACTATTTTTCCCCTCCAATGTTCACTACTGCTGGATGAGGTAACAGAATCTGATCCATGTCCAGGCAGCTGTGGATGCTCAGTGTCCAAGAGGCAGACACTGCAGAGAGCACCCAAACACCAAGGCAACAAATAACTCCCACTAGATAGATTTCACTCCATATTTGTTAATGTATTTATTTTTTAAAACGAATTTTCAAGCTTCTCCTTAGGGGAACCTTGAAAGCACAGTTTTAACATACCAGATAGTGACTGTGCTGATAAGAACCTCCTAAATACTAAGCCACGTATTGGGCAAACAAATTTTTTAACATGGAAATAAGGACTAAAAGAGGTTGTTACAATCAGGACGTTGTTCACTTGGAGAGGAACAAAGGGAACATGACTCTTGTCTGTATGGGCTGGATTACTCCAGCTGTCACAGCTCTGCATGCACAAGCTAAGAAGCAGGACACAAGACACTTGCCAATACCCAGACAGGGTCCCTGAGTCCCAAGCGTGACAGATTTTTAAGGAAGAATACAACTGCTATTCATCATGTTTACTGCCTTTAATACAGTAGACCCTCACACTGCTTTATTAAGATACCTGGTTCAGCAGCTTGACAAGGCAGAACAGAGCTGGATACCTGCCACAAGGAGCAGTGAGACACCAGGGGAATGGGGAGGGCTTCCCAGGGACCCTGGGCAGCACTTGCTGCCACACTAGATAGAAATGAAAAGGTCTCGACTAAGCTTTGCTGCTGCCTCCTGTATCCTATGAGTCAGTGCTTGTGGACTTCATCCAGCCTGATTGATTTCTTTCTTAGTTGCCTTAATCTATTTAAAGAAGTTCATTATCCCAGTTTTTACTCTAATTAAACTTGGCTGCCCCCCCCTTTTTTTTTGTCATTTGAAAGCCTTCCAATTTTCTTTGGAAGGTTACTATTAGAAGATCTGGGCAGATCTTGGTAGCTCTGCTAACTCAGAGGCCACTCACAGGATGCTACGTGACATAGCTCCTTGCTTAGGGGATGGCTTTGCAAGAGGAAATACAAGATGATGGGCGTAAGCAGATCCCAGGCTGGATGAATCATCTTGGGATGTGGCACATAGGTCATAAGCACTAAGTACCCACAAAGTAAACTGTGAGGTCTTTTGAAGATATACTTGATTACTTCATGGCACTGTGGGTTTTATCCTGAAAGCAAGCTTCCAGTTTTTATTACACTTTGTGCTTTTACAAACTCCAAAGAGCTGAAAGAATGAAAGAAAGAAGATTTTATAAATAAATCGAAACATCAGGATCTGGACGATGACAAGGCACCAGAGCCTTCTTGGTGGTCCTGCAAGAACCTGACAGGGAACCAAAGCAATGAGTTTGGCAACGCTGAGCTAGGGAGAATGGGAAGCAAATACAGTACAGAAAGAAAGCAATCCCACCAGGGGGGAAAAACCCACCAATGAGTCCCAAAACAGCAGCAGGAAAGATGGGGGCGGGGGGACACACACCTATCTGAACTCACTTCTGTGGGCAAAGGTGAAAGAGCTGCAATTATAGGTCTTTCAGAACTCCTCTCAGATATCCAAAAGTAACAGATAACCAAAGCAGTAGCCAAGCAAAATGCAGCACTACCCAAGCCAAACATTACAGATCCCCATCTGAAAGCATGTCTGATGTGATGAAGGGAGCATGCTAATATCTGTTTCCTGAACTATCAAGAAAATCTCCTTCCCCTTCTTAACTATTTGCAGGTAAAGCCATCCAGAACACGCTGCTGAAGAAAGCCAAACTTAAGCTTTGAGATGTAACGTTTCTCATTTAAAGGCTGTGTATTGCAATTAAACCCAAGCAATTACGTTTTAAGCCAAGAAAGTGATTAATCTGTCAACAGCTGATCACACTGACCATTTATATCAAAGCCTGGCTGTCTGAAGGCACAGGCTGAGCTTACTCCCAGCGTAGCATTCCACCAGCTTCAAGGAGAGGCAAGGGACAGGGCTGGCAGGATAAAGGCTTTTATATCCAGATATTTGAAACAGTAGATTTAGCATTTAAAACACATCAGCATCACTGGAAATTTACTTCTACCTAGAAAAAGGCTGGAAGATAAGGGAAAACGCCAGATACGCCATAATCCCAAGAGCCTCTGCATCATCACTTATTGAAGGATCTAACGCACCTACTGTTGGATCAGATCCACTCCCTAAGCTAAGGAGCTGTTTGGGATACACAATTGCAAGTACTGCAGAAATGTTAAAAAGAAATAAAGTAGTTTTATTCACAACAGTATTAAGATGCAATCTATTTTGCTTTTTCTAACTCTATTTCCAACCACCAGAAGCAACTTTCCTTTTCCCTAAGAAGGGTGCTTGAGATCTCAAACCCTTTGCTCCAGCTCAGGAACATTTACCACCAGAAGGCATCAGCCAGCAGAAGGATGCACAGAGTTTCGGGGCCATGGGTAGCAGCAGGTAGACACACAAGCATGTAGCATGCGAGCGCACAGTGTCCAGGCTGCGAGCTAGGCTGGACATGAGCTCTGCACACTCCAGATGGCAGCACAGGAACACGCTGCAGCTCCTGGGCAAAGGACCCACGTCTTCAGCGGCATTGCAGACTGCATCGCTCTTCAGCCTTTCCACTGGGAAGCAAAACATCCTTTTATTTCAGCTGCTGTATAAACTAATCCTGTTTGATTGAGGGCTATATGAAGCAGATGGCCAGATTATGGGTTTGAATTTTCAAACTGTAATGGTTTAAGAATTTGCAGGTCCCTGCCCATCCAACCTACCCCTAACAGCTGGACGTTTGCAACACGCGCAAAGTCTAGCAGGAAGAAAAAAGCAGCATGCCTTCAGCTGGCTGAATCCCTGTCTCTAAAACATGTTGCTTGCAAATTATGCTTATAAGAAGCAAACCCCAATCTCAGTGTGGCTGAAGGACAGGACACACAGCACTTCATTATCACAGACTGCTCAAGAGGTCAAACACTCTGGGGCTGTATCACAGCGTCCATGCTGGGGGGGAAACTAGCATGGGGAGCCACGCAGCACACAAGTCCAGCCTCAAGGGATGTAAGGCGAAGCAGTAATGGGTTTTGCCTGGAAACGGAACACATCTAAGGCATGCTGTCTTTCAAACGCTTTCTGTGCTCAAAAAACAATGAGTGCTCGGGCAGAAAGCAGGCATTTCTACATCAGGGAAAGTGTCACTTGTCCAAAAATCCTATTTAGCAATTGATGGAGTGTTAACTAATCCACCTCAGACAGTGTGATACATATAAACAGTCAAAGGACCATGCCTCTTCATACATACTCCGCATTTCCCCATCCCAGTCCAGACAGGACCGTATTACTCTAAACCTGCCAACCTGCCCAAGCCAGCATGCCCACAACTGCTGTCACAGATGGAGGCACAAAGACACAGCTTTAGCAGAGGCAAACTTGTAGGCAAGGTGAACATCAAACCTGATCCATCACAGGATCACAACACTGGTGTGCAGTTCAGTCAGTAACTGGATTATGGCTAATCGGGTTATTCTGAAACCACTGGATGAGGTCAAGTGCTGACATTCATACTTTTAAACCTCTCTCTCTGCATGGGAGGAAGGGAACTCAGACCGCCAAGTGGGACTAAAGGGCCAGGGAGTCATTACTTGGCTTTTCCACCACCATTTTGGGGACTATGGCTCCCAAGTAATCTATACACAGAGTCCCACTTGTCAGCCAAAAAACTCACTGCACACATAAGGTAAATCCTTATTTACAAGCACTGCACAACTAAACAGACTAACGGTCCTGCTCATCCTACAGCTGCTGAGCATCCCTTCAGTACGGGTTCTGTGTTGAACAGCTCTTTGCTTATGATCTGTGGATAGTAAACACTAACTCAAATGGAGTAGATCCAGCTCAGGAAGATCCCTAATCTCCCAAGTATTTGAAGCAGGAGAGCATATATATGAATAATACGGAACAGGACAGAGAGTTACACTCTCTTGAAGCACCTGCTGCTGTTCTCTCTGGGACACGTCTGGACAAACTTTGTACTCTTACCTGGTTTTGCATTATATATAAGTAGTATTTTGGGGGGCTGAAGCCTTATACATTGAGTATCTGCTTCCAGGTGGTTCTCTTTACCCTTTCGAAGTTTCTCATTTTACACCTATCAAAACAGTTCAGCCACTTCCACAGTTCAGGCTTAAGAAAAAAGGATTTTTCAGAGTATTAACTTTTTGCTGAGCCTCTCCTGGAAAACTACCATCCTCAGAATTTGGCCTACAAAGTCTGGTATTTGTACCTAGGAGTTATTTGTTTTCTAGCAATGCTTAGCGATCAGCCAGGCTGGAGGTCTGCACTGCAGAGTGTGATGTACAGGTGCACTGGGACTGTCCCCAGCCCAAATCTGATCTGAACATCCATGTCACACTGCCAAGGGAAAGTTGGGCACATGCAACAGACCTTTCACAGTATCAGGTTTCACTCCAGCAATTGATAAAATACCATCAAGGCCTGAAACATCACCTCCACTTATTAAGTTGTAACCTGCAGCAACAGAACATCTGTGCATCCGTTTCAGCTCATTAGAGCAATAAGAAATAGCAGAAGGATCAACTAGAAAGCCTCACTGAAACCATGTATTTGGCTGACAACCCTCCCAACAACCTAAAACTATGCTTTGCAACAAGCCCAGAGATTCAAACTGGAAAACTAGGATTACAAAAGATCACGGGTTTTCTTTATTAGAAACAGCAACCCCAAATTTACCTAGTGGCAAGTATACCACGCAAATCCTGTCTTCATCCCTCCCTTGCCCACAGCACAACAATACACGATGCAGGTTTTGGCAACAGAAGAGAAAGCGCAACACATGGCATGTTCTCTGTTTCCAGCAGTGCTTTTATATGTAAAGGTAAAGGTACCTTATATAAAAGGTACAGAACCTGGGATGTCCTTTGTAGGGTACAATATGGTATACTTGGTCATGTCCTTCATCCTCAGCACTGCTCTCAAAGAAATGCTGGGTTCAGCCAGTGCTACTAAGCACCCTCTACTCACTCTTCTTACTCACTGCTCACCAACACACCTAACCGGCTCTTCAAAGCTTAATATAAGATTTAAATTAAGTGTTCAGAGGCTGCTTAGGAGCAAATGATGTAAGCTGTGTAAATACAATTGCTTGAATAAGCTAGTGCCTGAGATTAATCAGAAGGCCAGGAATGAGAAGGAAATACAAGGAAGCACATTAGATCTTCATAGCCTCTCTCGTTGTCAAGGTAAAATTATTCCTGACATCCACATGTTCTACCTTTCCCACACAAGGCACATCCCAAGTAATCTCACTGCACCCTTGAGCAAAGTCACTTGTTGCCTAATCACAGCCTCCACTCCTCCTGAGAATCACCTCAACCAAGCAACAATACTGTATTTTGCCACTTGATGGCACCAGAGAAAATCCTAAATTTTCATACAACCAGGCCAGATTCAGAAGAGTCAGGGAAGACAAGGTGTAAACCCTAAAGGAAAAAGCTTATGCCCAGGGCTTTGCATAAGAACACAAGAAAATAACTGTCTCCTAGACTACAATATGCCTGCATCCAAACAGTGCATCAAAAGAAATCACGCTGCTTGTATTTACAGGCTACAAGCACAGCCTTTTTCATGGTCTTCATAGGTTAGATCACACTTGACCTAACCCAGCAACTCAGCTCTGATGACAAAATAAACCACAAATCCACCAGCATCAGCTGGTGACAAGATATCGGCACCAAAGATGACGAGCACCAGCTACTCACCATGGGAGCCCGGTGCGATCGCAAAGGTTGAAGGAGGAAGAATTGCACCTCAATGCTATTAGATCACGGCTGATCGCTGTTCTTCAGCCATTATCTCAGAAGACCCTTCTCATTAGTTGCAAGCACAGAGCTGGCACTTGCCACCCATGCAAGACACACTTTGCCTTTCAGGACAATCCTTCGTACCCCAGCACTTTGGCTGCATACTGCCAAAAGGCAGGGCAGGGGGAGCAGGACTGAGCAGCAAGGAACCAGATCCAGGACTGGGGTTACCACCACAGACTTAGTGCCTGGGAAAACCAAGCCAAAGACAACCCCTAGCACACTAAGCCCTGCCAGCCCCAGCTGGCCCTCCACCAAGCCAAGGGGTGACAAGGTAAATCCACAATCCAATTAAAATTACTCAGAGTTAATCAAGAGTCAACCACAATGCGAAGGAACCAGATTACCCAAAGCTTCTTCATTCAGCATACATAAGCAGTCCTGGGATGCCACACTGGTGCAGGAGACCCAGGACCACATCCATCGCTGGGACGCAACCCCTTTGGCTGAAGGACAGTCCTTCTCTCACCTGTAACTAGAACCGAGCACTCACCTGCTGCAAAACATTTAAAGAAAACTCCTCTGCTACAGCCAGCCTGAATTATCGCAGCCCGTACCTACTGCCCTGCAGGGAACTAAATTAATTACTGCTCTTCATCTGCACCCCTGTTAGCAGACGAAAGTTTCACCCCCAACTCTCAGCAGAATATGTTCTTAACAAGAACCCGTGGAAACCATATCCTTCCGTGTGGAAGCCACACATTTATTGCTGTGTTCCCTAGAGCACCTTGTAGTTTTGCAAAGTCACTTGCCTGAACTGGTTACAAAAGAGAAAAAGAAATTAAAAGAAAAAAAAAAAAGAAAAGCAGGTTTGAGTGTTTTTAAAACATAGCGTGTTTCAGAAAGTGTCTAATGTATGTTTCGACTTGTGCTACGTACCCAAGAAACAAGTATTTAATAGTTGGTTTGAAAGACCTAAGAAGCACTAGTCTCAAGAAAATGCATGAAGATTTTACCTCTAATTTATCTCTGCTGTTATTAGACCAGACAGACTTCTACATTACAGCTGCATGAAATCTTAATTAAAAGCCCATGCTGAAAGTTAAAACCAAAAACACAAAGCAAGCGTGTTCTCAACGTTGGACAGAGACCACCACAGACATTCATCTCCAGAGCCATACATCAGCTGGGGCAGCCAGAAAAATAAAACTATCTTGTACAAGCAAAAACAAAAACCCATAAGGACAAATTAGCTTTACCGCAATGGAGACTGCTTGGTAGGCTGTTGCTTAGTAAGTTTAAGGCTTTGCTTTAACAGTATGTGATTATCTAGAAATTGGGAATGCAAGTCACACTTATTGCTCAGGAACACAGAATTACAAAAAATAACCTTAAGACAATTCAGTGCACTGACACATTTTATAGATAGAAAACATTCTGCAGTATATATAGATAGGGAATGCTGAGTTTAAATACCAAGGTACTTATGTCCTGCTGCACATAGCATTAATGAAATTATTAATGAAACACTGGATCCAATTCACAGAATGGTTTCGGCTGGAAGGGACCTTCAAAGATCATCTAGTCCAACCCTCCTCCCACAGGTAGGGACATCTTTCACTAGATCAGGTTGCTCAAAGCCTCATCCAGCCTGACCTTGAACATTTCCAGGGATGAGGCATCCACAACTTCTCCATACAACCTGGTCCAGTGTCTCACCACCCTCATAGTAAAAAACATCTTATATAAGTCTACGTGCTTTCAGTTTAAAACTGTTGCCCCTTGTCCTGTCACTACAGGCCCTGATAAAAAGTCCCCCTCCATCTTTCTTATAAGCCCCCTTACTACATTGAAAGGCCACAATAAGGTCTCCCCAGAGCATTCTCGTCTCCAGGATGAACAACCCCAACTCTCTCAGCCTCTCTCTGTAGCAGAGGTGTTCCAGCCCTTGGACCATTTCAGTGGTCTCCCCTGGACCTGCTCCAACAGGTGCTGGGGGCTCCAGAGCTGGACGCAGTACTCCAGGTGGGGTCTCACCAGAGCAGAGGGGCAGAATCACCTCCCTCACCTCAACCTTCTGGCCACACTTCTAATGCAGCCAAGGATACAATTGGCTTTCTGGACTGCGAGTGCACATTGACGGCTCATGTCCAGTTTTTCATCCACCAGCATCCCCAAGCTCCACAGGGCTGCTCTCAATCCCTTCATTCCCCCAGTCTGTTCTGATACTGAGGATTGCCCCAGCCCAGGTGCAGGACCTTGTACTTGGTCTTGTTGAACTTCCTGAGGTTATCAACACTTGTCCATCTGCGTCTAAACTTCTCAACGTGTTTCCTTCAACCACAACCACCCCAAGCATTACAGCTCATGGCAAGCCACAACACCACCATAAGACAAGCTCATCCCCCCCAAAAAATCTACTGCTGTGACATAATGCTACTTGGAGGAACCATACTTGCATGGCTGTTTGTGGACCCATGATAGAAGAAAGTGGAATTATGTGGAACACATCACCTGTGGCAAAATCACTTCAAAAGATCGGAGAGTACAGTGTTTGCTTGTGAGATGCTTCCAATTTTCATTTAAAGCTCGTGCCCTGAATGTAATGGCATGTCTTTGTTGCTTAACATTTGTATGGTGGCACTACTGATGCAACAGTTTTATTTGAAAAACTGGAAGACAAAGGACAAGTTGAAACAGATTCAGAAATACTGATTTAAAGCCCTGATAAACTGCACTCCAAGTGACCTAAGAAGTGCCATCTGTTTGGCTTAAAGAGAAAAACAAAGGAGTATTGAGTAACTTGATTTGTTTGGATTATTTACTATTTAATCACTAATATTACTTAGTGGGAGTGCTTCCGGTGGCAGGACTCTGTCCACCAGGGAACTGAAGCCAGGCAAGTTCCCATTAGAAAAAAGGCAGGGTTTTGCAAGCAATACAAGTAATCCATTGGTAATGAAGAATTGAGAAAGACAAACTTTCCATTACTTTCTGTCTCAACTCAAAGTTTTACTCTGGCTCAAGCAAAGGTCACAGCCTTGATTCAGGAATTTATGATCTGTATTGTGCAAAGGTCAGAGTAGATAAATTAATTCACCCTCAGAAAAAAAAAACCCACAAGCCTATAATGAAATCTGTCAACGTCACTGTCAACAAAAACAATGCTACTCAGATAGTTAAGATGGGAGGCTGAACACAGCCACAAGACATTGGTCCATGTCTGCCTTGAATGGCACTACCCGAACCAAGGTAAGCCAGGGCAACCTTTGGTCAGGAGAGCACCAAGTCCCATGGTCCTGCTGAATCAAGCAGCACCTGGGACTAGACAGCAGCATGCTCAAAAACCTCTTAAGCTTCCCTCTTCTCCATGGCTCAGCCAAATGGTACCATGGATTTAGAAAGCCAGGTGAAGCAGGCCAGGCTCCCACAAACAACAGCCTGCAGGGAAATCCACCTTTGCTGCCCACAAGGAAGAGACTAGGAGCCGAAGCAGCATGTCAGGGAAACAGAAGAGCCCACATCATTTCCAGACAGCTGCAAAGAAAGGGGATTTGTAATCACTGGTTGGTCAGCCGCCACCACACCGGGGTCACTTCTCTCAATGCTGCAGTACAGCCTTCCAGGGGAACAATTAAATACAATTTAAAAATCCATACTTAACATCAGCAACTAGTATGGGTATTTAATGCACAGCAAAGACGACAAAGGCTTATTAGGTGATTTTTTTTTCAGACCTCTGAAGGCTTTTGCAAATTTACCTTGCAAAATTTGTTCCAGAAATGGCAAGAAATTGGGGAAGCCATGGCCATACAAGTTACAAAAGTTCCTACAGTTGCTTCTGTAGGAAGCTTCTGAAGGATGCAAATCCTTCCACATCCACCAAACATGTGACAAAAGAGAGGAAAAATAAAATCTCTACGGTTCTGTACTATAATTAAGCAGTAAGATAACAGCAAGTCAGCAGTTTTCAGATGAAGCTAGCTAAGAATAATGCCCCTAAAAATTGTGCTTTGTGAAACAAAAAGTGAGTTATTGACTTCAGTGCATTCTTTAGCAATCCACATCCCCTAATTTTGTTTTCTGGATCCATTGGGTGATATTCAGCTAAATGAATACAGCCACGACCATAGTAATATGGAGCACAAGACTGATAGGGCAGAACTACAGAGCAAAACTGGTGGTACTTACCGGACCATCCATCTGACCAAAAGCAGATGCCTATTTTAGGGCTGCTCTTGCAATACCTTTAAACAAAGGTATCATTTAGGTGCCTCAGTTCAGGCCCCTTTCCACCTCCATCTCAGCAGTCATCACTTCGACCTCATCTTTCCCATCCCAGACAGCTCCCAGGCTCAGGTTCCCTTTGCTCAACGCTCCCCAAGCAGAGTCCTGGGACCTACTGCTCAGACTTTATAAAACATCATAACAACTAGCATGGAGGTAGAAGCACCATTTGCTCATCACCGGTCTGAGTTTGCATAGTTGAAAGGCTCCACCAATAGAGTTCAAAACCACCAAGCTATTTCAAAATGCAAGCAGCTCATGAAATTTTTTACAGTGCATTTAACAGAATACTGCTAAAAAAACCCCAAAAGTGCATTTAACAGAGTAACACCAATAGCCCCAAATGATGGAGAGCCTCTTTCAAGGGTTCCTAGAGAGTTTTCAGACTTCAGCTTCACGTACTACTCAAAAGACAGCTATCGCTAAGGCAGAACAAAGCAACTCTCTGCAGCTATTTAGGACAGGAAGCGAAGGATGCTGTGTCCAACTGATAGTGCAAAAGGAATTTTAAAAAGGCAACATGTAATGTCTCAGGCCTAGAGCCAATTTGCTTCAAAGGACCTTGGTGTCCCCAAAGGGGAAATCAAGAAGGAAAAAAACATACACATAGAAAACAAAGAAATTATGCACAAAGCTTTTATATTTTGTAGGGTGCTTTGCCTCTAGCAGTGAGCCGTACATGATGGACCACGTGCTATACTACGCTTTTAAATCTGTTCTTCAGCCCCAGGGCTGCTGAGCTGCTCCTTATCACACAACCCAGGCATTTCCAGGCCAGGAATCATGGCCATAGGATCTCCTTCGTAAACACACACTACAGAGCAGCCTGGCAATTCCCAATGCAGGCAGAAATGAAGCTGATATATCCACGAACACTTAATCCAGCCCAAACAGGGTGCACACAAACCATTTCCTCAATGGGATTTAAACCAGTTTGCAACTCTATGATGGTTTTAACCAGGGAAAATGGAAGGTGAGGGGTGCTGGAGGAGAAGAGGAGATATTCTCTCCGCATACATCCCGTCCCAACACACCTCCCATGCATGTGGTTCATGATGCTTTCAGGAAGAGTGATTTCCCTTGTGATAACCCAGCAGTGCCCCAACAGAAGAGCAGTTTACCAAACACGTCATCACTCTATGCAGTAAACGAACCTCCTATTCCAGGATATTTTTCCCAGGAAGATCAGCTTGCAAAGCTGCTTCACCTCCGAGCCAACACACAGCAAAGGTGGCAGCAGACAGCAACCACCACCGAGGGAGTTTTGTGAACCGCATCCTGCAGAAGAGATTTCTTTAAGCCCCATCCCACATGTAGATTAGAGAGCCAAACCCCATCTCTCATATATTTACACCTTTGGCTTGTCAAAATACGGGTGTTGTTCAGCAGTAGTTTAGATGTCTTCCTTGAGAGGAAAAAATAAAGTCCTGACTTTTCCTGTTTGGGAAGTGGGCAAGGAGAAAAACACTGTAGTATGCTGGTTCAATTTAAAAAAAAAAAAAACANATTAGATCAGGACAATCAACTATTTATGAGTCCTACCTTCTCGGCTTGTAGAGGGATTTCTGTCTCTCGCCCACCCTGTGCCAGCAGCCGCCCGGGCTCACACGCTCCACATGGGAAAGGCAGCTAAAACGGGTGTTTTTCAGCATTAAGATATATGCATTTAAGGCATATTTCAAAGCTTTGAAAGGACCTGCTGGTTTAGTTAACATCAGTTTGATGCCAGTCAAGGACAAATTAATGCAGCTCCTGCCCTTACAGAAGACCTTGAGTTTGGACTGAAGTCCCAGTGAGGCAGCCTGCCGATCAACACTAAACTATCCACGGTGACTCTAGACAGTAAAGGACAGACCCCAGCTACACTGAAGCCCACACACAACATGTCATGGGGTGGGTGTCCAACCTCAGCGTGGCTCAGGGAGAGATGGTATATACACATATATATACAGAAGCACACATATCAGACACTTGACAACAACATTTGGGAGCTCCTGGTTTGGTCCATCTCCAAACCTGAATCGGGTCCCCAAATCACTGCTCAGCTTTCCAGCCCAACCTCTCCATCCCAGCTGCAAGGGGCAGGAGGGCCAGACACTAAAAAAAAAACCCAAAAACACACACAACCAAAAGCCAAAGAAACACAAAACTCCCAATATAATCTCCCTCCACGAAGTTCCCAAATGTACAAGTGAATGGAGACACAGGTCACTGGAGCAGTTGCACGGAGCCAGCCGCTCACACATATGAGCTCTTCCACCCACCTCTTGGGAATGGCTATTTTCAGCTAGTTCAGACAGTGAAGCTCACAACTGAGGAACTATCTTTACGCGGCTGTAGCTGCTTCAAGCATGAGCTGCTCTAAAAATACAATCCACATTAAGGAGACTCAAAAAAGCACGCCAAGAGCTCATTAAAGAGCAGCGGAAAGTCTGTCTAAGTGAAAAACAGCCTTCCAGCTTGTGCTCCAGCCTGAAAAAACAAGGCTGGGGAGGACTTTAGAGAAACATCCAGTCTAGTGAAATTTCACGTGGGAAAAGCACACCTCCAGACCCAAGAGCAGGGTCAGCCTCTGCAGCACTTGCAGACAAAGGCCAAAATACATATACATACATATATATATATGCACGCAGATATGAGGTTTATATGTGACAGCTGGAAACCACAAAACTTGGTGTCCAACTGCATTAAACAAATAACAGGACAAACAAGGAGGTTATGCTATGGATTAACGGATTAACCTAATGAATCATCATTGCCATGGTCTCAGGAAAATAAAAATAAAATTGTTATCATCCAGGAAAGAGAAGGGGGAAGAGGGAGGAGAAGCATTCACTTGAAGGGCTTGCAGCAGAGATTGAACAATCTAGCTGTATATAACTCGATAGCAGAGGGAGGCCATGAGTCATGATGACAGAACTGAACAGTTCTGCTTGTGTCCAAATCCTCTTGATGGAAGAGGAAACAACCCACCAGGAACAAGGAAATGCTTAGAATGCCTCATTATCTTAAAAGATGCAACACATTTAAAAAAAAAAAAAAAACAACCTGTTTGCCCTCACATTCATTAAATCATTCCACTACCAGCCTCAGACTTTTGGTTTAGTGGTGTCAGACTAATCGATTTCACAAAGGCAATTATTTCAGAATTTGAAATAACTTTCATGTGCCACAGCACAGGAGAGTAAATCCTTCTAATCTCATATATGGACCACCAAGAGATGCTAGAAAATACAAAAAAGTCCTACAACAGACAGATTTAGGAGACCTCACACAGATGTCCTTGTGACACCTCCCAGGCAGCACTGCTTGATCTTTGAATGTTCTTGTTGCTCAGTTTAAAGGACACATCCTGAATGCCAAAAATTAACAGGCCAGTCATTCCCAACCTTGCCAGAATGAACACACAGACCAGCCTGCAAGCTTCCAGAAACACACCTACTTCTTTCCCTCCTGCCAGACAGTGGGCAAGCAGACCATAAATCTTATATATTAAAACTTTTTAAAAAATCTTTCAGAGAAAACATTCCAAAACGCAATTACTCTAAAAACAGCACATTTTTATTCTGCACCTCTGCCAAGGTTAAGTTGCTGGTTTTTTCATGGCATTTTTCAGCTTCTGGATGAGAATTTATCTGTTTGTGTTATTCTTTCCCACCTAGGAGATCTAGCTTCTCCCAAAACTCCTGGCCAATCACACACCAAAAATAAACAAACTGCTCCTTTATTATACCTTTTCTGAGCAACCACAGTAAAAAATGTTAAAGCTTTGACACTTGGTAATGTATTTCTGCTGGAAAACCATAACAGCTGGCCCACTAAAGCAGTACCAGCTAAAGGACTGGATGCAAACATCCCGTTCACGCAGACATAATGCAAATAGTGGCCAAGAAAGAAAAAATGCTGAAAAAAAATACAGATTTTCGTGAAAAAAGTCATCCCTGGGCAACAGTTCACTCAACTAAAAACAGGACAGAAGTGTTGTTCTGTATTTTGCCTTCCTAAATCGGCTTACATTTCTAATGTATGAGACCAGTTATCATGTGGTTTACTGGGTTTTCAGTCCAGTCCCCAGTGAGCAGACAGTCAGGTCACCCCCTCACTGGACACGATAATTGCTGGTGATTTCAGCAGAGACCAATGGAGACCGTGTTATCAGCACCCCTGGGACAGCCTTTGGTCCTTGCACAAATGCAGCCAGGCTGGAGCATCTGCACAGTCCCTGCCTGGTTGTATTTCTCTTGGCCAAGGCGAGAGTTGCAGACTGCAGGGATGCTAGCATCAAACCTTCACAAATTCATACAGAGGACTAAAGAAAAATACCTTTATATGCAACAGCTGAAGACACGCTCTAAGATACCTCGTAGTCCTGTGACTCTTCGTGTATTTAGGTAGTTCTCCCAAGAAACAGAGCAGAAAATGCACACTGCTTACAGAGATAAGAGTGCTGCATCTGTCAATTTATTCAGCAGAGCTCCAGTTGCAAGCCCAGTGGAAGGGGATGGTCCCCCAGAAGACTGAGTCACAGACATGGAAAAAATACCTGTTAAAGCGCTCCTAAGTGTCACACAGATTATACAGAAGGATATAATCACCCTGTTTTTTTGAACCAGCCTTTGCAGGACTGCTTCTTACAACCTTATAAGATAACTTACTGCTAGTCTAAGATAGAAGTCAGAAGAGGAGAATGCTGCTTTCTGTAACTCAGACAAGTATATTCCACTCCAACTTGAAAAAACTCACAGCCTTTCAGCAAAGCACAGTTGTGTTTGAATTTATGCATGTACTTTGTACAGAGAAAACTCACATAAAAATAAACTAAGCTCGGGGCAATTCAATCTGAATAGCAATTTCAGCTTGCTTCTGTAGCTTCATGTTTTGTTGCTTTAGGAGGTTGAGAAATCACCCGCCAGGCAGTCTTGCTGCTCTCACCACAACCACCATCACTGAGGCTGAGCTTGGACGCAGAGCTCAGAGGACGCATCTTCTCAACTGAGACTTGGAAGCACAAGGAAACAATTAACAGCACATTTGGGGGCTGTAAGCTTCACAGCATTCAGCTAGCAGGTGAAACGTTCAGACAATCTCAATCTCAAGAGGTAGTTTCTTTTCCCTGGAACTCTCTCCTAACCCATCCCATCTTTCAGCATTGACTTGCCTTCTCCTCAGGTCCTCTCCCCAACTCCTGCCTGCCCCATGGAAAGCAAGTCGAAGATCTGAGTGTGCTGAGCCCTGCAGTACATAGGCTGTGGGCAAAGCAGCAGGTACATCCCTAGTCCTTAGACCCAGTGCATATCACAAGCTACAGAGGGTGCAAACACAAAAGCAACTGGATTTCTACAAGAAATTCCCTCCGGCAGTACCTTTCAAGGGCTCTGTTCCCATCAGGACTCTTTGTTTTGGATTATATTATCTTCTTGACAAGAAGCTTTATTTTTGTGTACACTGCCAGACACTCAAAGGCAAGTTATTTTTCAAATAAATGTCACTTGGGTTAAGCCAGGTTGAACCTCAATTTGCACTTCCTGCTTTTATTTCCAGCTTCCATTTATTTTTCTGTCCTCGCCACTGCTTGCAGCCTCTGCACTGCAGTTTTATCCACATGTGTAATTAAACTTGGTTTTGTTATTATTACCTCTTAAAGATTGATGACTTTGAGTACAGTCAGGGAGCATAACAGGCACTTAAGCACCTATGTCCCTCATATTTTGCCCTTTAACTCAATTGTCATCTGTTGTTGTTACTTATAGTTGACAATAAAAATTAAAGCACTGCCTAACTAGCTCAATTTGGATTAGTTAACCTCAGACTCTGAGCATCCTACATATTACACTTCAGATGAACCTGTACCAGACCGAAATCTGAGCATCTGCACTAAAAATGCTCGAGAAGAAAAAAATAACTGTAATTATGCTTTTAACTAGCATGACCAAAATCTTGTCCCGGACAAGACACACAGGTCCATTCAACAAGGGCAACCTAAAGAAAGGAGCCTGAAGTCCCCAAAAAGTTGCACTCCACATCCCAGCTACAGGGAATTTCACAGTGCTTTGGATCTAGTCATTAGAAAGGCAGCATTTGACCTCACCTGTATCTCCCAACAGACAGCTGTTCTTAAGGGAAATAACAAAACACAACTTTATTTCAAGGTTATTTTGCACAGATTTCTATTACTTGGGAGAATCAGAGAGGAATGAAATTAGATCACACTTCCCAGGAGAGAATATTTTGTTATTAACTTCAGTGTTTCATATATTCAGTTTAAAAAAATAATCAAGCATATGGACAAATGAAGGTTAAGTGCAGACAAATAAATGGACAGCAGGTCACTAAAATGATAATAAAAGAACTGGGTTTTTTCCTATTACAATTATTCGCGGCAAAAAAGTTAACTCCCCTTAAGATGCACAATAGTATTTGAGATTTTTATAAAAACACAAACACCCCTGACATATTTTACTGCAAACCGTGGATGTATCATCTATCAAGTTCCCTTCCAGCACCTATTTTGGGATTCTCTCCAAAATAAAGTGCACGCAAGTTTATCTGGCACGCAACAATTCATGGCACAATATCAACAAGAGATGTTCATTTTTAGTTGCTGCTTCCAAATCAAGAAGCAAACAAACAGGACCAACATATGACAGAATATATAGAAAGAAGTTATTGGTTTGGTTGTTTTGTTTTTTGGGGTTTTTTTTGTCAACAGATAAATTCAAAACCAAAACCTGGTTCTTATTGTAATTTCACTACAAAAAATTGCTAGCACGTAGGAGCAGGTAGACATGGAAGAACCATCTACCTATTAGTATTGCACGACCCCAAACCTGCATCAGCTTCCGAAAAAAAACATTTCTATCAATTATTTTATTTTTATCCCTCCTGTACTACCCCACTGCTAGCAGGCAGTCTCGACCACCACAGCATGCATTTTTGGTCACTGGAGAGTGCCACACAGATTCCCAGGGACTGTGAGATAAATCCACACCTGCAAAGACCACAGGTACAGGACAAATTGGAAAACTCCAATTTCCAGTTTGTCTTGTCCAGAACATGAACGTCCCCATCTATTCAGGCTAACACAATACACACCTCCTAGCCCAGCTACACCATTTCCAGCTTGCACTGAGGGGAGA
>RSEF01000004.1:98285011-98309054 GCA_003993805.1 Himantopus leucocephalus
AAAAAAAAAAACACAAACCAAAAACAACTTACCAGGACCACAATGTGCCATGATGTGCTACCAATTCAGAGGAGCAATCACTAAGATAACTGTCACTACATGGCTTTAGCCTTTGTTTCAGACCATTATAGCATGGTTTGGGTTGGAATACATCCTCAAAGATCATCTAGTCCAACCCCCCTCCCATGGGCAGGGACATCTTTCTCTAGATAGGTTGCTCAAAGCCTCATCCATCCTGACCTTGAATACTTCCAAAGATGAGGCATCCACAACCTCTCTGGGCAACTTGGTCCAGTGTCTCACCACCCTCATTGTAAAACATTTTTTCCTTGTGTACAACCTAAATCTACTTGCTTTCAGTTTAAAACCGTCGCCCCTTGTCCTTCCTCTACTGGCCCTAGTAAAAAGTCTTTCTCCAACTTTCTTAGAAGCCCCCTTTAGATATTGAAAGGCCAAAGAGAAGTTTTCCTAAAGAGAAGTCTCCTATAGTCCTGCATGGTAGGGCACGATCTAATAAAAAGCTCAGACTGGCATTTCTCTAGCACTTAAATGCAAAGGAGGTCCTATAACATCAAATACTTCTGAAGGATTTCACCTAAAACTAGAAGATTGATTCAGTTACAGTGAGAGCACTCAGGGCAGAAGAAGATCAGTAACACAGACTGCACCTTTCCAAGGCATGCTAGCCAAGCTCCCTGCACTTTGTTGTAAAGAGTAGCCCTTGGAGCCCACACAGCTCATAGTTGCAGCTACCCTGAACTGCCTGTTCCAAGTCCTATGGGCAAAATATTCCCCAGTTTGTGTTGGGCTACAAGATGCAAGCCAGAAGCAATAGCATTTTAACTTGGATTTGAGTTCTGATTTTACATTATTAAGTTTCCCAGACATTTATGAACTGTTTAGAGTAAAAGCATGATAGCAGCACACAGGATTATTCAGAACAGGAGGCAGAAGACAGGTAAGCCATCTACCAAGTATTTTTTTCCAGAGGCAACAGATGTGCAGAATGAACAGTTAGTACCCAGAAGAGCACTGCCACACATGTATGTGTTCACGTACCTACACCAGCCTTTCTGGGTATTCTCCAAAACAGTTGGTATCACCAACGGATGCAGCAACAGTAAGCACTGCCATTTTGCTCGCTAGCTGAAATGCATTTGGCATCTCGATTCACTTGGAGAAGAAATTAACAAGGAAAACATGCATCCCCTAAATGGATCATCTCAAATTCCCAGACTTTTCCTCCAGGAAGGATGCTTCAGCTGAGGTTGCATGGTCAAGTACCAGGACAAGTCTGATCTCAGTTCTTCATGAGAGGACACGGACATGACCTATCAATTAAATGCTCTTCCACTGCTTCAAAAGGTTGTTAAGCTTTAAAAAAAAAAGAAGAAATCTATAAAAGTAAATTGGCAAAAATCACAAGACACTGAAGAACAACAGACCGTCAGGACAGAGACCATCTTCATGATGCTCCACAACACAGCCTCGCTCTCGTTCCCCATTCGGGGTCTTTAGCTCCCATGGAACACGTTTTGGTCTCAGTCCTGCATCTCTCCTGCAGCATGGGAAGGTGAATGTAATAAATACATCCCATAAATACATTTGGCTTCACCCTGAAGCCACAGAGGTAGGAAGTCTCTACAGGTGCGCATTGTTTTGAACAAAGGAAAACTCTCTGATTTGAGAGAGAAATGGATCCAGCAGATTCACAAAGAATTCATGGTGAGCCAATCTCTAGCCTCCTTTTAAGAAGTGATTAGCAACAAAGTCTATAATTTTAAAGGGTTAATCTAGGATCATAAGTCCTTAACAAAGAAGCTGAGCATGGAGCTTCTATTTCTACTAGAGGCAACGTTGCACTTATGCAGGAAAACCCCATGAGGTTGGTTTCTAAGCTAAGACCACAAGTAAATTCACTCTGAATTTAAAAGCCCCCAGCTTCCTCCATTCCCACCCAAGACCAGATCATTTGTTCAGCCTGTTCACCAAACATCCCATAACCCACAAAACTCTCCACTCCTGCACCTTGCCCCAGCCCTGGCCAAACCCTTCCTACTCACACAAAATCATAACCACATCACCAGCTCTGTATCCTCCAGAGGTTTCTCACTGCAGGGCACAAGCTCCGGTTGTCTTCTCCACGCTTGTAACGTGCCACCCAGCTTAGCTCACTATACCAGCTTATAAAGGACACATCAGGTTACATCGACTGTCCAGAAAAACTCCCAGACAAGCTGACAATGATACCAATATATTTAACAGCCTTTCAAGAACTGCATACTTTCTCTAACAAAGTCAGATTATAATCTTTTGGTGTCCAATTCTCTCCAAATCAGAGAAAGAAATGGATTTGTGAGATGGTTCAACTCTCTTTACTCTCTCTAGCTCCTAACAACCGTCCCCCCAGAAGGAAAGCAAAGCCTAGCTTATGAAAGCCAATATTCAGAAAATATTCTGTTAACAGGTGCCATCTTCCAGGGGATTATATCTACTAGTAAGAAAATCCATTTGGGCTTCAAGGCATCAGCCCAAAAGCCAAATCTACAGCCACGTCTATCACCCAAAACTGACAAGAGCTGCTTCCACGTTTCCAGGCTCTTATCTTACTTTGGAGGTCTTCGTCACCCAGCAGAGAGGGGAAAAAAATGCTCATCCTTACACTCATCTTCTCCCCTTCTGTTCCTCTTGGATGGCCATAGGAGAAAAAAATAATAGTAATAAAAAAAAAAAACACACCACACACAACACTTGGCTTCTCAGTGAACCTTGTATGGAAGACCTGGCAAGTCTCTTAACCTTACTGACAGATTTTAAGATTTTGTTTGCTTGCTCTTGCAAGCCTGAAACTCAAAGCAAGCCTGAAACTCAAAGCAAGGCACAGCTAAGCATCAGTCACAGCCACGCACCCTGCTCTGTTGTGTTGGTATCCTCAGCCCCAACATCCGCAGAATGTACTGCATGGGGGTAGTACAGTCAGCCAGCAGCTTGGGAGAGCCGTTTGGAGCTTTATTTGTCGCAGAAAGGGAGGCAAGGAATTATTCCAGTGCTGAGATGGAAAAAAAGCTCCTCTGGGATGCATATGAGTCATCAGTGGGCTGGCCCTGGGAGAGGGGTGCAGAGGACGGATGAGGTTATTGCAACTCTAACAGCACCCTCAACCTCTTGGCATGAAGAGTGAAGCATAGCATCTCCAAAACAAGCAGCAGCGACCGTGGGGACACCTGAGCTCAAAGAGGCTTTGGTTCCCCACATATTGGGTCTGGATTTTCAACAGGACAAGAAACGCTTTCTTTTACTGGGACAGCAGTTGATGACGAGTCGA
Organism: Himantopus leucocephalus; assembly: GCA_003993805.1. Taxonomy (NCBI): domain Eukaryota; kingdom Metazoa; phylum Chordata; class Aves; order Charadriiformes; family Recurvirostridae; genus Himantopus; species Himantopus leucocephalus. The sequence continues at coordinate 98,288,337 of RSEF01000004.1, forward strand.
GGACACCCAAGCCACAGCTCATCACACAACTGTTGAGCTAAATCCTCATCTATTCATACACCCAAGTGCACATCCCCCAGGCTTCCTCCTTGCCCAGACAGGGCATGCAAGGACACATGCACTCACAGCACTGCTATCTATTGTGCAGGACATGTCACCACACCCAGAGTGGGCAACACAAAGTGAAATCAGCTCTGTGACAGTCCTGCTTCGACACCAGGATGTTGGACAGACAGGTCGGGTTGCTCTCCAGAGTGCCCTTAAAAGCCTCTCCCCATGCATAGGGTGCCCTTACTTCCTTTGCTCCTGCTGTACCGGTGACAACACTGGGCACATTTACAATCCACTGGATGTTCAGGCCAGAAGCAAATCATTAAAAAACAGGTCTTCAAATAACAGATTGCCAAGAGCCTCATGTGCCACAGGGATCTGGGGAAGAGTACAGTCACCTCTGCAGATTTTGACCTTTCCATCACTGCTGTATGCAGTTTAAAGTCCCAAAGGCACCAGCCTGCCCCAAAAAAGCACGGTTAGGACTAGCCTCATCCTCAGCTTTCTTAATAGCTATGATTGAGAAGCAGCAGAAACAGAGGATATGCTCACCTGCTGTTCTGCCTCAGCTCATGCTGCTCAGCCCCTTTGTGTATAAGTGACTGAAAGAGCACAAACCAGTGTGTGTGTGTGTCTCTTGCCTGAGCAAATTACCAGCCCTAAGGCCAACCCAGCAGGAGAACTAATTATCCATACACCAATTTTCCAAACCCAAATGGATTTGGAAGCAGAGAGAGGAAGTCCCAGTAGACAGGTGCACCGTTCATCCTCACTCCTGCAAGACAGACGGCATCTGGAAAACAGGCTGGTATTATAAAGAAACAATTCTTTACAATGACCTAAAACGGCATCTAGAAATTGTATTAAAGGATGTCACTTCCTAAGGTACAGCCACAGGAAATCAAGAACCCTGGACTCCTATTTTCACATTTTTCACAAAGCTGTGGCAGCTACCCTATGACACTGGAGGTGGGACCACCTTGACAAGACAGCATCCAGCAGAACAGTTAACCCAGCCTGCAGCTTCCTGCCCTTGCAAGGGCTGATAAAGGACAGCAGCCAAAGCCAGGCTGCAGAAACCGCTCCGGTGGTGGCATGCTCTTAAGAGAAGCCGTTCCAGTGGCTCCTTGAAGCCAGTGAGAGCAGGACAAATAGCCCCAAAAGTTTGGACACATGCTTACTGGAAATGCCATGAATGCCACACACGAGGCAGCTGATCTGCACAAGTAGAGTAAGTCGGGCTTCAGCAGGAAGCTAGAGACATACTAACCCCGCCAAAACTACCATACTGAACATACAATGGGCAGAGGACCATACTGCATAGCACCACCTACTACTGATCAAGGCCAGCCCCGCTATTGCTGTTGGACCTCAGCTCACGACCAGATAAGAGTGATGGAAGCAAAGTCAAGCACCCTATTGATTCACACGGAAGGGATTTCCAAAAGCCACCGCCTCCGCTTCAGCCCCCACTGCAGGATCAACCTTCCCTAACCCACTACCAACAGACATCTACCCTCTTTCTCAAACCCTACAGATAAGATGTTCCATAGGCAAATGAGGGAGCTATGCCAAGACTAAGGTTTTAGGTTTGCCAAAGAACTTTGTTAGCAGAGAGTCAGGACAACCTACAGAAGAAAGTACTTTTGCTCCAACTCTTTGAAGAGTTCAGAATTAACAACGGGCTTTCTGCAACAGTTGCCATAAAACACCCAAAACAAGCACCTTTGTGTGAACAGGTAGAAAACTGCTACCGTCGCGTATCACTGCAAAGAAAAACGGCTTGCTTCTTCATTTCTTCCCTACCAAAAAAGGAAATTAAAAAGGAACAGCTAGCCGTAATAAATGCTTGTGGGTGGCAATGAAACTGCTTAAAAGACATTTTTGTGCGCTCTAAGGCAGGACTATACTAACTATGAAAAAAGGCTTTAAACATTCACACAAACATGCACCCCCCTCAGCCACCATGGTTAAACAGCAGTAGAGGAAACCTTCAAGGAATAAAAGAAAAATTTTCCAACTCTGGAAAATTAAAGAGCACAAATCCAAGCAAGCTAAGTGCACATGCAAAATAAGCTATGCAAATAAGTCATGTGAGAAGCTAATTCTCAATATATGAAAAACTAGTAACTTCTTCAACCATCAGAAGCAGGAAACTTACTAGAGCAAGGAAGGGAGTGGGAGCTTCTAACCCTGGAATGGCTGGAAAAATGGTTTGCTGCATGCCATGGATGGAGCTAATGAGTTTCTACCCTGAAATCTCTCTTGCTGCCACAAACTGAGAAGTTCATAGAAGATGCTTAGACCAGGTCAGTAAAAGGAACAGTTGTGTTTGCTGAAGAACACTAAAGGTGCGTTACATAAAACTGCCAGCCCACAAACACCAGGTCGGCAATAACTTATCACTAATATTATGGTTACCATGAGAGAAGTGGAAGATGGAAAACATGATACCAATTTCTTTAGTGGCTGCTGCAGCACATGAAGAATCCTGCGAGCTACAGAGCACTAAACATGACTGGGCAAAGTAGAAGTCTTTTTTATGAAATAGTTAGCAAACACATAAAAAGTACAATACAGCAAAGGAGACAACAGCTTCTTTGGGTGGCATTCACGCATCTTATTCACTAGCACTCTTTGAAGGAGTCAGACTTGTTAACAAGGGCGCTCTGGTCAACCTAACACACTTGAATGTTAAAAGCACTGTGAAAATTCAAAGGAAAAAAAAGATCGTTGATGTTCCTCTAGTTCAATGTGTTTAACAGTGCTTTAGAGAAGGAGATGAACATCAAGATGACATTTTGCAGAGGACACAGAACTATTCACTTGGATTAAATCCAAAGCAAAAAGGTGCAAAGGATCTTACAACACCGAGTATCAGGTGACAAAATGACAAATAAAGCTCAGTGCCAGCAGTGTAAAGCAGGACACTTGCAGGGGAGAAATGGGGGACAAAGCCATTATAATACACCAGTGAGGGGCTCCAATTTAACTACTACCACTGAGGAGGAGAGACGCCAGCTGTACTGTGGCTATATTGTCAGAAGTGTTGGCTCAGACCACAGAGACTGCAAGAAAAAGAAGCGAAAGCAAAGCAAAAAACATCACTGTGCCACTTAACACATCCCAAGACGTGAATCTGCATCTTGATCACTATGTGCAGCTCTGATCTTTCCAGCATCTTCACAAAAAGGTGACAGTTTCATGAGAAGAGATACCAAGAAAAGCAACAGGGATAATGAGCAATTCAAAACAGCTTTAGCAGGAGAATACAATGAATGGATTAAGAACCTTCAGCTTGGAGGGCANAAAAAAAAAAAAAAAAAAAAAAGTCTGACTATTTCTCATAATCCTTTGTGACAGCCTAGACCTTGTCCTAGCAAAAAAAAAAAACAATTTTAAACCCTAAAGGAATATACAATACACAATTAAACTGCAGAACTCATCACTGTAAAATGTTTCAATGCGAGAGCACTAGCAGACTAAAAGACAGTCGTGGAGAAAAGATCCACGGGAAGCTCTTGAGCAGAGAAATGCTGGTATAATCTGTGCCAAAAGACTCCAAAGCGCAGACTGCAAGACACGAGAAGCATGTGTCTGTATTTGTTCTGTACCTCATTTGATAAGCACCCACTCCTCACTACCCTCAGAGACAGAACGACGAAGAGCTTTTCATGTGACCAGTACGAACATTTTCATATTTTCTCAACTATTAGAAAGCCCTTCCCTGCACCTATCCCAAATCCCTGCTGCTGCAATTGTAGCCCAGATCCCAGCCTGCGCGCAGTCATGAAAGAAGAGCTTTTCTTCATCTTCTCAACAGCCTATTCTGCATGTGAAGATGAATTGTGTGCCCATCTCGTCTTCTCTAGATTAAGCAATCGCAGTCATTTCAGTTTTTTCTCAAAGGTTGTGTTTGCTCTCCTTTGGGAAAAAGATTCAGAAAGTCACCATTATTAGGCTTCTGCAGCCCTTGAATAAATGTACATTTTATTTATATTATAAAAAAAAAAGCAAAAATCCTTCAAACCACTAGAAGTGGAATTAGAAAAAGCATGGCAGAAAGGACAGCCTAGGTAGACTTAAAAGCCACAGGAGTCTGCCTATAGAGGGGAAATCAACCGAGTTCCCAAGCTACTACTTTTCTGCAGTCCTCTATAGGCGGACAGCAGAGAGCTCTAAAGATGAGCTCAGCTGCCAGCTCGAGATGAAATACTGCTAAGTCATACACAGTGACAACTCCAGAATACACAAGACAGCTTAGTAGAGCAGCCTTTCCCTAAAGATTCAAGGGAAATATCCCCTTTTAGCTTACTACCTCACAACAATGCTATCAAATACTGCTATCGCAGATGAGGTGCTTGGAGGGTAAACAGGAAAATAAATTCAGTGAGCTGAGAGCCCAGACACAAGACCACATCCCACAGAATAGGAACAAGCATTTGATAATCTGTCCTTTGACAGTGATTCATTAAATTCCAGATAGGAACGTACTTCTGCGAGAAAAACCAAGAAAATACAAGCTATAAATAATTGAGCAGTAGATTCTTGCAAGCTGTTCCCTTCAGACTGTATCAGGATGCAGACTGAAATAAAAAGGGTTATATGAATTGTAAGGATTCACCATTTCAAAGTTGTTTGCAGAACCTGAGCACTGCAAAGGAGAAAGTATCCATAAAACCTGAGATAATTAAGTAAAGCGTACCTTCAGGCAGAGATTGCCAATGCTCCACACATTAAGCCAGACCAGTCCATCTCCCAACAGACCGTTAATGCCAATACCAGATTATTTCACAGGACCAGTCGCTGGTACTTTTTTCTCTGCAGCAGAAAACTCGGAGCTGAACAGCATCAGCCTGATCAGAAGGGAATGCTAATATAATTCAAGCAGTATTGCAATGAACTGCCTTTTAAAAGACACTTAATTACGTACACATGAACAGAGGCCCAGGCTCATTTTCAGGAGATTGCAGTTTCCCCGTCTGGGTGGCAGGAGAATGGGCTGAAAGATGCTTCAAAAGATCCTGCGAGGCTTTTATTAGCAGACAATTTACAGTTGTTACAAGCAGCTTCCTGAGCAAGCTCTGTGGCCAACAGTTAGCGTCTAGACGGTCTGCGCTATTTCTTCATGGCGTTGCTTTGCTGGAAGTTGGCATTTCACAAATTACTGTACGTAAAGCAAGGGATAGGACTTGTAGAGATGGGACTCATGGAGCCAAGGCAAAGCGTGGCACAAAGCTCAGCTAAAGGGCGCGAAGTCAAGACAGCAACTCAGTATAGTTTTAGCTCTGTTACATGTAGTTCTCACAGTATTCAGCCTCAGGGGATTTTTTACAGATACTGTATATGATTTTCAGATGCTCTTCAATTTTTACTGTGCCTGGGACCTTGAGAAGGCACTTCTTAGCCAGACCTGGCATGTGTAAGAGAAGGTCCACTTCATCCCAAAGCTGATCCAGGGTCTCCCTCCTCTCTCCTCACCCAAGGCAGGCTTGGCTGAAGGACAAACCGCAGCAACCACTGCCCCCTACCACCAGTAAAGGTAGTCCCAAGAGTGCTCAGCAGGACCCTGTATCATCTTCACTCCTCCACTCCAAAATACAAATAGGGAAGCTGTTAAGCCAGACGCCTGTCATTGCTCCTCACTTCACATCTGTAACGCAGACCATTATCCTCATCTCACCCACTGGAGCAAAGATTAGGACCAGCTTGGCCAGCCTTCATTCTTAGCACCCAACCCAAAAGACTCAAACTGCTGCTCCTGCTCCTTACTGTGTCATGGTTTTCATGCTCATCTGACCCACCGCAAACCAGTTACACTCCTCAACCAAGTAAAATAGTCTTCTACCAGGTGAGGGAATTGCAAGCAGCTCATGGAAGGTCACGTCCAAGTTCATGGACATTAGAAGTCTAATAGCACAGCTGGCCCCCAGACCCAGTACCCTGCCACCAAATCCCTTGTGCCAGTCTAGACGCTGGGAAGCCACAAAACGAGCCCAAGATGAAGTGGGGGTGAACTGATCCAGTTGAAAAAAATAACTCAAATAAGGTGGGAAAGGGGAGGGTTGTGTTTCAGCGCCCACATGAATGCTGTGCCATACCAACGCTTGAGAGGAGCAAATGAAAGATGGGGAAACTGCTCAAGCCAATACTGGCCCATCAAAATACACCCCATAGCCCCAACAGTGAGAAGCAATGTGCACTTAACCACAGGCAGCTTGACCATGTCCACATCAGAGCCTGTGACTATGGACTCGGAATGACGCAGCAGGTTAGTATCTGGTTTGCTAAACTCATTGAGGTTTTATAAATCTAGCAAAACTCAGTCTTGATTTTTGCCATCACCAAGTCCCATCCCCACACAACCTCCTCCCTGGGCTGGAAACAGTATTTGTACTACCACACAGCAAAACATGTTGAAGCAGAGCTGTATTAAAGGAAAACATTTTTAGCTGGGTTATTTTTCCATCCAGATCCATTTTCCAACCAGATTTACCACAGGGCTTGTACTAATGCCACAACTTTCAGCTAAGGAGACACTGGGGAGCTCAGAGGGGCTAAGCAAGAGTTCCAGCATTTGCTGGACCCCATCCATAAGTTTATGTCTAAAAGCGAAGACTCAGTTTTCCAAGTTCGCAGCAGAAACCTGAATGACACAGGAATAGGGCTGTAGTAGTTGCAGCTCAGCTCCATTTGAAGCTACAGAAGAAAGTAAACGAGAGAATATCCCCCTTCCAGGTCATCAGTACTAGCTGAGGAGTCAGGATCTCAGACAAATTGCTGCTGTTTGCACTGTCACATTGCTCCAGCCTGGACCTAAGGTAGCACCAAACTGTGTCAGCAAGATGGGCTGCAGTAACAGCACCTCTGGCTCCCACACATCCAGCTCAGGTGTCTCAATGCGACCCCCATACAGCCAGCCAGAGCCTGAGGGTACCAAGCTCATCAGCTAAAGTGATGTCCCTACGGGAGATGAGATTAATTATATCCATCAGTCCCAAATGAGAACATTATTTGTCAAGCATTCAAGCCAGGAGGTCCAGAATCCTAAAAAAATGCAGTTGAGTACCTCTAGCTCCACTGTTTAAGATGAACCTGGCCATGTGGGAGGTTACAGGCAGGGAAGGAACATGGCATGCTATCAGTATGGGAAACAGGTCAGCCAGGTAGTTCTAGGTCAGTCAGAGCAACACTAATCCCAGACACAGTCATGGAAGAGTTGATAAAGGATTTAGGGAACAGAGCTTAATTACAGTCCTACTTTAATCTCAGTCAAGAGCTGCTTAGTAGAAACACTACCTTATCAAGTGTGCTTACTTTCATTCTTGGGTTAAACAATATTGTAATCTCTCCAAACACACATAATTAGCAGACAGATATAAAACTCCTATTAAAATTATAGTTCTATGTAAAAGCACAGACTGGATGATTAATTGCTGAGATATAACATTTCTCAGTTTTCTAAGGGGCTCAGGTGTACTAGTACCAACATAACTGATAAAATCTCACCCACTAAGGAACAATCTAGAAAGCAAATATATAGCTAAAAAAAAAACCCCGATGATATATTTTGCAGATGACACAAAAGCTGGCAGAATAACAAGACATGAAATCAGGCAGCTGCAGAGAACAATCACTTGGAAATCTTGAGCCTTCCCAGCAACTCACGCTACAGGAGAACCAAGTGCGAAGGTACAGACGTAGCAATGTGAAGCATGATCCATAGCTATGAAGAACTGTGCTCCCAAGAAAATAATTCTGCATTAAGTAACAATTCCCATTATAACGCTGGGAAGAAGAGCTTCTCCAATCTCTCAGTGTACAAGCAGGAGACTACTACAGTATCGATGTAATTTTATCTGCATCTAAAGTGGTGAGATGACACCAGGAATACTGTAACTACATCTACATGACCAGATGGGGCTTTTTAAATTCATTGAATGCTGTTTAAAAATCCTTCATCGATTACAAAAAACTGCAAATGCAGCTTGAGAGCAGAAAAAGGGGTTTTTTTAAGAGTGACAGAGTTGAGTTTACAGCTCAAGCTGTAAAACCAAAAAGAAGTGACTTGAAAATACAAGCCTGTATTTTAACTGTGAGAAGACACCAGGTGTTAAAGGACACTGCAGAGGAGCACGGGAAAGGATGGCAAAACATCCGCAGGCTGAAACCAGGGACTTTTTTTTAAAATTATTAGCAATTCACATAATCACACAGGCTCATCTTTAGATGACAAGCTGAACACAGGGGAAAATGGGTAAAATTATACAGCCCACATTTATGGGGTGTCATACAAGATACTCTCACTGTTTCCCCTGCCTTTATTCTTAATCCATTTCAATGAATCATTTATAATCTAGGAGTACAGCACAAAACACAGGGCCAGGGATAAGTTAAAATAAAGGGAATCACAGAAGAAAGCAAGACAGCATCAGCTGTGTAATACAGCAATCTCTACATATTCAAAGTAACAGTGAGATATTTCAGGACAAGCACTCAGCAAACACTGCATGAGCTTGCAGAGCAAGGGATTACTCTTTTCTCAAAGAGTAAGTTTGATTGGAAACCACAGAGGCATCCCAGCAGAGGCAAGCATCCTCACGTACTGTGACTGCAGCTAGAATATTACAGTCCATCGCAAGTTNAAAAAAAAAAAAAAAAAAAAAAAAAGCTGAAGTGGACAGAAAGCTCACCGAAGAGCAACAAACCTGATCAGTCAATTGAGTATAATAAAAATTAGAGCACTCGAGTGTCAAAGCTTAGTCAAAAGGTGGTTTTAAGCAAAAGTTTCTTTTCCCCTAGAAGGTTATATGATCCTGCAGAATTACGTGAGTCTTAGAAGCCTGGATACAGTGAGGGATACTCTCCAAAATCAAAAAGCATAACACAAGAGAAAAAAGAGGAATTATAACAGCAGAAGGAAGTGGAATAAGGAGCAATGGATATAATTAGCAGAGGTTGAATAGCAGGAAAGACATCCTGAAGTGGATTATTTTGATTCCAGGAGCATCGCAGACTCAAGGGGATCCCTGCAGAGACTCACTGAACTCACTTGGTGTCCTCCTTCAAACACAGTGACATTCACTGTCAGGTTGGAAAAAAAAAAAAAAAAGAGACGAGACCGATGGCATTGGATAGCAAGACATGAGACTGGCACAGTTCATCACACAGATCAAGGCTGTTGCAACACTTCCTCACACCCTCATCTCTCATTTTATATTTAGAATGAAATTCCTCTCCTTGAGGAGGGGCAGGCTTCGTCCCACATCTGCACAGTGCCCCGCACAATGGAGTCCCGGCCCATGCTGCTGACTCCCAGAATCACAGTGAGAACAGAGCAGAAAAATAGGGCTGGAAGGGACTTAAAGAAGGCATCTCATCCTTCCCCTGCCCCAGGGCAAGAATTACTACACTTGCTATTTTTCTAACAGAAAATGCTCTCCCTGATGGGTGGGACACAAACCCACCCAGACAGATGAATTAGTTGGACGTTAAATTTAACATCTTAACCCCTCCATTGCCCTTTGATAATAGCAATTCGGCCTTGAGCACTATGTCAGGACAACACAGAGTGGCCGCAGTCGGAATATCTCACTCTGCCAAGTGAGAAACTGATAAAAACGCAATTCTGCAAACAAGCCCCTGTTGGCAGCAGGAGCCCAGCAGTCCAGCCTATTTCTGAACTGTGTTTTGGGACTGCTGTTCCTAAGAGGGAAGCCAGCCTGGCTCCTGAAGACAAATTTCTTCCATGATGCCTACAAGAAGTGAGTCACTTTTTTTTTTTTTTAACGTTTCCATCATCTTCTTTTCCGGACTCTCAAGAACATCATGTTTACCCTGAGCTGGTCTAGATTCAACTCTAAAAAATCCTTGGAGCAGGTATTGCTTATACTTACATCATTAATAATACTACTGATGAAGTACCACTGTACTCCAACAGTTAACGCGAGCAAAACACAAACCTTTCTTTGCCCCAGACACTTATTAGTGTTTCTTCTGTGGGTATGCAAAAATAGACATTAAGCCCAACTCCTCATCTAACTGTAATACTAAGAAACAAGATCAACTGCACTTAGTTCTATGAAATGGAAAAAAAACACCCACACTGGCAGTTCCCAGACATTCGAACCAGTTTTTTCAGTTTTGTTAATAAAACTAATTCTCAGCATCTCCTACCATGCAGTTTACCTTTAAAGGTTTCACAGGAAAACTTCAGAAAGGAAACTGCAAAAAGTAAAAATACCTAAACAAACGGGCAGCCTTATAGCAAGATAAATCCAGTGCCCTACTGCTCCACAAATTAAGATCTTTCCCATTTTAATTTTGTGCCCACACTGCAGTATCACTGCAAGTCAAACAGCTTAAACCCATTTAATTTTAAAGACAGCCACGTCAGTCATTTAAAACCATGACTTTGGAAAACTCAAATATTGAAATGAAATGAAATGAAAAGCTATTGTGGAAGGGGTGGGACAGGAGGCTCCAGTCCTGTTTATACCAAAACACTCCCACCTGGCACTGTGATTTCCAGTTCGGCAGCTCCTGGACTGATGCAGAGCAGCTGAAAGAGGAAGGTGAAACTGACTGCACTGCCCTGCGAAAGAGCACAGTCTTCTCCTCGCCACTAAAAGCAACAGAGCTTAGGACCAAATTTAAGTTTGGGGTAATGCAACTACTTAGATTTTGAAGCCAAGTATTTCTGGTAACACACCTCTGTCTTTCCTCACCTCTCAGCCTGATCAATTTGCTTACAAATAAATAAAGCTATAAATATTCTTTACCCATTTGCACCATCAACCTTCCAGAGGACAACATGCACACATGTGCTCACCACTGCGAGTAATGCATTTCAGTTTTGATATGAAGTTCTTCAGGGAACCTCTGTTTTCACTTTAAAGAGGGTGAAGGAGGGATGAAGTGTCCCAGTTTGCCAAATCCATTATGTGGCTTCTACCAGGACAGTGATGCCAACAGTACAGGGTCTGGCTAGCAAGAACAGGTCTTAGATGTGCATAACTTACCTAAAATATCCTACTTTTTAAAAAAATCAGGTTATTTCTCATGAGACACAGGCCTCGGTTAAACAGCCAGGTACCGCATCTTTCAGATTAACAACACAGCAGAAGCCACTGCTGCAAAACCCTAACCAGCATCACAAAGAAATACCTAAAAGGCTCAAATACCAGACCCATACTCGCGGAAAGGAGCAGAAAGAAAAGGAAAAGCGAACAGGCAGCGCTCCTGGGCACACAGCTACATCCCTCTGCGCTCCTCGGGCAGGAGGAGAGCTCGGCAGTTAACACAGATGAAGCAACGGGTTCTCCCAGCTGAAGGATACTGCAAGAACCACTGGGAAAAGATGCTTAATAGGAGAACAAAGGATCCATTAAGCAAACAGAGGCATTAACTCATATCATCGTCAGGATGGTAATTGTACCCATACCCACGGCTTCACAATTAGCCATGGTTTCTGTGAAACTGACAGAAATCAACAAAAAAGGCAGGCGGCGGTTTACAAGAATAACTTTGACAGATTCCGGGCTAAGGGCAGGAAAATGCCCTCTTTTCCCCTCTTTACCAGCACCCACCGGGGCGGGCGGCTGCGGGCACCCCGAGAGCCCCCGGAGGGGCTGCTGGGGCGCAGGCCCCGAGCAGGGGCTGAAGGCGGAGGGGCAGAACCCGCCGCGGGCGATGACACCACGGCAGCCAGGCAGGAGGAGCCACCCCGGCCCAGGCCCGGGCCCGGGGACCAGGCACAGCCCGAGGGTCGCCCCTTCACGGGGCGCTTCCACCTCCCCCCGGGGCAGCCCGGCCCGGCCCGTGGGGGGGGGGGGGGGGGGGGGNNNNGGGGGGGGGGGGGGGGGGGGGGGGGGGGGGGGGGGGGGGGGGGGGGGCAAGAAGAGGGAAGCGAGGGGGCTGCGGGCACTTCTCAGAGGCGACTATTAAAAAAAATAATCATAATAATTAAAATGCCCTCATTTCTTCAAAGTTTCTGCGGAGGGGAGTGGCAAGGCGAAGCCTGCCCGAGCACCCCCCCCCCCCGCCCAGGCTGGCCGCCCCGGGTCCCGCCGCCGCCCCGCCCCGGCCGCACCTGAGCGTGGGGCCGATGCAGGCCGTGTCGGTGCTCTCGATCTCCCGCAGGATCCGCTCGTGCTCCGCCGCCGTCTCCAGGCTCTCCAGCTCCGCCATCTTCCCCCGCTCCATGGGGCTACGCCGATCACACCTGCCCGGCTCCTCGTCCGCCCCGGGCAGTACCAGAGCCGGGGCCGCCCGCTGCCTCTCCGCTCCGCGCGGCCCGGCCCGGCCCCGCCGCGCCCGGCACGCCGGGAAATGTAGTGCGGGCGGGCGGGGGGCGCCGCCGCGGCCTGCGCCGGCGCCGCGACACGCCCGGCAGCCGAGGGGCGGGGAGGGCCCGGCGGCGGGGAGCGGCCCCCCGCAGGCCGTGTCATCGGCCCGGTGCCGCGGGAGGGGAGACAGCGGGGCGGGGGGCGCCGCCTGTCGTCCCCGCTGCCCGGAGGGGCGGTGTCCGCCATGGCAGCGGCTGCCGACCTCCCCCCGAGGGGGCACAGCCTCATGGCTTCGACACCTACCTGAGGGGCACAGCCCCATGGCAGGATCCGTCCCCGTGTCCTTCCCGCTGAGAGGACACAGCCCCATGGCAGGATCCATCCCCGTGTCCTCCCCCATGAGGGGACACAGCCCCATGGTCATGACACCCACCATGAGAGGACCCAGGCACATGGCAGGGACCCCATGTCCTCCCCCATGAGGGGACACTGTCTCATGGCAGTGACCCTATGTCCTCCCCTGTGAGGGTACACAGCCCCATGGCAGTGACACTGTTGTCACCTGCCATGAGGGGAGGTCCCAGCAGGAATGAACCTGTGTCACTGCCTAAAGCAGAGGCATCCCCTGCCCCATGAGGGATGAACCTCTGCTCCTCCTGCCCTGTCCTGTCCCTCAGCCCCATAAACACCCCGAAAAGGTGCCATTGACTGTGGTCCCAAGGAAAGCTCCCTGCTGACACCGAACCACCTTTCAGCTTGATCCTAAAATGTCCCACCAGCTGCTGAGCTGCAGTGCGTCCCCCGCTAAGCTGCACAACCAAAGAGATGTCTTTGCCCAAGGACACAGCAGTTTTCCTCCAAAAAACACTACCAGCCCCCAGAAACATCCTTGGATGTCAAGGTCTCCTCGAGGTTTAATGCTGCAGCGCTTGGTGCAGCTCCCTCCTTTGGAAGCAGCTGGTTATTATCGTTATTATTTTGTGTTGTGAAAACGACGCTGGAAGGGTCCCGCTCCCAGCCACGCGTTATCGGGTGAGGTGGAGCCATCCTTGCACGGAGATCCCACGCTCTGCCAGAGGCACGGTGGGGATGAAGATGAGGACGGAGACCAGGCTATGCATACCACTGAGGGTTTCTGCATTTGCTTTTGTTGTTTCATCTTCGGAGATATAAATAAACTACACTAATTGTATGAACACTTCTCTGGCTTCCCTCACCGCTGCTTGCTAAGATCGAAAGCTGCTGGTCTGAATATCCCCGTATCATCACTTAATTAAATGAGAAGGGGATAAAAGAACTTCCCAAAACACGATGCACCATGACTGGAACAATGCAGGAGGGGCAAGGAGAACCTGGCAAAAACTTTGTTAGTTCACGTGAAGTTCACCAGCTCTCGCACATCATGCCTACAGTTGCCAAACACAGTGTCGTGCGAGACCAGATGGATGTCCCTTTGGCTGTTTTAACACCAGCGAGGAAATCTGTCCTCCGACGGCAGTCACCATGGAGATCTGGTAGAAGCTTTCCGAGGACCAAGAGGCAAGGAGACAAGTCAGCAGTGGAAGAAGAGCGGATAAAAATAGCAGGGTCGTTCCTGAGCCCAGCAGCCTGCCGCTGCCTTACCCCGGGGCTGGGTCGGGATCTGTATTGGGGTGAAGCGCTGTGCGTTTTGTGGCTGCCTCCACCAGCTGCTCTGAAGAGGCCGGCGCCGGAGGCGAGCCGGGGCATCCGTGGCAGAAGGCTGGTGCTTCCAGCACTGCAGCTTTACAGGGGCAATCCCCCATGGCAAAATACCGTGATGGCTGCCGCAAGGAGCAGATCATTTGTGATTGACACTGCTTTGGACTTCAGAGCGTTTAGATGAGCTACCCGTGGCTATGGGAAACATATAATGCGCTGCTCGGTGTGTGATACATACCCAGCTCCGGTGTAAAATCTGTAGATACCAGCATCTACCGCTGTTAGCAGCTAAGAAGATTACTGTTTTCGTTTAAATTAGTAGGGGCTTGTGCTGTTGGGGACTGAGCCAATATTCCTGAAGTCAGTGATAACTATTGTGTTGTCTTCACTGAGCTTTAGAAACGGGATTAAACACCAGCGGTCAAAGCATAAGTGGCTGGAAACAATCCTTAATGGTTTTAATTAAAGGTTGAGAACTGCTACGAATGACAGCAATGCCAGGTTCAACCCTGGATGCTCAGTTAGGCAATGATGTTATCACAAATAAGGATCTGGGAAAGAGGGTCTAGTTTTCTCTGGTATGAGGACACTGCTTAGTCCACTAGATTACAGTACAAGGGGGTCGAGCACAGAGATGGGAACTTAGAAATCAAGTAGTCACCAAATTCTGATGGTGACTTTAGTCTTACTTTAGTCTCACTCTCCTGCACCAGCAGAAAGAATGAGGACCGCTGTTTTCAACGCCGCAATGTAGTGCTTCAGCAAGAAGAGGAGCGCAGTGCCTGGAGCATGGTGTGACTCAGCCAGCAAGACCCATGTCCTGCAGAAAAGCAGAGCATTAACTTCGGCAGAGCAAGGTGGGAAGATGCGACGAGGCACTGTAACAGTCTGTCTGAAAAGAAATGTTTGGTTTTGAATGGAATAAAAATAAATATTTTTTTAAAATTATCCACCCAAACATCACATTTTTGTCATGGGGACAAAAGCACCAAGAATATTTTCATAGGTTCATAAATACTCACATCAAATGGGGAGGAAGAGGGATATTGGTACCCCGAAGGAGGACCTTAATAAAGAGCACCAACCATAGATTTTCCATGCGTCAATTGGCTTCTAAAGCTATGGTGAAATCTGAGCATATTTTTAAGAGGAAAACCTAGTGCTGTTTTTGATGCCATAGAAAATCCCACCTGGCCTCCGACTTCAAATTTCAACCACAGATCTCTTTTTACGGTTGCCTCGTATAGTCAAAAGTCTGCTGTGATCAAGTTTCTGGTGTTCATGTATGGTGCTGAGGTCTGGGATCAACCGACCTCTTCTTTTAAATATTGACTGAGTTCTTGGAGCCTTTCACTCTAAGGCACATTTTCCAGTAATTTACTCCTTTATGCAATTTTTTTTTGTGAAAACTACAATATTTCAAGATTTTTCTTAGTCTGTGGGTGCCAGAAGTGGACAGAGCAGTGGCTCCAGTACCAAGCACAAAGAGAATACAATCCATCTGCTCCTCCTCAACATTGTGTTGGTTCCATCGCGGGTACCATTAGCCAGTCCTATTGGCCACAAGGTCACACGGAGGCTGATGTCCAGCTGATTACTCACCCTCACCTTCAATTATTTTCATGTTCTTTTCCATCCTGTAAGAAAAACTACATTCTTTGTCCCTGGACACATGGCATTTGGTCACCTTCACATGAATATTCATTGCTTTTTTCTGGCTTACCAAGCAGTCTGGGACTTGCCCTTATTATCTGCTGCCACACAAACTTTGTACCATTTGAAAGCCTGTCCACAGGAAGTTTATTTATTCTTACCAGTCACTGACATAAGCATGCTGAATTTGTATTGTTCTAATTTATTAATCAAATCATCATGCAGTACCAAAACAAATGCATCAAAGATGTCTGTTACCAGCTCATAATCTCATTGAAAAATGATATCGGGTTTGCCTGACAGATTCTATTTCCCTTAAAACTGTGCTGGCTGATGTTAAGTCTTTTATGTTCCCTTAATTTCCTGCTAATGAAGTTTCATATAATTGTTTTTTATGGGGATGACTACAGCCTTATGGAGCTTTAAAAATTCTCCCTTTTAATTACTGACCTCTCATTAGTGTTTTCCAGTCCTCCAGAACTTCCCTAGTGTTCCAAAACTTCCTAAAAGATCAATGTAACCAGCCAGAAACCTTCAGCAGCCTTTACACAGCCTCGTGTGCAGGTCACCTGGGGCTGCTGGCTCGCTGTCTGCCCCTGTCTGCAACTGCTCGGTCACTCTGTCACTGCTGAAATGAAAAGTCATCATCACTGTCTACAAATCACTGCGGCACCTTGGATCTTCCCAAATTCAGGACTGGTTGTAATTCTGCCATTTCACTAGAGCGATGGCACCATCAGAATTTCTTTCTTTCTTTCTTTCTTTTTTTTTTTATCTTAACAATCTCTTACTGTGCTTGTTTTGTTTTTTCATTTTGTGCTGTTACTTTGCTGAACTGTTTTCAACATCTCCTGGCTACTCTGCTTCCTCACCCACTCCCCCCTCTCGCTGCTGGCTTCTGCCTTTCCAGTTGCCTCCATGCTCTTCTCACCATACCTATATTCAAATAACGCCAGACGGGCACGATGCCAAGCTGCTCTTACATTTGCTCTCGCCAGTATCATTCAGGAAAACATTTCACAGTGAAATGAGGGGGCTAGCAAACAGATCTAGGAATTAAAAGTAGAAAAAAAGGAACAAACAAGGCCAAATGCTGTTGACCTTCAAGACCACCCTCCTGCAGGGACCTGGGGGACTCATCCCCCACATCGTTAGACTCTCAGTTCATCTCAAGCAACCTCTCCGGGCAGGTCCCTTCTTCTGGAGTGTGGACTGGATTCCTGGACCCCCTGTAGTTGCCTCCATGCTCTCCTCCTGCACCCCCAGCTTCTGCCTGCTCCCCACCTCTCTCTTCCACTTTCACCAAACCCCTTTGGCCATAACCCAGCTCTCAGCCAGGCTTTCTCGGTGTTTGCTTTCTCCTGCCCAGTTGCTTGAAGCTGGACAAGGAAAGGCACGCAGTATTTCTAAAACAACAAGAGCACTGTGGGTGCTGACTAAGCACACAAGTCAGCCGGTCCTGTTTGCCCTGGGTGTGCAGCAGCCTGGTTTCCTTCTTAAAGGCTGACCTTTAGTACCCTCCGCTTCAACCCCAGGGGAATAAAGAAATCTCTGCTGCCTGCAGAGGTGCCTGCATTTCATTTATCCCCCCTCCCTCAGTCGCTTTCTGCATTTTTGCCACACGGTGCCAACTGAAAGCGCCCCCCGTGCGCCCGTGAAACGCAATCTTGCCCTTTCCAGGGTGGGAGAGCTCAGGGCTTGGCTGCCCTTTCGTGGGGCGAGGTGGAGAGGGCTGCAGCTGGGATGG
Source organism: Himantopus leucocephalus (assembly GCA_003993805.1). Taxonomy (NCBI): domain Eukaryota; kingdom Metazoa; phylum Chordata; class Aves; order Charadriiformes; family Recurvirostridae; genus Himantopus; species Himantopus leucocephalus. The sequence continues at coordinate 98,305,755 of RSEF01000004.1, forward strand.
AGAGCCAGAGGAAGCGAGGAGCCACGGGGAGCCAGGCTGGCTGCTCCTGCTTGTATGGAGGGTGGGAGAAGTGCTGTCAGCAGCTGCTGCTTCTGAGAAGGGCCACAGCTCCCTCTGCACTGATTGCCACCATCCCACACACTTTGATGCCACCCACAGCAGCAGCAGCAGCCAGCCCGGCTTGCCAGAGACTTGGTACGGTGATTCCACCGTGGTCGTACTGCTCTTGGGCAGGTGCCCTCGCCTAGACCTGGCTCTGTGTGGTTTATTGCATTCATCTCCACGTATCGGTAACCGCAAAATAATCCAGTCTTCCACAATATATCTACGGAGGATAAATCCCCATTTTCCAGCCACTAGGCTCTGTGCTTAAAATCCTGTTCTGCTTTACATTTCAGGACTGAAATAAATTTTTAAGCCTCTCTGATATTGTCACGCTGTTCCCCAAGCCCCTGCTTGGGACGGACCTTGGTGCTTCTAATCATGACTCTTGTTTCCTTGTGCATTTTATTATACTTTTTTTTCTGAATACAGGAAATTAATAGCTCGGACAGACTGAAACAGTGGGGAGATGGACTTCAGCCGTGGAGTTCTGGCTTTCAACCTTTGTGGAGGAATTTTCAAATCTGAGTTTCTGGTTTAATTAAATATAGGGACAGGGATCTCTGGTGGCAATGCTGGAGTGAAGATCTTTTGGCAAGCTGTACTGGCATTTCTAAAGTCCTGCCAAAACCCACCTGGCATGACATAGCTTCATCCAGACAGGATTTGAATACCAAAGAGATAGATCCCCATCTGAGGTTCAGAGCTGCTCTTTGACTCTGGACTGCTTAGCTGAACCTGGGAAGCCCGTGCTGGCAGGGAGCTGGCTGGTCTCCCTGTCTTTGTTTAGAAGCAGAAGGACAAATATATTCACTCTTAAGCTTGAGTGGTGCATGATATATTTCTATTCCACGTACGGTGGGAAGTGGTTAACACCGTTGTGAGGGTTGAGTTCTGCTCTCTGCCGCATCTTGGGGCTGCATGAGTCACCCACGACAGCAGCAGAAGGGATCATCATTTATGAGTAGAAGGGAGACCCTACCTCCTAGCCTGTAACAAGGGGAGATCTCTCTGCACGCTCCCCTTCTCATCATGGATAGCTGCAGGAGCGAGGTTCCTGCTGTGCCACTCAGCCCATCCTCATTATCCTTGCTGCCGTGAAACCCAGCCAGATAGCACTCCCACTGTATGGAGCAAGACATCTGCTGGCATCTGAGGCATCTTGTCCTTAGGAGGTCACACAATTAGCTGCTGAACATGATGAGATCCCACAGTTGGGGTGGCCTTTGGGCTACTAAAACAACAAGCAGAGCTCAGGAGCGAAACCACAGTCTCCCTTCCAGCAGCCCGTGGGTAGTCATGGCAATGATGACTACAGCCAGGGCCACCTTGTATGACTTTGAGCCCTGCCCTTCTTGGGTGGTAACGCCAGGCAGAAATACCCAGGGCTCTTCCTGAAAGCTATTGTTAACAGTCCTTTGCAGAAGGAATTTAGCACTTCCTCTCCAACACGCGTGAGCCCTGGCAGTGTTATGGCGGCTGCTGCTCAGGAGTACCAGCTCCATGGCATTCCCACCACCCCTGCAGCACGTGGAGTGGGTTTTGCCCCCTGGAAGCCCTCCTGCCTTTCCCTAGATTTGTGGGAGCACTGTTACACCCGTCAGAAGCTGCTGAGAGCACTGCAAACACACACGCACAATAGCCCAGTGCCAACAGGACCCGTGCCACAACAACAGAGCAGCTCAGGTGGCTTCTCCAGATAAATCCAATAGGTACAATCTCAAATTATGGATAGATTATTTGGGCAACTGTGATAATACGCCAGTAGATACTTAAAATAAGCACCACCAAGAGAAATTTACACCCCTGGCACTTCTCTGCTGTCTTGTACAAGTGACTCTCCCTCTCCCTGCACTGGGCTGCCCAGGAGCAAAGCCCCCAGCCCCGTCGTTGTCCTCCCGGTGTCCCCGGGCTCAGGGGTTGCCCGCAGCTCCTTCCAGATTTTAAATGCCGCTGACACCTAGTGCTGGTTCTGTCAACTACAGCCTGAGCTGTAAGAGGAGCCCTAACGTTGATGGATGAAGAGCCGGGGTTTTGTGTTGTGCGTGATTTCGTGATGCTCGGTCTTCTGGAACCAACTTCATCTGCCTCCTGCTTTGTGAAGGCAAAGAGGTGTCTACACCGTGTTGTCCCGGTACAGGAGAGTGCCACGGGGTCTGTCCACATCAGCAATCCAGCTGTGCAGCAGCAGCAAATCTCTAAGGGGACTAGGATGGTGCTGAGGGTGTCCCCACTGTGCACAGGGTGGGAGGGAAGGAGAGCATCTCAGTCTCTTAAGAGAATGACCATTGCTCTCACTAGTTCTGGTACATCTCTGTTCCTCTTCCCGACCAACGTCTTGGAAAGAGTTCAAAGTCTGCTGCCAGACCATGGTCCTGGCGTGCAGGCTGAGACCCCAGCTGAGCAGCTCTCGTTGCTCCAGGATAGTCTGTGGCAACCTGTCCATCCTCCAACACCTACATGCTCACCCAGGGATGAGACGATACTCACATTGCTCAGGGGAAAAATCCCCCTGGACCAACTCCAGCAGTCATATGTGGCNCCCCCCCCCCCCCCCCCCCCGCCACATTTACCCAACACTGCTCAGGCAAAGGCTTTCACTAACTAGGGAAGGTGTCCCTGTAGTTCAGTCACACCTGTACAACAGGTCATCTTCAAAGGCTTTCCCAGCTCTATCACCTTCCCAGCCCAACTCGCATCACTTCTGAAAACCCAGTGATGACCTTTCTACATTTTACAGCCCTTCCCACTCTTCCTTATTCCATGCATTAGGTGCTTTTATATTGTATTTCTTGATGCACTATTCAAATCCCCAGCCAACAGCGACCATTTATGTTTTAAAACATATTCTCTTGAGAGGGCTCCAGAGCAGTCCAACCGAAATGCACTGGTTCCTAGCAATTGCACTAAAATTGCATTCTGCGCCATGCCCTTTTCCAATATTGATTTAATTTTTGCAGCTGCCATTTCTGGAGTCCTTCTTCCATGGGGAAACTTTTCTCTTTGTGAACTATCCCTGCAGTCCTGTGGCTGGTTTTGGATGGTGGATGAGGAGAGGAACTAGCAAGTTGCAAAAAAACCCCATAAATATAAAAAGACAACCAGGAAAAAATCAGATGGGGGAAAAAAAGAAAAGGAAAAAAAAGAAAGAAAAAAAAGAAAAAGAAAGAAAAAAAAGAAAAAAAAAAAAAAAAAAAA
>RSEF01000004.1:98309082-98329275 GCA_003993805.1 Himantopus leucocephalus
AGGAAAAAAAAAAGAAAAAAGCCAGGGCTGTATCTACATCCTTTATTGGTTTTGGCCCTTAGTCCAGATCACCTGATGCTAAGTTCCCTTCCCTTACCGCAAACCATCTCCTTTTCTCCCAGAGGTGTTCTGGCAGCAGCACTTCCAGGGAGGTTGGAGGAAGGACAAGAAGAGTGCTGGTACCTTCTTGTCTCTGAAGACATAAAACATGAGACTGCAGCAGGCCCTGTAATTGCTGAGCGATGCTTAGGATTAAGTGTTCTCCAAGAAAAGTGAAACAGCCTGATAGTGTCAAGATAAAATCCAGTGGAAGAAGCCAGCTGCTGTCACGGGAAGCAGAGAGCATCAGGTGTAAGAACACAGAAACACCAGGGAATGAAGTTTAACCTCTATAACTATGCAAGCAGAGCTCCTAACATCACACTCACCCTCACCAAGCCGCTGACGGAGGGTGTCCACCATGCACCATGTCCATCAGGCAACAGAGGAATATGTCTTGGATATATAGTCTTAGCAAAATTTTTCATAAATCAGGTTTTGCTGACAGGCCAGAATCTTCTTGTTTCCTTCTTCTTGTTTAATTTTTCTCTTGTTTTCAGCACACAGCATGTCACCCCACAAGCCACCCACCTGAGGTCAGGAGACGCCCTTTGTGGCATAAAGTGACATTCAATAAATCCTCAAAGTGACCAACTTAAAAAGCAACCCAGGGAATGAAAAGAGAACTGATCTGATGGGGATATTTCACAGCTCTCACGTGTTATGAAAATTCCTTTCCCTGTTATATCACCCAGTCTTTACAGTATGAAAGTGTATTAACATTGATAATATATATATTAGTTCACATTATACACTGTAATGTAATCAGGTAGTGGAATTTTACTGGAGACTTTGGTATTGTTCACACTTACCTAAAACAAACTAAAGGACAGCCTGGCCCTGGAAATAAGGACTTTGCTTGTTGGAAGCTTAGACCTGTCCATGAAGGATAAAGGATACGCCTGGACAGCCAAGGTAACGCCAGCATCCCAGCCCCTCTGACACATCTCTGAAACCCTCCCAGCATCATCTGGCATCATAGATCAGGAACTCCAGCACAACTGACTCCAGGGAAATCTGGATCAATAGACAACGAGCAAGAATGCAGCAAAAATAGAGTTGCTTTGCAAAGTTTTACTATGATTAATAATTGGGAGGGTGGTGGTGTTAGTGATTAGTCAAATCGTGTTGTACCTGAATGTGTGAAGGGTATAAGAAACCTGTGTACAACCACATCGGGGTGCCCCAATTTGGCTGGGACACCTCCCGTCCCAGTATGAATAAATATTTACTCTTGTAGTTTGTGTCCCAGCCTCTCTTCTTGGTCAGCTCGGGCCAGTTGTGAATTTTTGTAACACCCATCTGGTGGGGTTTGCTCTCCTGGGATGGGGAGTGTCGACGTCCTTGTGCTGACTCTGCCTTCCGCACACCTGCCCCCCCTGCAGCAGCTGGAGCCATCTGTACAAAAGGATTAGATTTACACCAAGATGCAAGCTCCCCATCAGTGATAGGGATGGGATTTTGCTGCAAAGCCATGTGGGTGCAGCAGCTAAAGAAGTGACGTTATCAGCACCGATGAAGTAGAGGAAGAACTCACAGATAACAAGTCCACCTGCCCAAGGTCGAGGTAGACACCCGTGCCACCAAAAAGCAGTGTCTGGCCTCACTAAACGATGTGTCTGAGCCAGAACAGCAAACACAGCAGCAGGACTTCCCAGAGGAGCAGGCGGTGAGAGAAAAAGTAATGAGTTTTTGTTCATTTTCTACAGGCTGCTGTAGCTGTCAGGGCTCGAACACATCAGGAGGTTACACGGCATCACAGGTCAGCTGTGCAAAAGCAGCGTTGTTAGCACGGGAAATCATTTTGCTTAGGCTTCAATGACAAGGAGCCAAAAAGATACGTCACATCGTCCTCAATTTGCCTAAATTTGCACAGTGCAAGGTGTGTCCTTGGCACAAACCTCTTTGTTTACCGAGCAGTACAAAGGAGAGAATGAGACATCAGGAGGTATCTAACGGATTTATAATTTCTCTGTGGCTTTGCCCTCCAGTTCCAGCTCTGGGCTGATTTGGTCACCAATTCCCTCCTTCTGATTTTTTATTTTCAGTGAATATTAGCACAAGCCACTTCTATCAGCTAAAAAAAACCTGCTTCCCAGACCCTCACTCCCACTTCTACACCCTTCAGTGTAGCCTGGTAACAGGTCAGATGGAAGAAATGGTCTGCTGGAAGAAAAGTCCTGCAAAATGATGGCCATTTCCAGCTGGCCCAGTTCTGTGTTGAGCACAGCTACATGGGACAGGGTGCGGTGCCAGGCTGGGAACCGGGGCAAGAATCGTGATGGATGCAGGAGATCGGAGCTGCCAAAATGGGAAGGGGGAAACTGGCAGTCACTAAAGCAAGTTCTGCCATCAAGAAGCTACTTGTGAAAAAAATACACGTTTGCTGTCTTATTTTTTTTTGCTGATGATCTTAATTTTACTGAATGTGTAAGATTTGCTTTAGCAAAACAAATATCACTCCTGGGTTTTTGCCATACCATGAATTTTTAATGCTTTATTAGAACGCTGGAGGGTTTCAGCCCAGTCTGCGACTGCTTAATAGAGCGAAACTCCGCTTCGTTACCTGCTCACGCACCGCGGGGGCCATCTGTCCTCAGGATTTAACAGCTGGCAAACCAAGCCCAGCTGCCAGCTAATTCCACACATACCAGGTTCCCCTCGCAAAAACCCTCTTTGAAAGTTGTCTGCTTCTTCATGCACAGAGATATTTAATTTTTTTTTTTTTTTTAAAAAAAGGATTTTAGGGCTTTTTGGGATCAGACAGGGCTTTCGCTGCCGAGTGCCGAGTGCCAAAAACGGGGATGGCAGAGGAAAAAGGTGTGCGAAGGCTTTGCTAGCGGGTGGTCCAAGAGGCAAGTTGCAGCGGTGGCAGGCTGGGGGGTGCAGGGGTGGGGGATTGGGGGGCTGGGAAAAAAACCCCATATATCGCGGGGGGGGAAGTATTAAAAACTGTACTGAAAAACGCATCGAAAATAAAAATGTATTGGAGAAAAACCCAAGCGCAGCCCCGCTGTGGCCAGGCAGGGCCGGGCGCTCCCCGGGGCCGCGGCCGCAGCCCCCTCCCGCCGCTCCCCGCCGCCCGNTCTGGCTGTGCCTGTTGGTAGCTGCTGCAGGACGGGGGGAGCTGCAGCCAAATGGAAGGGGGGGGGGGGGGGGGGGGGCGCGCCGCTCTGGCCACGCCCACACAGCGCGCGTCAGCGGGCCGAGGCGGCGGCGGCCACCAATCGGAGCTGGCGGCGGTGCCGGGCCCGTTCGGAGCGGCCATTCACAAAGCGGCGGAGGGGGGATGAATGGGGGCGGGTCACGTGGTGAGGGCTGTTGCCACGCCCCCCCCCGCCTTCCGCTGCTCGGGGCCGGGATGGAGCCGGGGCCGGGGCCGGGGCCGGGGCCGGGGCCGGGGCCGGGGGCGCAGCCGGTGCCCGGGCGTTGGGGCGCCGCCGTCTGCGTGTTGACCGGCGCCTCCCGGGGCTTCGGGCGCAGCCTGGCGCGGGTGCTGGCCCCGCGGCTCGGCGAAGGCTCGGTGCTGCTGCTGCTGGCGCGCTCGGCGGCGCCGCTGGCCGAGCTGGCGGCCGAGCTGCGGGGCGGCGGTACCGGGCTGCGGGTGGAGTACGTGGCCGCCGACCTGGGCTGCGAACAGGGGCTGCGGAGGGCGGCCGCTGCCCTGCGGGAGGTGCTGCCCGCCGCCCCGCCCGGCCGCCTGCTGCTCGTCAACAACGCCGGTAACAACGAACCCCCGCCCCCCCTCCCCGCCACGGTCTCGCTGCCCTCCGCCTCCCCGGCACGGCGGGGCTCAGCCCCGGCGAGCCCTCCCTTGGTTCGGCCGCGGCTGAGCCGAGGCTTGATCGGTGCTTTGGGTGCCAGTAAATAACCAAACCGAGTAAATAACCGAAGGAGCAGCGGGGATTTCACCCTGTCTGGATCTTATTGATTCATTAAAGTAATGAATTTGGGGAGCAGACCAGGCGTGGTTCGCTGCCGAGACCGCCGTGCTTTGGTGCTCGCAAGGTTTTACCCGTTACTGATGGTGTAGAGCCAGCTGGCCGCCATCCTGTACCCTCCTACTGCTCTGCTCCCTGAGGATAAACCTTCAGGAAAACTTCCAGCCCTGCCTTGTGGGTGCTTCACTTGCCATGTTTAATGTCTGTTGGCTTTAGTGCCTTTTTTCACCCCTTGTCACTATAAATAGGACCACGTGTTCCAGCAGGTAATAGGTGCTACAGGAGTTGAGTTACTATCCTGAAAGAGGGACGTGCAGGAGAGCACGTGGTGGCCCGCGGGGACGTTGGACTTCAGGCTGGAGGTTGGGAGCTGTTTGTTTTGGCAGAGGATTGGCAGGGCGGTTCTGTGTCCAGTGTCACTGCTGTCGGTTCAGCAGGTGACCCAAAAAGGATGAGCAGAGCTGGGCTGTGCTGAGCTCCTCGCTCTGCTGTGCAACCCTGCTAGAGGTTGGGCCAGCAAAGCTGCTCGCTTTTGTCTGCGATAGTGTTGCACGTGGAAATGTAGGAGCAAAAGGGACCTGCTGTGTTGTTGAACCAATCTTTAACTACTCTAACTCATTTGTCCTTCCTTCCTAGGCTCCCTGGGAGATATCTCCAAATCCTTCCTGGACCTCACCGACCCAGATGAGATCAACAGCTACTTTGCCTTCAACGTCACCTCCGCACTTTGTCTCACCTCCACCACCCTGCAAGCCTTCGGGAAGCGGCCAGGCTCGAGCAGGACGGTGGTGAACATCTCCTCACTCTGTGCTGTGAAGCCCTTCAAGAACTGGGCACTGTACTGCAGCGGGAAGGCTTCCCGGGACATGATGTTCCAGGTGCTGGCACTCGAGGAGCCTGATGTCCGTGTCCTCAACTATGCCCCAGGTGAGGAGGGGAACTCATCAATTGCTATTAATTTTCTCTTGGCTTTGTGGATAAAAGATTCCTGTAGCTGAGCCAGATGCAGAGGGAAAATGAGCCCCAGATTTTGCTTTCTCCTTATGTGACTTCATTTTTGTTGCTCTTTCTCCAGGACCCCTGGACACGGACATGCAGCTCTTGGCTCGGACTAAGACCGGAGACCCTGAGATGCGTCAATATTTCCAAAGCCTGCAGGAGAGCGGGCAGCTGATAGACTGCACTGTGTCAGCCCAGAAGCTGGTGAATCTCCTGGAGGAGGACACCTTCACCTCCGGTGCCCACGTGGATTTCTATGACATCTGACTTACTCTTGCCTCCTCCTTTGCCTTCCTGCTTTGCTTTGAGCCGCCTCTTGGGTGCCTCCAGTGTGTTTGGTGACCATGTTTGAGTCCTGGGTGCTGTGCAGCTTTCAGGAGAAGACCTCTGGGTGCCTCATAAATACGCCTAGTGCCCCGACGGGGATGGGGGGAAGTTATTGCTTTGCTGCACTGTAGCCATTGAGCCCTCCTGGGCACCTGCCATCAGGAACGGGGATTTCTTAGCTGCTGGGGATGGGGGAGCAGAGGTGGCTTTTCCAAAGGAATGGGCGTGGAGGCTTAAAGCTGTCCTGAGCAGGAGTGTGTGCAAGCCAAGGAGGTACCAAGGCACACAAAGCCAGGTCAGAAAGCCACCCCAGGAGGTCTCAAAAGAAGCCAACAGTAGAGTTAGAGCTCAGCATCCCTGTGCCCGTGGTCTTTACCCTGCAGGAGCTGTGTGCTCAGCACCTGAGCAAGTCACCAAAAGGCAAAAGAGCCATTCCTGGGGCCAGAGGATGTGACTGTCACCCCAGAGCCCTGATGTCTGTCCCCCAGCTCACCAGTGGCTTGTCCAGGCTCTCCTGCAGTTCTGGGATCATCTCTGTGTGAGTTTTGTGCGTTACAATGGGGAGCAAAGCCTGTCCGTGTTTTCTTGCACAAAGGCAGTAAATCACCAGGAGGGGGAGCTGGCCGCGGAGCAGATGGGAATTTTGGGTGCCTGGCTGGGGTCACCAGCTTACATAAACCCGTGCACAAGCACAGCACGGGTTAGAGCACATCAGACACAGCCCTGAGTTCATGCCATGCTCCTGTTTGCAGGTTCTGGGTCCAAGCCTGGATCTGGGGCTTAAGTACCTCCTGGGTTGGTCTTTTAATTATTTGTGGGATTTTATCCTCATTTTTTTCATCAGGTTCTAGGAGGCACAGGTGCTTATAGACTCGCCCTTCTATAAGGCAGCTGATCTGCAGTGTGTGTTGATGCAGGAGAGCTTCTTTGAAGTGCAGTAGCATCCCCCGTGTGCCCTGGAAATGCCCAGTGTCCCTCTGCTCGGTGACAGCAACCTTCCTGCAGTCTTCTATCTCAACCCTGTATTCCAGATTCTGACCACCTGGATCTACAATCATTAAAAGTTTCATGTCTGGTCTGGGTCTTCTGCTTTATCTTTAAAAGTGGATAAATTTGGGGGAGGGTGGGAGGAGAGAGCCTGGGTTAAGCACTTTCTTCATCCAACAACGCACTGCGCATGCCCTCCTGGAGTCTCTGATCCATTTCATTAACTCTGTGTTAACTTAATCCTGTCACACTCAAAAAAACCCCTTCTCTAACTAGTTTGCGGCTTGGATTTGTCTTCCTTCTATGCCTGTGAAGTTCGTTATTAACAAAAACCCCTCTGTTGCTCACTATATGGGCAACAGGGTTGTTTTTCTGGGTGTTTGACACCTGATGGTGTTGAATGTGGTCTGTGAAACCTGGACAGACGTGCTGCTGCTAAACATCACCCATCACATCACGCTGCATCTGTACGGGCTTGTCCCATCCCCTCTTGGGCAGAAATCCTCTTTTGGGATCTGGCTCTTTGCAAATATATAGCACTAGCGCTCAGAGCTGGGGGTCCTAAGTCCTGCTCTTACAGGGTCTTGGACCACGGGCTTTTAGGGGCTGGGCGAAAGATAAGTAAGTCCCAGAAAGGCTCAAGGAGGCCTATAGTGCAGGAGGAGGTGGGAGGGTGCTGGGGGACAGGGCTGCTCTCAGTGTGGGGCCATTTGGTACCAGCCAGGTGGGAGATGCAGATGGGTTCTTCAGGGTACGACACATTAAAAGCCAGCGGACCCAAGGGGGAGGATTTTTGGACTGTGCATTCTTGCTTGAGGTCTGATCACCCTCCAGTGGCTGGGGGTGTATCAGCAACTCCGTGTGTCGTCTTGGAGCATGAGGGGTTGTGGTATCCGAGATGTCACTTGAAACCAGGCACTTCAACCCAAACCTCTCCCCCAAGAGAGCGTGTGTGTATATAGGCAGGGAACGCTGACTTTAAATAGCAAGGTGCTTATGTCCTGCTGCACACCTTAATGAAATCATTAATGAAACACTGGATTTGATTCATAGCATGGTTTGGGTTGGAAGGGACCTTCAAAGGTCATCTAGTCCAACCCTCCTGACATGGGTATCTGCCACTATATCAAATTGCTCAAAGCCCATCCAACCTAACCTTGAACGCTTCCAAGGATGGGGCATCCACAACTTCTCCGGGCAATCTGGTCCAGTGTATCACCACCCTCAATGTAAAAAACTTCTTCCTTGCATCCAATCTAAACCTACCCTCTCTCAATTTAAAACCATTACCCTTCGTACTGTCACTACAGGACCGGGTAAAAACTCTGTCCCCATCTTTCTTATAAACCTGCTTTAAGTACTGAAAGGCCACAATAACGTGTCCCCAGAGCCTTCTTTTCTCCAGGCTGAACAGCCCCAACTGTCTCAGCCTCTCTCCATAGCAGAGGTGTGCCAGTCCTCTGACCATTTTCGTGACCTGGGTCACTTTTCGCTCCCTTTTGTCTCTCCCTGGCACCTGGGGAGAAAGAGCAGCAAGAGCAAAAATCAGTTTTGGTGTCCCTGTCCCTTCAACCAGGAAATTCTACATCTGCTTGAAGAGGAAACTTGTTGCCAACACCAAGCACATACCAAGTGCGAATTCTATGGCTGCAGCGACGTGCTGTGTCTCGTGCTGCTGAATTTTGCTGGTGAAGCAACCACATGCTCAAAGTTCAGTGGAGTAAGTTTGTCTTCAGTGCAGCCACTTGTCACTTTGTGCTCCAAGCTGTAGTCTGGATGTTTTATTTTCAGGTGTTTCACCCCCTTGGACTCACTGCACATGTGTTCAGGCATTTGGCATCACTCTGTAACCCCCGGGACATGCCAAGCTTGTGACTCCTGCCCTAGGAGCAGAGTTTTGCCCAGGGAGAAATGCCGTGATGCTTTCAGGGCATCCCCCGGGTACCAGCACCCCCTGCCCAGGGAGTGGGCTCAGTTCCTGTGTCCTGTGGGTCCGGCCAACATCAATGCACCCACAGATGCTGTGAGATGCAATGGCAAAACGATATGAAATATTTTTCTTCCCTTTTCCAGCATTTTCTGTGACCAGCTGAGGGCGTACCGAGACTGGATAATGGACACCAGTCAGAGCAGAGAGTCCGGAGTGTGAGAGAGCATTGGTGCCTCTGGAAAAGACACGGGCTGTTCGGCGGGGATGGAGTGGGATGAAAGCTAAGGCTTCCCTCGTGCCTTTGCACTGTCTCATCACTGGACCCTGCAGTGACTGATTTTCTTTAATTAAGGCTCCACATCCTGGAGCCATGGGACCATGTCACAGGCTCAACTGGGAGAAAAAGGGGTATTAAAAAAGAATAGTTTTGAGCTTTCCTCATTTCAGAGACAGGAGCTCGCAGCTCACCTGGAAAAGCATATCTGATGAGGCCAACATGCCCGGCCCTAGGAGAGCCCTGATATTCGGGCAGTGCTCTCCCATGGCTTAAGTATGAACCCCGTGGCTGGAGGGAATCACCCCAAAAGGAGCCGTCACCTCCTTCATCCCAGGCAGGAGCCATGGGCTCTGTTCTCCCTGACAGGGATAAAGTGGGGCTTGACAAACCCAAAATCCTGCCTAGTACAGTACCCCCTGCAAGTGGGTCTGCCTCCCCGCCAGTCCCCCACCAGCTTGCCTTCCCAACCTGCCTCCTGCAGTGAAATACTGCCGAAGGCATTTTACCCCTTTTTTACCCCCTTTGCTTTTTCCTTCCCATCCCATCCCTGAAGGAAAGTGCTAGAAGTCATGGCAGTCTCAGGAAGGGCTGCCCATCCCTGCTCCCCCAGTGTGCGGCTACAAGGGCTCCTGTGGGACAGTCAGCCCCTCCGTGTTCCCTTCTTACTTTCCGCTCATGTGCTTACAAAAAAAGCAATTTACTTGCCCCTAGGGGCAGAGCAGTGGGACGGACATGCTGCCAGCGCTGGGCCCTTCTCGGCTGCAGTGATTTCTGTAATGGATGGATGTTGGTGAAGACGTGATGTCTCCCTGGTAAACGGGGAAGACAAGGCTGGAGTGCAAGCTGTGCAGATGCCTCCCCATGGGAGATCCCTATTAAAGTGCTACAGAAAGCCCCTGTAATGGCCTCAACAGCAGTTTGGGACACGAAGGAAAGTGAGTGCGTGACGCTTAGGGGTGGCATCACTTGAGCCACCAACCCCAGGTCCCCAGGGGACCCTCCCCAGCCCCCTCCCCATGCTGGGGGAGACACTGTGTCCTTTGTGCCTGTGGTGAAACGCAGGGAACTGGGTTATGAAAGGAAGCAAAGTCACTGCTGGGTTTTGTTTCTGTATGTGTGACTATGTCCCTGGGACAGCAGCAAGGGCGAGCCTGCTAAATCCCCCCCAAAGCCTCCCAAATTAAAACTGATGCGCACCCAATGACCTCCCAAATCTCAGCCACTGACCTGGGCTGCCCCCGGCTCAGTGGGGCAAGAGGCTGCAGCCAGGGCCCTCTGTCCCTTATTAAAGGTCTCTCAGCAGAGGGGAGAGGAAGACCTTTATTTTCCCATCCAGTGGCCAGAAATGCTGAGTACGGGCCTTTTGTCCAGAACGCCGAGTGCCCAGCGAGCTCTGAGCTTGCAAACAAGCAGCCGCCTCCGGCCACAAGGCCAAAGGTAAATGAGCTGCTCCTCCGACAACGGTGCTCCCAGGGGGGAAGGAAGGTCTGGTAGTACCCACACTTCCCACCCAAGGACCCCTATCCTGCGTGCAGAGACCCCTGAGATGCCCATGGAGACACCCAAGCCGTACGCATGCCACGGACTTAATACGGGGGATGACTAGGAGTGGGGGAACATACGACCAGCCATCCCAAAGCATCCCACCTCTCTATGCAACAAGTCAGGAGCTTTGCAGGGTCTTCCTGGGGCTGTAGCTGGGATTTGGTGGATGTTCACCAAGCCTGAGAGGGTTAGAACAATAAACATCTTTTTGCTCTTCTTCTCGAGACTGAACTCTTGCTCACGCATCCTCCTGCCTGTAACTGTTCGCACTCCTTACTCTCAGCCTGCTGACCTGCTTCTATTCTTCTCCCCTCTATGCTGTTCCCTGGTTTTGGTGGCCTTAGCATTAAGCAAGGAGAAGGACCAGCTCCAGGCTGGCCATGTTCCCTGGAGCAACCATTTAATGTGTAACAAGGGACCCATTGGTCCAGCAAGGAGAGATGACAGATTAACCCAGTTTAGAGCCAAAGAGCAGTGGGTTTGCTGGTAAACTGTCCTGTTCCTGCAATCTTCAAATGCCTTTAATGAGTTATTATTTAGTCTGCTATGGAGGTTAATGGGGGGACATTGCAGAAATGATCTGTGATTAATTAAACCATCTTTATCTGGTGTGGGCAGAGCAGCTGGACTCACTGAGCTGGGCACTAAGCTGGGACCAGCACCAGAACCCTGACTACAGCATCGCTCCTGGCGCTTCCCCACACCCACCGATTTCACTGGCGGTCAAACCAGGCCCTGCAGACCAACAACCACCTCCAGCCTGGTGGGAAAGAGCTGCCAGAAATAGGACGTTTTCCCTGGTTTTTTATGCAGCACCCCAAAGCCAGACTGTGCCATTTGCCACTGGCCCATGTGGGATGCAGCTGGGTGCATTTCAAACCTCCTTCCCCAAGTATCAAGTCTGCCGAGCTGGAGGCAGACCATGGCCTCCTCTGGCTCCTGTGCCTCCCCTGGGATGTGGGGACACCAGCTGGTCCCAACGCTGGCTGATCCCTGTCCCCTTTCCTTCAGCAGAGCCACTGGTACAGATCAGCGTATCCACCCTCCTTCTCCATGGCCTATCCTGCACCACCTTTGCTGCCCATCGTCCTCCACCTGACCTTGAAACCCTCCTGTGCCTATGGCTCAGCCCTTCCCCAAACACCGATTAATCCCGATGGATCCTGGTCCTTCCCATTAGGATGCTGGGGGACTCTGGCAGATGCTCAGCACCGGGGTTTAGACCAGGAAGGATAAGCAAGACATGCTGCACCCATCGCTCGCAGCACCCCGTCCCACGTGGGATCCCATGGGAAACCTAGAGCAGCTCCTTCCGTAGGGATCTCGCATCACGCAGCCGGCAGCATGGCCTCACCCTCCCCATGCCACCGCCAGCAAAGCTGCCGCCGAGGCACCGCGGCGAGGCCGGGAGCCGCATTCACATTCCTGCCGCGAGCACACTTGTCAGCCGAGCTGTCAGCCGCTCCCGTAATAGGGCCACGGCGGTCACTCGTGTTGGGAGTAAACACAGCCGAATCTGAGAAAACAAGAGCAGAGCCGAGCCCGGGTGCTTCCAGCAAGGCTGCAAAGTATCAACGCACTCCAGGGAGGATGCCCAGCCTCCCCCCGGCCTCTCCAGCACCCCCCACTGCAAACCCCGAAAAGCCCCCCAGAAGGATGCTCTGGGGCAGTAGCAGTCCCCGGCATCGTGGGGGTACAGGGATGTGGCCGGCTGCTCCCAGAAGGAAACGCTAAGGACCTGGGATTAATAAATATGTTGTTTGGTGGCATCAGAGCTGGCACATGGGATAGATGGGACAGCCCTGGCCTGAAGCTGCTCGGGGACACAAGGTGGTGTATCCACAGGTCTGTGATTTCTAGCAGAAACCTACCCCCAGCTTTGGCTGGAGGAGAAGCTCTTTCTTTTTCTTTTTTTTATTTTTTCCTTAAAAAAAAAAAAAGCATTTTGCCCGTGCTAGAGCTGCCCTGAGCGGGGGGGAACCCATTTGGAGAGAGGGTCCAGCCTCCTTGCCAGCATCCCCCCCCGGGTGCCCTCCACCCCTGGGCACTTCCTGCCACCTCCAGCCGTGTCACCAGCGCTGGAGGGGACACCTCGGCTGGGTGAGACAGATGCAGGCTCCGCATTGGCCCTGGATGCGCAGCACAGGGGAGGGTCAGGGGGTGTTTGCGCGGGGGCCGGGGGGCTCATCGGGGCCGCAGCAAGGAGGAGGAGGAGCGGCAGCCCCATGAATAATTAGCACTGGCTTATTTGTTTTGCACTATTCCTCCAACTCCTAAACCCTCACCGCAACAAAGAGGCGGCCAGCCTGAAAAGCCGAGGATTTAGGACAAAGAAGGGGCCAGGAGCGGAGTGGGGTGGCCGAGAACGCAATGCAGCTTTGGGGCAGAGCGGGATGCAGACCCCACCGTGCCGCTGGAAGCCCGGCCGGGCGGTGATGCCCATTGCGTGGTGCCAAGCGCTCCATCCATCCCTACCTCTTCAAATGCAGGGGATGCTTCTTTACCCCCTCCAGCCCGGCAGCTTCCCAGTCCCCAGTGCAGTTTCCTCACATCCAAAAACCCTAAAAAGCTGAAAACACCATGAAATATTTTTTCCCATCAGGGAGGCGAGAGGGCGGCTATTATCCTCATCCAAACCAAACCTGAAATGTTGGGGTCACTCCGCCTTTGAAATCTCCCGCGGCCTTTCTTCCCATTAAACCATCTCCCGGCTCAGCTCAGAAGTTTCTTCCCCACCCCCTTTTTTTTTTTTTTTAATTTAATAATAAAGCATCTCAGATCTCTGAGTTGCAACTCATCTCACCCCTAAGCGAGATTGCGTTTTGCACAAGCCTTTCAGCTGTTTTCTCAATCTCTCCTCTGTCTCATTCTCAATTCAGGCAGTTGCTATAGGTATGTTTTAATCCCCAGCATGGTAGATTTTAATTAGTCTTTGTACAGATGGCCAATTAACATTCATTACTTTTGCCTTGAGCGATTAATTATGAGTTTGGATAGAATGGGAGATGGAGACAGAGGAAAGATGGGCAGGTGAATAAAAAAAGGGATTTTAATCAGAGTTTGGGATTTTTTTTTTCTTGTTATTTATATATATACACACACACGGAAAGAGGAGGGAAGAGAAAAGTGGCAGCACAGTGCAAGTTACACTCCTGCTGAACCGCTTCCAGTCCCGGAGCCACTGGGATGGGCTCCAACGGGGTCTCCAGCCGGAGATGCTGCAGGGCTTGAAGGCTGCGGTCCAGCCAAGCCCCATCGCAGGGATGGGGAAACTGAGGCAGGGAGCACTGGTGTGGTATGCAGCTCCCCGCACACGGCCGGGCACCTGGTCTGGAAATCAGCACCCCGGGCCAGGATCGGGTGCCTGGGCATCGTGGTTTGGGGATTGTAATGGTGCTGGGGTGTTGGGGACAGCCGAGGGAGCGGTGACACACTGCCACCTTCTCCTGGGCGAACCTGCGTAGCGGTGTGCAGGATGGGGCCTGTAATTCTCCCCGCGCAACACCCGTTGACACGTCGCTAATTCTTCCTAATTGATTTTTCACGCTGGCGGGAGGGAGATGGTGACATCCAACAACAGAGCCCTGATGTCGCGGCTTTCTACTCCATGAAAGGGGCTGGCACCCTCCCCCCGGAGCCGACATACTTCTCCCCGGCCCGGGTAGCCATGGTGAGACATTGCCCAGATCCTTTCACCGCCGTGCTGCCGTGCCGCTGGAGGCTGGCGATGCTCTGCATCGCCCGTGCCAGCCCGCTCATGGAAGCTATTTTCGGGCACGCAGGCAAGCCGGCAGGAAAAATTAAAATAGCAAAAGCCCCCAGGGCCATATCCTGCCCCGGTTCCTTGGCGGAGGGGCTGCACCCACGCTTCGTGCCACCCCGGCACGTGTGAACCGGCAGCAGGTTCTGGATTCAGCTTTTCTGGGTTATTTTGGTGGCGGGCGAGGTGTGCGCGCAGTGCGGAGCGAGCAGGGGAAGCTGGCGGGGAGGTGGGGAAGGGTCTAATCCTGCTCGTTGCTGGGGAGCCTCCCTCGATGACAGGCGGGCCCAGAAAAGGGGGGGTAGCATAAGGATGCTGCATGGCAGAATCCGTCCCGCGGGACTTGGAGGGCTGCTCACGGCGCCGCTGGCTGGAGTTTTACACCCGTTCTGTTGAAATCTGGGGATTTCTTTTTTAGCGCGTTTTACATTTTGGACCCAAACCTCTCGAGATTGGCACTTCCCCGCAGCACAACAACTTTGCTTAAAGCAGCCGCTCAGGCAGTGGAGGGGAGAGCCAGATCCCTCCCTGCATGGCAGGGATGCAGCCACTGCGCCCCATACTTGCGGCATGGCTGATGGATGTGCCACCTGCATCCCAGCGTGGTCCCTGGGTGAACGGACATGCCACCTGCATCCCGGCATGGTCCCTGGGTGAATGTGCCACCTGCACCCTGGCGTGGTCCCTGAGTGGATGTGCCACCTGCATCCCAGCATGGTCCCTGGGTGGGTGCCCACCCCAGGCAACACGGGTGGCCAAGCCCATGGGGATTCACTCCCAACGGAGCTTGAGCACTGGCTCAGCTCATCCCATCTGTAGGCTGGTGAGACTGTACAAAGCTCTGGGGAGCAGGTGGGTACCCCAGAGCATCAAAACAATGATGGGCATCCACCCCAGGGGACCCTACCAGTGCAAACACCTCTGTTCCACACTCGTGAGCTGGATCCAGCCTCTGTGACCTGTGGGATGGAGCACGGCCTTGGCCAGGCCATCCTCACCAGCAAACCCCCAATTTATCAGGGGTTTTTTGCATCTGAAATACAGATGGGACATACGGGAGTTGATGGTCCCCACTGTCTCGAAGGGCAACCAAAACCTCCCACACTAAATCCAGGCTTCCTCTCGGGTGAGGAAGAGGAGGCCGGGAGCACAGGCGTCTCCGTACAGCACCATCCCCACCTGCAGAGCGGTGGCAGGGTATGGCCCTCTCTAAGTATACGCCATTGAAATGTGCACATTTCCTAAAAGCAATATGGAACAGCTAAATATACTGCTCACAAATCTGTTTACACTAATAATGGCTGGGAGCCTGCCATCCATATGACTGCAAGGAACCATTGATTCAACATAAATTAACTGAAAATTACTTGCGAGAGGGAGAAACTCACAGCATTTTATATTTAATTTTTTTCCCCCCCTTGTTCTTTTTTTTTTCCCTACACACCGGGGAAGGGAGAAAAGCAGAGACACTGGCACCTCTGCTACCGGCAGCCATGGCTGCATTTGGCAGCGGGTCCGCTCTTCCCTCGCCGGTCCCTCTCCCCATTCACAGAGATGGGGACCGGGATACCCAGCGAGCTGGGATTTTCCATCCCAGCGCAGGGGACTCGAGCTGCCGCCAGGGCTAAATGAACACAATATTTACCCGTTTTTCAAAAAACGGCAACGGAGACGGAAGGGTCCGAGTCATTATTTTGGCGCGGGCAGATTGCTAACTTGTTTAAATTTTAAAAAAAAAGGGAAAAAAAAGGAGAAAAAAATGCACCAGAATTGGCAGCTCCTCGCGTATTAGTCGAAATGCTGCAGACTTGGCTCCCGCTCACCTCCGCAACATAATGTTAAATGGCATCAAGACAGTATATCAGTCATTTACATATGTTGCTTATAGACGCCAAACTTATTAACACAATAAAACTGCTGCTAAGAAGCTTTCCTGCCTATTTTTCTCCTGGAGAATGTCAGTGTTGGAAGCACCTAGCCGCCTCGTATGGAAACACCCAGGGTTGCCTTTCATATGGCACCCGGGAAAATAAATATATGAATCAGCCAGGGTCCCCCTCCGACCACTTCCAAAGCAAGGCAGGAAGAAGATGCATTGATTCAGAGTGTTCTGCATCAGAGGAGACCGACATCACCCAACCCACCCAGCAGCACCTTTCGAGTCCCGGTATCCCCCCCCTCCCCGAGGCATGCCGCCTCCCCGGACAGGCATCTGGGCAGAGTGGGATGGCTTCATCCTGGGATTGGCTTTAAACCCCCCGGCTCTGAGGTGACTCCAACTCCCTGTCCTCACAGCCAAGGTCTGGAAACACCGGAAGGGGGACCCTGGCTGATTCATATATTTATTTTCCTGGGTGCCATATGAAAAGCAACCCCGGCTGTTTCCATACGAGGCGGCTAGGTGCTTCCAACACTGATGCTCTCTGTGCGGGAAAGGAGGCAGGAAAGCTTCTTAGCAGCAGTTTTATTGTGTTAATAAGTTTGGCTTCTATAAGCAACATATGTAAGCGGCTGATACACCGTCTTGATGCCATTTAATGGTATGTTGTGGAGGTGAGCGGGAGCCAAGTCTGCTGATCTCCCCTAATATAACACTGCACAGTCCCCGCGAGGTTTTGGGAGGACTCTCCCAGCATCCACGCAGGGACAGCTCCTCTCCCTGCCGCAGCACAGAAGCCGTTGCACCTTTTCCCACCCCTACAATGGTGCAATCTTGCAGGGGATCTTGCTTTCTTTGCCCCCTGGGGCAAAGCTGGCGTGAGCCCAGGGGCAGTCTGACGTGGAGATCACGCTCTGGTGCCATCCGAGGGAGCACCCAAACCCTCCCTGGGGCTGGAGGCATAATTTCCTGTGTCGAAATTTCCCGAGCTCTCCTAGAAGGCCTTTTTTGCTGCAATGATGACCCTGCTGTGCATGAAAAAGCATTTACAAGGGTGACATCCTATAGCACTGGAGGGAGGTACAGGGTGCGACATTAGCTGAGAGACCAGTCTTCACCCCCAAAACCAGTGGAGAGGGCTGGCTGAAGCCAAACAGCCAAACACCACAGCTGAGCCCTTCTTCACACCATCAGTGGTATAAACCCTCAAAAACATCCCCAGGAGTCACAGTGTTAAAGCACAGAGCTCTTGGCCACAGCATCCTGAGGAGCTTTAAAGGCCGGGATCAGGGATGAGGGAGAGGTCCACTCCCAGGCAGGCCATGGCAGAATCACGCACCCACCACTGCTGCCACCCCAGGAACCAGGATGACAAACCAAGGTCAGCAGTTTGGGTTTGCTCCCTGTGGCTGCGGGGGGCTGGACTGCACCCCTTGCTATGGAGAAGGGCTTGGGGACCACGGGGACCCCCACAGCTCTGTCCCCTGATGCCATACCTGCTGCCACCCCAGCAGGTCCCCAAGGTGGACCGCATACCCTACCCACATGGCAGGTGATGCCACCCACAAAACCGTGTGTGCTGTGAGTGCCTGCAGCATCGGTGCTGTTCTGACAAGTCGTGTCTCAAGCAGGAGATGCAGATGCTGCCCAAAAAGTGGGTGTTTCAGTGCTGCTGTCACCCTCCATGGGCCCTGGTATGGGTAAACTGGCTCATTGCCCCACTCAACCTGTGGGAAAACAGGGGACATAGGGTCCCCAGGGTCAGGCACAAGGTCAGGGAGAAGGTCCCCAGGTGCCCAACCTCTGCACATCACTTCCAACTCATGAGTCTCAATGACTTTCCCCAAAACCGTGGTCCTGTGGGACCACCTTGTTGAGCAGAAATCACTGGACCAATCTCTGCCCTGGGTGCGGGTGCAGGCTCAGCACCAGGACAGGCATTGCCACCAATGCCACCAAGCTTTTTGAAAGGCTTTATCAGGGCTATGGGCACCTGCACAATCATCTGGAGATGTCTCAGGACTTTGAGGTGATCCTTTCAGGAGCTGGGGGTTTAAATGTCTACAAGGAGGTGGATGCAAAATCCTGTTTGCTTCGCAAGTTCAAGCCACC
The DNA here is from genome assembly GCA_003993805.1 of Himantopus leucocephalus. Lineage (NCBI taxonomy): Eukaryota > Metazoa > Chordata > Aves > Charadriiformes > Recurvirostridae > Himantopus > Himantopus leucocephalus. The sequence goes on from RSEF01000004.1 coordinate 98,326,939, forward strand.
AAAGCCACCGCTGTGTCCACATCAAATAGTATTCAGGATCTCCCACCTCTGAAAGCTCACCCAATGCAGGAGCAGCAGGAGCCTGGGCATGATGAGGGCTTAGGGGGATCTTTTCTCATCAGCTTTTGTGTGGTTTTGCACAAGCCCTTTGGCTTTCAAGCTTCTCCCACCTCACCTCCCAGTCTGAGTACATCGGAAGCCTACCAGAACCCATCACACCAGACCCCACGTCTATGCAGGGTTTCGGTACCAACATAGCAGTCAGGCCACACTGGAGAGGTGAGGGTGCATGCAGCCCCCATGGAAAAGCCAGTGTGACCATTGTGTAGGCAGATGAGGACCCAGCAGCATCTTTCCTTGCCGGACTGACCTCTTCCAGCCCATAGCTGTGTGATCTGGGTGGCTTCCCATTCCTGGGCTCAGTGGCGGGATGCTCTCTCAGTATCAGCCTGACTCCATAGACTCTCCTATCCATCCATGTCAATGCACATATCTACCACCATTCCCATGGCATCCTCATCCATCCATCCACCCACCATCGATGGACCAGTTTACAAAAACACCTTAAAAAAAAGGAGACTGAGGGAGGTGAGATGAATAACATGCTGAAGTGCGCCGGGTTGTGTAGGGTCAGNAAAAAAAAAAAAAAAAAAAAAGCTGAAGAAGCAAGAAAGGGAGAGCAGCCTGGGACAGGCAGGCTCCGGACCTCCTTGTCTCCCCAGCCCAAAATACAGTGCCATTCCTCCCTTCTTCACTTCGGGGCCACACTTGAAGGATGATGAGAAGAAATCCGGGCAGCGCAAGGAACTGTGCCCATGGGAAGAGCAGGTGGGAGAGGTTAGGAGGAAATGATCCAGTACTTTGAAGTCTGGTCAACTTTTAACATCCCAGCAAGCTGCGCCCATGGCCACGCTCCGGGGGCCGGGGCCTGATTTTCCACATTCTGCCCTTTGATGCTGGAGGCCGATGTGTTACAGATTAACGAGATGGGGGGGGGACGGACTGCACCTGCCGGCAGTGTGCCGGATCCGGCCCCAGCAAAGCCTGCCTGCTCCTGCCCGCGGAGGGAGGAAGGGGAGCCGGCAGGGATTTGAGTCCAGGCAGGGGAGCAGTGGCCAGGGCTGGGGGATGCAGATGGATGGGGATGCACCTGCTGCCTGTCTGCCCATCCCCAAGCATCCCTGGAGCTGACCCTCTCCCCCCAACCCCAAAGCCAGTTTTTGGTGCCTGTCCTGTCCCCCTCTCCCTCTCCTTCATTCCTCTTTCGTTTGCTCCTTGGAAAATCCTCACTGATGTATTTTTACAGGCATCAGACCCCACCTTTGCCCCACCAGTACCCCCTAATCCCGGTGCAGCACTCCCCTGCCCAGCCCTGCCTGCCCACCACCGCTGCCGGCCGCGTCCCTCCGCTGCGCTGGCATGCTCTGCGGCTCTTTCGTTAAAAAAGAAAATGTCTTTCTCCTCCACTCCGAGCTCCTCCTGGCCAGAAATCCAGCGGGAATGGAGGCTACTCCCAGATCACCTCCTCCCAGGGATGCAGGGGCTAAAGTTTCCCTCCTTAATAAGCCGGGGAAACCGGGACCCGCCTGCGGTGTCTGCATTTTATTCCCATGGGGGATAAAGGTCCTGCCTGAATTATCCTGGAGGTGGGAACAGGCCCGGGAGCGGCAGGGGGAAAAAGAAATATAAAGATAAATTTGGGTTTCTCTCCTGGTTTCAGCGCAACAGCTTCTCTGCTCCCTCCAGAGCATCCAGGGAGCCTCGCCTGGACACCGAGCCGGGACCTGAAAACCACAGGGGCGAATAGGGAAAAAAAAACCAGCTAAAAGCTTTATAATTTTCCAAGACGGCGATATATCCCCCAAACCAAAGCAGCTCCCCCAAAAAAATGTTCCTGCGGAGACGGGGCGCGCAGGGGAGACGCTGCCGGCGGGGATTCCCGCAGTGAGCAGCCAGCGCCCGGCCGGCTTTTTCTTTTTTTCCCCCGCAGAAGACGCTGAAAGCCAGCGAGATCCGCACGAAACGAAATCCCGGCCCCGCTTAGCGCTCCGCGGCCCGCGGCTCTGCCACCGCCCGGTCCCGACGGGCGGCTGCGGGAGAGCGGGGGCGGAGGGTCCGCACCCCCGGCTCGCCCACCCCCGGCCCCGCCCGGGGAGCAAAGAAAACAGCGAGAGAGAAAAAAAAAATAAATTGAATTAGATTATATTAAATTGATTTAAATTAAATTCCACAAATGGTCCGGAGCCGGGCACAGCTCCCGCGTCTGAGCCGAGCGCTGTCTCCGCATCCCCCTTCCCTTCCCTTCCCTTCCCTTCCCTTCCCTTCCCTTCCCTTCCC
>RSEF01000004.1:98332092-98383590 GCA_003993805.1 Himantopus leucocephalus
CTTTCCTTTCCTTTCCTTTCCTTTCCTTTCCTTTCCTTTTTCCAATTTTCTTTCCTCTCCAATTTTCTTCTATCCTTTCTTTCCACTTCTTCTCCATCCCCCTCCCCTTGCTGTCCCCGCCGCGATGCCCCGGGGTGTCCCGGGGGCCGGGCCGGGCCGGAGGAGCCCAGATTAGGGTTTATCTGCTCGGCACCGACCCCTCGCCCGGCTCCGCCGGGAATTGCTCCGCCGGGAATTGCGGCCGCTGCCGGCGGCGCCCGGGGGGTCCGGCCCGGCCCCCGCAGCCCCGACCGGCCGCAGCGGCCCCGGCCCGGTCCCGGGAGCGGCTCCGGGGGGTTCCCCGCTCCGGCCCCGCTCCCGCCCGGAGCCCGCAGCCCGCCCGCCGCCTCCTCGGTCCCCTGCCTGCGCCGCTCCCCGCTCTTCCACCTGCCCCCATCTGCTCTCCCCTCCAGTGCCTCCTTGCCGTCCTGCTTTCCTGCCTTTTCCTTCGTTCTTTCGTTCTTTCGTTGTTTCGTTCTTTCGTTCTTCCGTTCTTTCGTTCTTCCATTCTTCCGTTCTTCCATTCTTTCGTTCTTTCTCATCTTTTTCTTCTTTCTTTCTCTTCCTTCTCTCTTTCCTTCTCTCTTTCACTCTTTCTTTTCCTTTCTGTCTTTCTTTCTGTCTTATTTTTCTTTCTTTCTCGCTTCTTCCTTTCCCTCTCTTTTTTTTTTCCTGTCACTTTCTTAGGCTGTCTCTCTTTTTTTCCTTTTTTATCATCGTTTTCTTTCTTCCTTTCTGTTTTTTCTCTGCCTCCCCCCTTCTCCCTCTTTCTTTCCCTCTCTTTTCCCGTCCCCTCCCGTTGCCCCCGTGCCCAGCCCCGCCACAGGACGGAGGGCAGCCGGGGAGGGAGCACGGCTGTGCCATGGGCACTGTTGTGCTCAGGAGGTGGCGAATGCTGCCAGCTTGGGACAGGGAAGGTGTCCGANCCCCCCCCCCCCCCCCCCCCCCCCAATATCTCCTTGTCTGTCCTCCCCATGTCGCAAGGCAAAAGAGGATCTCCCCAACGTCCCCCCCTGGTCCCACAGAGGGGGGAGCTGCAGGACTGGGGGTGCTGGCGCGGGACCCTGACTCCTCTCTCTATCCGCAGGGAGCGAGGTGTCCCAGGAGAGCCTGCTCCTCCACGGCCCTTTCGCCCGCAAACCCAAGCGCATCCGCACCGCCTTCTCGCCATCGCAGCTCCTGCGGCTGGAGAGGGCCTTCGAGAAGAACCACTACGTGGTGGGCGCCGAGCGCAAGCAGCTGGCCAGCAGCCTCAGCCTCTCCGAGACCCAGGTACCCCCCGGCAGCCTCCCACCCGCCTGTCCCACAGCCGTCAGTCCCACCGTCCGTCTGTCTGTCCGTCTGTCTGCTGGTGGGAGCAGCTCAGCATCAGGCGGCAGAGACGGCGCCGGCCCCGTGTAGGGCTGGGGCTGCGCTTTGCAATACCCCGGCTGGGTTTGTCCAGGAATCCCGCGTGGAATCCGTGGCCGAACCGTGCGGATTCGCGTGAGCTCGGGGTGGGTTTGAGGGTTTTTTTTTTTTGCCACGGCGTTTGGTCGTTGGAGTCGTCCCCGGCAGGGCTTGAGGCTGGGAATGCCGATCTCGCATCGTGCCACTCTCCGGAGCGGTTTTCCTGTGTTATTTCTTGCTTGCTTGGGGTGTTTTCCCGGAGCAATAAATGGTTTTAAAAATCCAGTTAAAAAAGGAGCAGCAGCATGAGACCCTTCCCCAGAGAGCTGCAAAAACGCGCCTCAGTCGTGCGGCTTTGGGTCTGTACGCAAACACGGCGGTGCCCGAAAGTCAGGATGGGTGCAAAGATGGGCGTCTGCCGAAGGGCATTTCTTTCAGCTGCAACTTTCTGATTTTTAGAAAAGACATTTCCCAGGCGTTTAGAAATGATGAGACCCGGGGGTGACCGTAGGGATGACAGGAAACGGAAAAGCGTACGGTGCTGGGGGAAGACAGGGGAGTCGGGGCTGAGCATCTCCGTGCGTGTCCAAGCCCGGTGTCCTGGCGAGCAGCTATTCCCAAATGCTCCGGGTGAAGGTACGCTGTTTCCCATCATATTCAGTAACTGAGTCGAGGGAGAAAGTTCTCTCCAAATTCTGGCTAGGTAGTTTGGCCTATATTCTGAATTAATTTAATTTTTATCCTTTAATTCAATTGGAAAATAAAGCTGGAGCCGTGGGTGTTCCCGGTACCCGCCTGGCTCGTCCTTGCCGAGGCTGTGCCCAGTAAAACCTCCAAATACATCTCTGCAAGAGGGGAGTTACGGGGAGGAAAATGTCACCGTCACCGGGACAGTGGAAAACCTCAGGTGCGGATGTCAGGGAGGATGGACCGAGCCCCCAAAATCCAGAGGCCGTTTGTATCCTGATGCTGATGCTATCCCGGCTCCCCCGGCCCCACGGCTCGCAGGGCACGGCAGTAGCTGCCACCCCAGCTCGGGTCCTTTCCTTGCTGCTTCTGTCACCTCTNAAAAAAAAAAGAAAAAAACCAAACCTCAAAGGTCAAAGAACAAACAGCAACTTGCCCGGGCGGAAGGGGCAGCTGCGGGATGCCCGAGGGGGAGCTCAGAGAGTCCCTCGGATTTTGCATCATTGCCCCGAGCCTAAATGCAATAATGCAATTTATTGGGGAAAAAGCAGAGGCATCCGTCCCTAAATCCGGGTGGAGATTTAGAAATGGAAAGAGGCAATACAGATCTATTTTAATTTTTTTTTCTTTTATCCACTGCAGCGTATTTTGTAGTACGGTATTTCCGTGGTTTTGGGAAGCTGCTGCAGCCGCTTCAGCGCAGGGTAATTCATCACCTGTGGGCAGGGAGCGAGTGCGGGTCACGGCGGAGGCGCTTGCGGGGCTGGGGCCGGCTCCCGGGGGAAAAGAGCATCAGGCTCGGGACCGGCGGTGGCAGCGAGTGGCAGCAAAGCGTCCCCGAAGGCGGCGGCGGTTTGCAGGGGGGTCTGCGAGGCGGCGGGGAAGGCTTTTTCCCTTTCGGCTTTGTGGCTTTAGAAAAAATAATCTTTTAAAAAAATCTTTTAATTACCTGGAGGGAAATAACCCCAAAGGGCAGCGGGATGTGATACGGGATGGGCATTGAAATACCGGGACTGGCAGGGTGGGAGAGCAAAAATGACAAAAGTGGGCATTATTATTATTATTATTATTATTATTATTATATTAATCCAGTGATGAATCCTACACACACGCAAACCTCCTGTGGAAAACCACCCCCCGTCCTCAGTGACATGCATCCCCGATGTGACACTGGGTGACACAGGCGTGTTTTCACCCACGGCAGAGACACCCAGCCCCACGTCCAAACCCACGGGTGGGTGTGTTTTATTATTTTCAAGTGGATTTAGCCGCTCCGAGAAGGGGCTGCTGGTTATGGCGGTGTCCGGCCCTATTTCCCAGCTGCTTTTTTCCTCTGGAAAAGAGAGCTGTGCCCGGTCCGGGTCCCCCATCCGGGAAGCAACACCTGGAGCAGCCCAGGGGGAAGGTGAAAAGGGTGGGGGTACCTGCCCAGCATCAGGAAATGCCTTGGGATATAGGGTGAGGAAGGGTGGAGGTGTTTAACCCCTTCCATCCTTTCTCTTACCAAGGTGCTGCATTAGTCTGGGATGAGACGGCCCGTGCAACAACAAAAAAAAAAGGGATTGGGGGAAAAAAGCAGCGGCAGCTCATGGTCCCGAAGCAAACGCAAGTGTTCAATAAGTGGGACGAGGTTGGAGTACGCGTCGGGAAGGCTCTGCGGGGGGATGCGGGGTGGCCTGTGCAAGAGGAGCCATCCGTGGGGTTTGTGCGTGACAGGATGACGCGGGGCGGGGGGGACACGGTGCGTGTGAGGTGGATGGCAGAAGGAGCCTGGCGGTCGGCGTGCGGCGGGGGTGCCAGGCAGCGTGAGCGCACGGGGGCTGGTGTGCCGCCGGTGGGATGCCTGTGCCGGGTAGGGGCGTGGGGGGGGGTACCAGGCTGCGCGCTGCGGTGGTGCGGGGCTGGGCATCACGGGCGGTTGCACCACCGTGCCCATCGCCAGCGTCGTCAGGTCGCTTCACCTCCCGGGGGAGCGTGCTGAGCTGGGAAATAACTTCCCTGAGTTAATTTTGCGCAACACAGCCTGGGCGTGCGGGCAGAGCCTCTCCATCCCCAGCAGCACGTGGTGGGGGTCTCAAATCTGCCTTCCCAAAGCAAAAGCATCACCCTGGCTCCTGCCTGAGTGGGAGGTTTGGGGTGATTACGGAGGCACCCTATATCCCAGCATCCCTGCCCAGCTTTGGGGCAATTGTGGAGGCACCGTGTACCCCAGCATCCCCCTCCCAGCGTCGTGTGTGCAGGGATGGAGGCACAGCAGCCCTGGCCGGCGGGTCGGGGCCGGCTGGGCTTCGCAGCCACTCCGGCAGGAGCGGTAATAATTAACGAGTGAATGCCTGGGAGTCACAGGAGGAGAAAGATGAGCGTCCCAGATACAGCCGGAGAGTGGCCGTGCTGCGGCTGGCAGTGTTTCCCCCGCAAGGACCATCCCCCAAAACAATCTCTTAAAAGTTTTGGGGTGTTTTTAGAAGAAAAGTCCCGGCTGGGACTGCAGGCGTAGGCGAGGGTGCAGCGCTGCCCTTTGAGGTGGTGGCACATTCAAGTGGTGGCACGGCACGAGTGGTGTCACTGTGTCTGGCCCCAGGTGATGGGGCTGCTCCCTCTCAGTCACAGTCCGGACCCATCCCCGTGCCCTCTGCCTTCGGCAGGGTTTGGGTCACAGGGCCGTTGTCCAGGGGAGCTGCACACGAAGCCACTGGATTTTAATTGTCCCCAGCGTGGTGATGGCAACGTCACCTTTTGGGCAGAGCTGCTTCTCTGGGCGCTGCCAGCATCCCCAAAGCAGAGTGTGATTTTTCGGTGGACGCAGTGGCCCGCAGGGTGTTGCACGGGTGGGAGCGCATCGTGTGTGTGGGTGAAGCTGTGGATGGGAGCTGTGTATAGAGGCAGGACCGGGATGCAGGAGCCGTCCAGGGACCGTCCCCATCCCGCAGCGGGAGCACAGGGAGACGCTGGTGACCCTGGGGGGCAGGACAAGCCCCGAGGAGCGGCTTGGCAGGGACCCCGTGAGCATCACAGCAGTTGGACACACAAACACGCGGCATGACAATGGTTAATGCGGCAAAGGGTTTGGAAAGGGATAAAACCCCCGGGCTTGGGGGTTTAAACCAATTACTCTTGGAGTCAGGATGAGGCATCGTAGGGGGCAGCTTATCCCCCCGTTGCCCACTGTGCGGTTCTCACACTTCTCTCATTGTGGCTTCTGGCCTGTTGGAGAGAGGGATACGGTATCGGAGGGGTCGGGGAGCCCTCCCAGCCTGGAAACATCCCCATTCCCGCAGCCGAGACAGTCGGGAAGCACAGGGAAGCCTCATCCTGCAGGAGACGGTCGTACCCTGGTGGGTTTCTCTGAGCTGAACCAAGCTGGGGAGGAAAGGCTTTACGTGCGGGAGCCGCTTCACACCCACCCCAGATTTCCACAGAGCCTCACTCAAGCATCCTAATTGCTTTATGCCTTAGTTTCCCCTTCTATAATTTAGGGATAAGGCAACTTCCCTGCTCCCAGAGGGCTGAGAGCTTTAATTAAAGTTTGTAAAGTGCTTTGCAGTTGTTGAATGAAAGGCGCCAGCTCAGTATTGTTCCAGAAATGCCCCAAAGCTAGGAAAGCAAATGGTTTGAGACCAGGGCAGGGGGGGGTGTGTGTGTTATAATATATACTGGTGCCATAAAGCAGCTGTGTGGATAGCCTAAGCATGCCTTGAAGTCAAGGGCTCGTACTGCGCTGGCTGCGCGGCACCCTGCAAGGGTTTTGCTCACCTGGGGAACGCAGCGAGGTGCCAACGCTGGCCTTCGCCTCGCCGCGAAAGGCTCCGGAGCGGAAAGCGAGTGTCGCCTGCAATGAATGCCGAAGGGAAGGGGTGTGGGGGGGAACAGTCCCAGAGGACGCGGTGCAGCAGCGGCTGCTTGGAGGGGCTGCGGGCACTGCACCACCTGCAAACGGGTAAATGCTTCAGCCTGGCCTGTGCTGGGCTGGCAGCGGTGGCCGAGCAGCGGCACCTAGTGTCCTGTGGGGCCTGGGAAGCCGGGCAGCATCCTGCACTGCTGCCGGCAGCATCCCGCATCCCCATCTGCGGCATCCTGCATCCCTAACTGCAGCATCCCGCATCTCTGCCTGCAGCATCCCGCATCCCCGGCTGCACGGCATCCTGCATCGCCAGCCGCATGGGTGCCCGCAACGTCCCACACCACCGACCATGTGGGTGCTTTCAGGATCCCAAACGGACCGCTGTGTCTGTGCTGCCATGTCCAGCCCCTGCCACGGGCCGTGATCCCGGCGCTGGCATCGAGGGTGTGTGGCGTCGGAGCGGGATGCTCCAGGCCTTGGGCAGATGAGGAGGATGTTATCTCCAAGGATGGAGACGCTGCTGCCTCTCCAGGCTCTGGGACAGCGTTTGACCACCGTAATGATGGAAAAGGTTTCCTGAAACGTAAATGTGGCAGATTAATGATCTATAATTGTAATTATATTCTATCTAGAACTAGTTACCTGGTTATACACAGTCCGGCCCGAGCCTAATGATGCCACCCTGGCCCTGGGACACAGGTCCTCACTGAAGGTGTGAGGATGGCTCTGTGTGTTGTCCCACGCGGTCATTGGAGCCACGGCCGCTGTGCCCATGGTGTTACCTGTAGCATCCTGCCACCAAATGAAACAGGACCAGGTTTGGCTGCTCCTGCCGTGCTGTGCCGATCGGGGCACAGCCCTGACACTGGGGTGATGGGCAGTGGGTTGCAGTGCTGTAAGGAGGGTCCCGTGTGCCTGCTGGCCCCGTGTCTGAGGTGGTCCTTCACCCATCTTGGGTTTCCCCTGGCCGGGATGGGCAGCAAAGCGGAGCTGGGAGGCTGCAGCGCCCCGCAACCTGCTGTGTTTGTCTCCCGCATCCCACCTTGCCGCAGACAGAAGGGAAAGCGAGTCAGGGCAGGGTGGCAGTGGGAGCACTCCTGGGGGCACAGGGACTTCTTTTTTTCTGATCTCCGAGGAAAACTGAGCTAGCTGCCCGGTTGCAGCACCATCCCTCGCCGGGGCCGGCTGTGCCGGGACCCCCGTGAGCGCCCGTCTCTCCCTTTCCCCCAGGTGAAAGTGTGGTTCCAGAACAGGAGGACAAAATACAAACGGCAGAAGCTGGAGGAGGAAGGACCCGACTCGGATCAGAAGAAGAAAGGTTCCCACCACATCAACCGATGGCGCCTCGCCACCAAGCAGTCGAGCGGAGAAGACATCGATGTCACCTCCAACGACTAAGGCAGGGACAGGCTCCTGGTGCAGCCACCATGGAGAGGAACCCGGGGGAGGAAGGGGGGGCACAGGCGGCATCGCCAAACGAACTCTAGGGACATCACTGAAGCCACCGCTGCCGCCGCCTGCTGCCTTTCCTCCGGGGCGCCCGGCCTGACCGGGGACCTGCACCCCGTCCCCCCCCGCCACCCGGGGCATCCCTCGGAGGTGCTTTTCGGGAAGCTCCCGCCGCCGAGCCGAGGAGGAAGAGGAGGCTGCCAGGGTGCCCGCGGCCCCGGGACGCGACCGCGCATCCTCCTCCGCGCTGGAAGCCGTCCGTCAGCCATGAGATCAAATAAAAACGTCCTACCTAGAAGCTCAGTGTAACCAACCCCTTTTTCATTTTCCTTTTTCGCTTTTTTTTTCCGCCTCCCTCCTTTTTCTCCGTTGGTTTTTTTTTTTTACACAGTTTTATTTTAATTTATTCTTTTATTTTTGTGCCTGTGTGTGTGCGTTCCCTGTCGTAGGTAGTCAGCAGCTGTAGTGTGTGTTACTGCGTGGTAATAAAAAGCAAAATGCGCTGGAAACCTGTCTGGTTGCCTCGGTAGAGGGCGGGGGGACGACAAGGGGACCGTCCCCCTCTCCTATTGCCGGCCGAACAGCCGCGGGGACACTGGTGTGGGGGGAACTGGGTGTCACTGGGGAAGGATGAGTCCCACGGGAGCAATGGAGCCAGGAAAGCGTGGTGGCCCCATCGTGGTGGGTGCTGGGGGGGGGTGAGGATGGCCATAAGGATGGGGGTCTCCCTTGGGGGTCCCCAGTGAAGCGGGGCCACCGCCGGGGTGGCCGCAGGTATGAGAGGTATGCGGTGGCTTCGGGGCCGGCAGCTTCACACCTGCGTCGGGGATTGAATGTCGGGGAGAGGCAGGACCCAAAGGGCTCTGGCTCCCTCCTGCTCCCCCGGGAATATCCTCCCCTGGGGACTCCCCCGAGACACGGGGTGCCAGGGGCGGGCAAAGGGACTCCCCTGGTCCCCATGCACTCCTGGGACCCCCCAGCAATGAGGGACTTGGGGGGGGGGTCTTGGGGGATGAAGGTCGGGCGTCATTCCCATGTCTCGGCGGAGTTTGGGGGAAAGGACGCGTACAATAATGTTAGATATATATGTAAAAATATAAAATATATACACACACAAATATAATAATTATATATACAATATACCATATATACACACATATACACAGTTATACACATATATACATGCACACAATATATACATACATGTGTATATAATGTGTATATATACTGCATTTTAAATGCATATTTTATCTATATTATATATTTTAATAGTGTATATATACACAATATATACATATATGTGTATATAATGTGAATATATACTGTATTTTATAATGTATATTTTATCTATATTATATATGTTAATAGTATATGTACACACAATATATACATATATGTGTGTATGTGTATATATACTGTATTTTATAAAGTATATTACCTATACGTCTATAGACTTACATATTTTATATATTTACATATTATGTTTTATTCTCTATATAATAGGTTATATATAATATTATACACACACACAAATATAATAATTCCTGCTGTTGGGAAAGCCCCCTCCCCACATCCCGTCGTGCTGCAGAGAGAAAAGCCCCATCCCTGGCAGCTACTCCCCTGTAAAACCAGCCCGTAAGAAACTCCTCTTTTTAGACCAGACCTTTAAATCCCGACATCCGCATCATCCTTCACGTTAAATGGCCGCACAGAGGGTGGACCACAGCGCCAAGTCTTTAAACTCTTTTATTCCAGACAGATCCGAGTGTTACACAAAAGTGTCGCGGTCGGTAACTCTATCGAGAAGGTTAAAAAGAGACGGTGCGCGTGGCAGGGTGCCCGAGGGTGGCGGAGGTACATACGCCCGCGGAGGTCCGGCAGAGGGACCACTGGAAGACGTGCCGGTGCTGACGGGTGACCCCCCCTCCGCCGTGTCCCAAGGGACTTGCCATTAACGCGGTTATAAGGTGCATTCAGATCAGGTCCCAGAGGATGACTGCATGAAAAGGGGCAGTTGAGGACGTTGGGTGCAAAACAAGCCATAAGAAAAAGGGAAAAAAAGCCAAAAGTGGACATTTCCTAAAGCAACCCGGCGAGATACCTGGGGCTGGGGGTATCTACCACCACCAGGAGCACTTCAAGCTTCCACTGTCTGCACACCCGACACTGGGAACGCTCTCAGAGCCACACCAGCTTCTTGGGCAAGCTTATTTGTACCCTAAAAAACTTTGCTCAAAGGCTGTCAGGGTCTCGCCGCAACACGCCAGCAGCCCCCATGCTCCCCCCACGCAGGAAGGGCATCCCAGGCTCCGGATCTCCTTCACAGCCCTTCAGGAGGAGCCGACTGAAGCGGAGGGGACACCTACATCTCTCGGCTACGTGGCATCAGTATAACCCTGAGATCTACTGGTATCGCTTATCCCGGGGTGGCAGGGTTCAGCATCGGCCGGGTCGTCCCGCATCCCAACGATGCGCGGCACCAGCACGGGCAGCAAACGGGGAGACCTGCTGCCTCTCCTGCCCTGCCAGGACCTGGGCATCTGCCCACGCCTGGCCACATGCAGGGATGCAGAGCAGAAAAACGAGCAACAAGCGAAAATGGAAGGAGCTGAGCCCCAAGCTTAAGGGTGGGTTCAGGACATGGGCGACACAACCCTGGGATTGTCCCCTGGTTGTCCCCTGGCCAGCTCGGGGAGCAGCCAACAGACACATCTTCCAGGAGGGACTCGAAACTTCTCGCTGGCACCTTTTGCTGCAACCTGGTCCTCATTATTTCTTAATTAACATATCCAAGAAATCAATTAACTGCGACATTTCTAATTAAATACTACAGGAGATGATCATCTCATTATTATTATCTGCTGAGGTGAACAACTTGATGTGTGTGGTGGGTTTTGCGCTCCCCATTTCTTCCACTTCCCCAATTATAGGAAATAAGAAATGCAAATGGTTGGGTTGTTCTCGCAAACCGAAGGCTCCTTTTTGTACATTAGGGAAGTCGAAGAGATTAATTAGCTATTAAGTGAATGTGCTTAATGTTATCATTAGCTGTTGTGTGTAGTCTTTTCTGGCACAATTTGCTGTCCTAATAAACAGTACTAATGTGCTACCGCTTTCCCCAGCTCCATGCTTTTCATTTCTAATGCTGTAGGACGAGTTGAGCGTGGTATTTTGGTGCTTGCCGGCGGTCCCACCACGGCTGGCAGCAACCATGCTGAGCCGGTGCTGGAACCGCGGCACGAGGGATCCCAACCTTGAGCTGCCCACGAGCGAAACAGTCTTTTAAGATCCGTAAAGGTCAGGTTTGTGTCTGCTGAGCCTTTCTGCTGCTTTTAAATAAAAATGCCTCTCAACACCTCCTGTGTTGGGATGGTGGTGGCTCAAAACCTGAACTGCATCAGCTGGCTTCAGTGTCCCAGCACAGGGACACTGTGGTCTCGTGTTCCCCAAGTTTGGGACCATGGGGCCACCAAAAGGTGCTATTTATGCGTGCACCTCATCCTGCTCACCATCCCGGAGGACAAGCCAGGGGACGGCGAGCGGAAGGGAAGCAGGCAGGTCTGCACCATCTTGACTGCCTGGACAAAGGGGATGCATGTGGTTTTAGATGTGGGGTCAAGTCCTCGGGTCTCCAGCCTCTTGGGCACTGCTGCTGCAGGTGCTACCTCACAATGCAAGACCTGCAGATGCTTTCAGAAGAGGTTAGAAAAGGGAACTGGACCCTGCGAGGTGGCGGCTCTCCCTTCCCGGCTCCAAGCAGGAGCATCTTCCCAGTGCTTTGGGCAGGGGGCACAACATTTTGAGTTGCATTTGAACAAAATTTGAGAGCAAATGTTGTTGCCAACCTGCCAGAGGCTGTGATCGGCTCTTAGAGATAAACACCAGCGAACGTCTGACTCAGGACCCCGGGATGTATTTATTTCTCAGCACAAACTCTGCCGAGTTGACTGAGACCCATTTTCATGACACATAAAGCGAAACAAGTTTGACGGGGTTTGTACGGGAAGATGATAAATCCAGACTCATTTAGACCGTTTGATTGTCACTTGTTCGACTGTGCAGCTGCTTTTGAGCCGAGCCATAATCTCGCAGCGCAGCTCCTCTGACATCCCTCAAGCTGGTCCTCACCCACTTGAGCAGGATCAGGCCCTTGTGATTCACAGGAGCCGTGTGGCTTAACGAGACCTAAATCTATTCTCCTCCAAACCAACACAGTTCTTATTGAGCATCACTGGATTAACACGATGAGCATCCCCTGTTAATTAACGACCTGCGCAGCCAAAACTCTGCAGGTGATGTGTGTGCAGGGAGAGCATCCATACTCGCTTCCTATTGTGGAGGAAACTGGAAATTGGTTCCTTCTCAAGGCAAAACTTGCTCGATTCGTGCTTTTCCTTGGATCTCGCCTAAAGAAATACAGCAAGCAAAGCCCTGACTCCTTTCCTCTGCTGCAAACTCCTCGCTTCATCTGCGGGCCCGGCAGGTAGCTGGAGCTCACAGACACTGAAATCTTTGATCAGTGATCACGATGCAAAACCAAATCACCACCTCCCTCCTTGCTCCACCTCTCCAAAACCACCAAAAAAAGCCTGGGATGAAGAAGCTTTGCAGCAGAATGGTTCAGGCAGCAACAAAACCCACCGGGGAAGGGGAAATGATCCACCCAGACAGACGCCGGAGCCAGGAGGCTTCTCCCTGTCAACACAAGAGGCTGTTTCTGTCTCAGCCTCGCATTTCCATTCAGGAGGAGGAAGGCAGCTCGTTGTGCCTCTGTGCAACACGATGCGGCTTGGCTCCTAACTTCTGCAGGCTCAGCGGAGCCGTAAACTGAAGTTTTAGGCTCAGAGTAGCTTTTTCCCTGCTGCACGCACGTGTGGATGTGCGTGCAAGGGGGTACCTGTACCCTCAGCACCTGACAGCAGTCCTCACCTCCTCCCACACCCTGCAGCAATGGAAAGGGTCCTTTTCAGGCACACAGCTCGTCTCAGCTGGCTCTCTGAAGCCTTGCCGCTGCAGTTCCCATGGGCACGCTGCTGTTTGGGGATTGCCAGCATCCCCTTCTCCCCTTCCCAGGGCTGGAGGTCTGGTTCCCTCTTCCACTGCTGCGGGGAGTTACCCCCAGGGCAAAATATGGGGCCTGATTCTGTGCTGTGCTGCCCGTAGGATGCCACCTCCCTGCACCCCCTCCAAATCCCACCCAGAGTGGATGGGAGTGGCCTCGCTTCCTCCGAAGCGTACATTCATCTCATCTAGTGCATTAGAGGAACTTTACTGGGTCAAATTCAGCTGTCCCTTACCCTGGTGTAAATCCAGAACAGCTTCATCAGTGTAACTGGACCCACTCTGTGTTTCCACCAGTGTCAGAGACCGGGACCTGGCCCATGAACAGCAGCTATAGAGAGCCCGAAGTCGGCCTCTCCTCCCCTGCATGCTGGCATGTAAATCCACAAAACTGATTTGTTTTGTGCAATTATTTCTGGTTTACACTTGCGTGGGGACAGAATCAGTCTTCCTGAGCTGGCCCGACTGTTGTGTGACTCCAGTTACTACTGGTCTGACTCCAGCGGGGAGTGAGAGCAGCCGACAGTGGAGGAGCACACAGCGGGGCTCAGGCCTCCTGATTTCAGGCATTGCAATAAATCCTTTGAATACATTCTGTGTCAGTGGCGATTTGGTTTCCCCTCCTCCCCCCACCCTCCCCAAAACCCCCAACAAATTGGCATTTGAAGGATGACAGCCTGTGCGTTTGGCTGTGTCCATCACCACCACAGCTCCATCCCTACAATGACCCCAGAGGCAAATCTTGCTGTCAGCATGGTCTTCTGCTGGTGACCATGTTCAAAATCTGCATTAATTCCTCTGGTCCTCAGGGAGTCACTTGGGGTTTACTCTTGGGTACAAGATACAGGAAAGCCAAGTTATGGCCCCAAACCCATGTGAGGGCAAGATTTGGTGTGCTGGGAGGACTTTCTCCACCCTACTTTAAGTACCTCACCCGGAGTAGTTGAAGAGACAGATAGACAGACAGCCGTCTCTAGAGGGCAGTTCACCCCTCTGAGGTTGTAGTCTCATGAAGCCATCAGCTTGGCATGGCTGCCAGGTGAAGCCATCCTGGCCACTGGTTTCTGCTTCAGGTCCTGCTCTGCACCAGCACAAGCCTTTGGGCAGTGTTGGCTTTGCTGTCTGAAAGCACTGGCAGAGGAGAGGGAGAGGGAGAGGGAGAGGGAGAGGGAGAGGAGAGAGGAGAGAGGAGAGAGGAGAGAGGAGAGAGGAGAGAGGAGAGAGGAGTTCTAGTTGGAAGGGACCTACAACAATCATCTAGACCAACTGCCTGACCCCTTCAGGGCTGACCAAAAGTTAAAGCATATTATGTCTTCAGATAACTAGCTTAGCAAGGTATGGCTTAGCCAATTAGATTAACTACCTTATTTTTAGAGGGTCTATGTTAGGTGGGACAAACCCCATCCTTTGCCTTTCCTTGTGCAAAGGAAAAGAGCAGATCAATTGTATTTTTGCTGTAAGATCCCTTCCTATTCAACATGTGGGCATGTTGGCTTTCCAGTACCTTGAACCCTGGGCAAAAGCCCTTGTGGATATCCCTGGCAGTAGGCTCCTATGACACAAGTGCAACGAATGGCAGGATGCCACCAGGACCGTCTGCAAAAGAAGGAGGGAGGGATGGAGGGCGCACAGGCTATGACCTTCACTGTGCTGACGGAGCATTGCACGCCGAACCATGGAAGGCTGCTTTTGCGCATCATCACTGGGGCGGGATTGTCATGAAATTTATACAGGACACTTATCAAACACCCTACCAAGCGATTCACATTCATGCACCCGCTGATCTCTACGGAATTATTTTTGTGCAGTATCAGTGTCGAGATTTAATTCACATTGAAAACAAAATTTGCTTGGTGAAGCCTACTTTCATGTAGTTAGGTATAACCATGTAAACACGCAGTTAAACATCCCTCCATGCAGTGCTATTAAGTTCTGAAATTCTTCTTTAGCTAGTTCTCTAAAGTGTTTGGATGTAATTTCTTTTTGTTGCTGCTCCTGTTGCTAATTTAAAACTTTTAATATTAATCTTTTTGACTGGTGTGAGGTGTCAGTTCTCTGCAAGTGTTAATTTACTCCCAGTTCGCCGGGAGCAGTAATACATTACTATCGCTGAGCTCTATTATTTGTTTTATCTTGTTTTCTTTTTCCCAGTTGGGATCTCAAGTTTCCCCCTTTCCCTCCCCAGATCTTCTGGGCTGAGATGGTCCGCTTCCACTTACAATCCTTTATTGTAGACTACAGTCTTACTGGTTGTGGCCATTGCGATTTCTGGCTCCAGCCGAGATGTCTCAATCTGTGAAATCAAAGAGGAGGCAAGATCAGAAGCAATACTGCATTGCTGTGCTGCAGCAGGAGCTTGACAGATCAATAAATTAATGTGGAGAAGTATAATATGCAAATAATACAATATCAACCATGCCTTTTCCATGTCGTTTTAATGTGCTTTACTCTGCTCAAGTCTCAAAACATCCCTGTTTGGATTGCCTTATATTACATGAAATGATGCACGCTCTCTGTCTTGCAACATTCAATGAATTACAGAGTGCCTCTGAGAATCAAATGGATCCCACCCATCGTTTTCCTGGAGACATCCCTTCCTTTTCCCACAGCCAAGGTCCCCTTGCATGGTGCTAGAAGGAATCCAGTCCCCAAAGCTGTGGTTTGCACCCGCAGGGACCTGGCAAAGCCACAGGCTGCCTGGTGACAGGAGCGGACAACGCACCCTCATTCGTCTCCTCGACCAGGGCTCTATATCCTCCAATGAGGATGGATCACAGATAAAATCTGCCTACCGCTTTCTCTGTCTCCAAAAAATCTCCAGCCCTTTCCTAATTTTTTCCTTTCACTGGCTTCACACAAAGCTTTCCTGTGCTCTGAAATTGCTCCGAACCTTTGCATCCCTGGGAGGGATCCATGGTGCTCCCGGTTCCCGCAGCAAGCAAAGATCCCGCTCCCAACTGGGACAGGGCACCTTGCAAGATCAGACTTTTAGAAATCCTATACATTGAATTGATGCTGTTGCTGACACAATGCTAGGAACCCACGTTAAAATCGAAATGCTTTTGAAAATGTTTAACCTAGTTAGACAAATTAGCAAAAATTTGTGCAAAACAATTTAGGTATTTAAAATATTCAATGTTTTTAAAAACTGGAAAAACTGTTCTTAGCTTTCAGCTGCAAAAACCCAACAAAATATAACATCAAAGCAATCTTAACATGAGGTGCAACATAACCCTTCAGCAAAGCTGTTAAACAGCTACTGAAGCATCATGGGAAATAGCACTTCATTTATTCAAATGCACATATGTCAGGTTTTTGCACCATATGTCATTCCAAGCTATTTACAGTAATAATTAAATCTTAATCAACGTTTAACCTCTGTAAAATGTTTGAAGGGATCTAATCACCCTTCAGACTGCACTAATGAAGGAGAAATATATAAACATAAAAAGAAAATGATGCATAGATAGCACACCAGAAAGAACAGTAATTGCAAAATTGTATTTCTTTTAAATATAATCAGCAAATTATGTAAAGTAAGCCAACGAGTATTTTAAGTGAAGACATCTTGGGTGTCAGAGGTGTGATCAGCTAATTTTGTACTGCTATCCATAACAGATGTAGCATATTTTCTTTTAGTGCCATTATTAGCAACTTCACCATTTCTTTCTGTGCTGAAACACAAAGTGAAGCATTGTGCCGGGGAGAGTACCCAGCAAAGGTGCAGGAGAGGCGATTCTCACGTACACCGGCACTGACGGGATCCATTTTGAGGGAGGATTAACTCCGATCTGCCTGGCTCTGACGCAGCTTTTCTTCCCATTGTTTTCTTATTTTTCTTCCAGAGACAGAAAGAAAAGCTCCGAGGCATTGGGGCTGGGTGGTTTCACCCACTGGTATGAAAATATCAAGGTGGGAAGTGCCTTAAAATGACCTGGTATATTGGGTGGTCCAATCCTGACTGTCCATGCTGATGCCAGCAGGGCCTGGGGACACGGGGCAGCTCGGACAGAGCAAAACCCAACCTACTACTGGGATGCCTCCACAGAAAGCTAATGGAGAGCCACCAACAGTCCCTTCCTTTTCAATGGGGGATGGAGAGGTGGGAGGACCAAGGAAAGCCACGTCTGCCTTGGTGGACCCCAGATTAGTGGTCTGAAAGCAAGACCTATGGGAAAACGTTGAGGACTTGGATGTGCTGAGCCTAGAAGAGAGAATTTCAAGTGGGGCATAGTGGTATGTGCATGTGCAAGAGGCTACAGCACACGCAGAGGAGAGGAGTAGTGTTTTGCTCACGCTCTCTTGGGACACAATTCAAAAAGCATCGAGTAAGATCCAAGCTGAACAGCAGGAAGAGTATCCTAGTGGGAAGGAGCAAAGCATTGCAACCAAATGCTTGGGGAAGGTGTGGTGTCTCTGTGGTGGGAGGTTTTCAGCACAAATTAGATGAAACCCATCAAGAATAGTTCAAGCAGAATTGGGCTTGTCTTGATGCAAGGAGACAGATGAGATAACTGCTTGTAGGTCCTTTCGGCATGGCTGAGCTCTTCATTCATGGCAAGGCTGTTGGGATGGCTTTTGGAGGGACAGGATTGAGGTGTGATAGTTCAGAGACAGATTATGGTGTCTAAGCAGAAGGACAAGGGCATGAATGCCTAATGCAAGATGGACCTGTGGTCAGGGACTCCTTTGAAGAACTTGAAAGAAGACAAAATCAGTCACAGGCATCGGTTTGGAGCTGTGCATTACTGAGCCCACTTAAGCCCCTTTCTGTAGCCTGGGAAGATGTGAAATAAATTTGCTGGGGAGTGACTGGTTGAACTGGAGCAATCTCTGCCGATTCCCTTCTGGCTGACTTTAACAAAGCAGATATTACAAACTGCTGTAGAGCCTCAGCTACAGGAGCAGGTGTGTCTGTACCAAGGAGGCAGGTAGAGGAGGAATGTACTCCACAGCAGTACTGGCAAAGCCATTCAGAAATGCATCAGGAGTAACTTACTCCTCTCACTGGGAAATCAAACGCAGAAGAACAGGGAGAAGCATTCGTGCGGTAGGCTACAGATAGTAAGACAACCTTAAGACACAACCTTATTGTGTACCAGTTCAGTCTTTGAATCCCTCAGGGTTTTTTGTTGGAAGGCTCAACTTCACCTATTTTGGTGAAACGGCATTGTGAAACAGATCTGGAGACCACAGTTTCTTGTGCAGTTTCTTGTGTCTCAGCTTCAAAGACGACCCCTAGCAGAACCCTTCTTGGTCATGGCCACGCTAGGAACCCCTCTAACAGGGAACACCTGCCATGGAGGGTGCTCTGAGGAACAGGTTCTACCCTGTTGGGACTACACTGATGGGACCTGCATCACCCCACACGGGGTGACTTTGTCCTTTCAAACTGAGTGCCCACCATAGGACTGGGTTTGAATTGTGTCCATCCTCTTCCTCCCGATAAGGTAGATCTACCTGTGCTGAGGCAAAGGATGGATCCTCCCCTTTCTGTCTCTGGGATGATAGCGCTGAGGTGCCTACCAGAAAAGGGCCTTCAACAATGAATCCAGAAGAGAAGTCCAAGAAAAAGGCATGCTCACAACAGGACTGAGAGAACTGCGGTGTAAAAACACCACTCCCAGAAAGTGCTACAAGGGGATCGTTTTGGGAAAAAAAAAAAAACAACCTAGGCTTTCAGGTGATGGCTGTATGACCATCAGTGCAGCATTGACCGCTCGGTATCCCGACATACCATCATGGGAGACACTATAACGAGGCAGCGGGAGAAGAAGGAATTGCTTCACCCTCCTGTGAGGCTACTGGAAGCTTTGCTATAGATGCAGGGATCCCGATCCTTGCTGGGGACGTGGCCAAGGTGCATCTCCAAACTCATCCAGAGATGTGGCCAGCACTAGTCACAGCCCTTTGCAACACATGGGAGCCGGTGTGGCCTTAGGACGCTCTTCTTCCCTCTAGTAGATAGCCAAGGGCATGAAGAAAAAAGGGAAAAAAACCCCAAGAAATGGTGTCCCCTGACCTTATTCAAGCAACTGTTTATAAAGCAGCGTCACCCAGGTAATGCAGGCAGGATGACAGCGCTGGCTTTTTAGTGGTGTTCCTGACCCGGTGATATCTATCCTCCCAGGGAACAAAGCTGCCGTAAAGGGAATCGCCTCTCGCGGTGCCCACCGCATGCCAGCTCTCTTCCCCCCATCTCTGCCTTGCAGTGGAAGCCTCTCTCCTCTCATCAGCACAGACAAGGCTAATTGGGGTGATAAAGAACTGGCTCCGAGTGCTGGCGTGGGCTGGAGGAACAAATGGTGCGGTGGTCACAGCTGGTGCTGCGGAGACGGAGAGGGAGAGGGTGTGAGGCAGGCTCCCGACGCCCAAAGTTTCGTCAGCCCATGTTGGATGCGGGGCGGCGAGGTGGGGGGTTGTGTGTGTTTTGCATTCGCTGCTGACACGGGTGTAGCGTACATGCGCGTCCGGTGAAGCAGAAGCAGGCAGAAAGCAGATGCTTTTTGTTTGGGGTTGATACTCATTTCTATCCCAGCTCGGGAAAAGGTGTAGAAAGGAATGTGCTCCTAAGAGTGCAGGGAGAGAGATAGGTCTAGGCTCGCTGCCAGGGATCCTGTAATGATATGGAAGGCAGCTAGGGGAGACAGGAGCAGATGGATTTGGCATACAGCTCATCACTCAGCCAAAAAAAGGGAGGGGGGGGAGAAGAAGGAAGAAAGCAGCCAATTTTGGTAGGGGGAGGGTCATGTGGACTGACGGATGCTGCATTGGGAGCTGGGGGAAGGGAGGATCAGGCTGGTCACCACGTCTTCTGCTGTGGCCTCGGCAGTGCCAGCGAGATGGCTCTGTGGTGGCCCCAGCTTGGAGCCCAGGAGGGCTCTCCTGGCTCTTCCAGCAGCCCTCTGCGATCTCTTCCTGGGCCATAAGACATCAGGGCAACGGCCGAGGGCAATGCAAAGCTAACCGAGCCCTACTGAAGCTTCATGAGGTGTAGCAAGGTTAATAAATGGCACCATGAAGCACCGTAAAGGACCAGCAACTGCTCCTTCCACGGTGGTGGGCTCTGTGCACAACTAGACGATGAGGTGGGGCACATTCAGCACCACTAACAGACTCTGCTCTGTCTTTGGTGTCCTCGGTGAAAGAAGATCATGTTTTCCCTTGGATAGATGAGCTACTGCTCATCAGCCACGCCATGGTCACCAGGCACCTCTGCTTGTAGCTTGGTGCAGCCATGGTATGAAAGCACCTCTGTACAGGTTTACCAAGGCTTCCTTTCACCTTCAACCCGTGTCCACCTAATGCAACCCTGCTGAGAAGCAGAACCTCATTAAATTTGGTTTAACATGTGTACTTGGGGTCAAAAAACAACTTGATTGGGTTTTTGATGGTCTTGTTCCTGCAGTAAGACTGCCTAAATGTTCTTCTTTCAGACATTTCAGATCTTCTTTTCTCCTTTTAATTGACAGTAGCTGAAAGAATGCTGATGGGGCCAAAATTCCGAATCTGAACCTGTGCTTAATTTCATAAGGCTTTCCAAAATTGGAAAATGCATACTGAATGATTTAAAGACAGCGAGATTTTTTCCTCCTCTGTTCAGAAAATCTCTTTTCAAAGCTTTTCCCAGACATCAGAAGTTAAAGTGCTCTCCATAGATCCACTCGCTAAGGAATGAGATGAGGAAATTGGTGTTTGCTTAAGGAGTGTCTCTTGGAAATACTATGGACCTATGGCCAACTGAAGGTGACATGACAGGTGAGAGAATTCGGGAAATGCCCCATCTCACCCAAAAACCTTTTGATTAAATCCCAGAAGATGTTTTTCAAAAGATATGCAGCCTCTGGTTAAGGAGTCTAAGCAACAGTGGAGCTACAAGACCTCTCAGTGTCCTGCTTCAAAGAGCATCAGTCATCTACGCGGTTTGTATTTTCCTAAATTCAGACTTCCACCTTTGCATTTATCTATTTGCTGCACTAAGGAGCTCTACCCTTACAGACATTTTCTTCCCATGAAAGTATTCAAAGATTATTAAATCACCTTTGCTAAAATTTATAGACAAAACTTATGCTTCTTCTCTGCAAGGCAGATTATTGTTTGAAATACTGGTGTTTAAGCTCTTTTCTGACCACTTCCCAGTTTTTCTACATAGTTAAAAAACTATGTCCCCCCCCAAACTAGACACACTGGTTGAGAGATAGTCTCATGACTAATGTACATAGTAACAAACAACTTCATAAATAATTGATACTCAGTTTGCTGGCCAAATCACAAAGGTGGGGGAAAACAATTTTGAGATAAACCCGAATTTTGCTAGGCTTTCCTTCAAATTAATAACAAAAATTGAACTTAAGAGTTGACTGGTACAGTTCTCTTCATTTTTTGTTTCTCTCAAGTCTTTTAGTACCCCTTCTTTTAAAGAAACACTCAGTTTTCCTAAGAAAAACCACCATATCTAGTCAAAATGCTTTCCTCAAAAACATGGAAACAAGTTACTCAATTCCGTTTCCATCCTGGATCCAGGCTAAGGTGTTATCAAAATGTAACCAGAGCCTGCGAAGCCACCACTGCCCCTCCAGCCATCACTGGTCGCAATTCGTGTCCAAATCCAGCCCCACCTGGGATGCAAGAGCCTCGTGGCTCGGTGGGAACCCACTCATGGGTTTGACATCATCCACCTTCCCAAAGAAGTGCCGACTTTGGGGTCAATGCAGGGAGGGAGGGCTGGACTCCCCAGAAACACAGGGATCAAAGAGCTGCGCACCTGCTGGCGCAGAGGCACTGAGCACTTCCCCGGTGACGGGTTAGAGCCTCCATTCTCACCGTCCCTGCTTTGATCATCTCCTTTTGTCTGACACGCCATGGTATGCAACTGCACCCGGGGACTGACATTCCCTAAGAGCCTTTGCGACGCTCCCCGGCCACCACACTGCAAGGAACAGGGCAGATGTGCTTTTCCAGCCGGGACTGCACCGAGGAAGCAGTCTGGCCGGTTGGGCAGAGCCTGTGCATGCTGCAAGCGGAGCACGAGAAAGGCTGCACATCCACACAACCTGTGGCATGCAACAGTGTGGTCCAGAGCAGAGACAAGACCGCCAGAAGATGTTCTGTGAAGGTAGCAGCTTTGGAAGGAGAAGACACTAAGGGCTGGGAGCTGTTGCACAAGTAAATAGATTAAACCTCTCTAGCGCTCTGGACACATCTTTTTAGGAAAAAGGTGTAAATTTGTCACTTACTCTTGCACCAAGAAAACCATTACCACTAGTGCCTGGCTGGCTTTCCTAATGAAGTCACAGCACAGCTTCACCCAAGTGATGAAAGCCTACCACCATGGATCCAACTCAACTTCTGATGCACCACACCGCAAGAGCAGCCATACTCATGGAGTGGAAGTAAAACAAAGCCAGTGGTAGATAAGGATGAACAAGCTCAGGAGACCATTTGATTTGTACTACCCTTTCACCGCCATATAAGTGGATTCACATGTAGTTCAGCATATCTTTAAAGTAAGGAACTAACAGGCAGTCCAGGTAATTTACAGAGTTTCTTGTGTGACTGCAAATCTGGAACTACTGCCCTGTGGCTAGCAGGTGGGTAACCTGTTCAATCCCTGCAACGTAGTAGTTTTGTGGGGGGTTTCACATAAACGTCTCTGAATTCAGAACCCTGTTTCCAAACAGTAAGTTTTTAGGGATATATCATTTCTCTGTGGACAGTCAACCAGGCTTCCTCTGAAGTGCAAGACAGAAATGTATTGCCCTGACAGGACCTGTGGCCAGCACATTTACACCAAAGGTGTATCTCAGTGTTGCTGTCTAACCTCCGGTTGGACATACCTAGAACTGGCATTAAGAAGGACCATTGCTTGAAATTAATTTTATCTCCATTTTCTCTCCCCTCCTTGAAACAAGAAAAAGGAAGAAAGTTGGAATATTTGGCTGTTCTGTCTCTTGAGGGTTATCCATTTCAGAAGATTTTTCTGGTTTTTGCCATGGATGCTTTGACCACCACCATCCATCTCCAGCTGCCTGCAGAAAACAGACATTCTTCTCAGACCAGGCTGGAAAGGGCCTGAATGTGGCACCACACATACCCCGCTATGACATCCGTTAGATATAAAGTATGTCAGTGACGGTGTTGGTGCCACAAGCTATTCACACTCTATCACATCTGCTGACACCTCCAAACCGTCCCCTGAAAACGTCACTGCTTTTAGCAAAGCACGAAATGCAAAGTGTCAGCGGCACCTTGGGTGCCATCAGGTTTCTGTATCGAGACGAGTAGGAATATTCCTCATGCTCAACAGATGTTTGGATAGAGACGTGCAATTGCTTTTGAGACAGCTACAAGGCTTAAGATGTTACTGCCCTCACCTTAAATGGGAACAATTGACTCTGCCCCAAAGCAGAGCAGAAGAGT
This sequence comes from Himantopus leucocephalus, assembly GCA_003993805.1. Lineage (NCBI taxonomy): Eukaryota > Metazoa > Chordata > Aves > Charadriiformes > Recurvirostridae > Himantopus > Himantopus leucocephalus. Next base: position 98,354,978 of record RSEF01000004.1, read on the forward strand.
TTGCAGGATTTATGAGTCAGTTACAGGACAGAAACTTCATCAAGGGTTGTTTTTAACTTCAGCTTCAGGAGTTGCAAATTAGCCTATCACAGCATCTCTAAAGAAAAGTAATACGTATATCAGAAAAAACCCAACATTTTAATCAGCTGGGAAGAAGGAAAACATGGTATTTTAGGCTACTGTCCAACCAGGCTGGAGCAGAGCACAACTGCCCCCATGGCAATGAGCTCCCCTCGCCCAATAGCGCATTTGTTTCCGGTGCTCTAGAAATGACTGATGATAACAGTGTCAGCAGGTGGGATAATAATATATGACAGCAGGCACCTTAGGCTGCAAGGGAGCTTCAACTGCTTGGCGTGTCCCTGCCTGTCCTGCAGCACAGCAGTTCAACAGCCGCGTTTCACTCCTGTACTCCAGGCCCTCTGTTCGTTCACCGCCCCAAACCAGTCCCCCAGTAAGATACCAGCTCTAACCTTCCAGTTCCCCATGGAAACCCTTCTGGTGTCTCAAGATGACATCAATGATGAACAGACATGGTGAGATGAATGAAAGCCACTCCTAGGAGCTGGGTTTGGTGAGCACTGGGCTCCATTGGCACTCAGACCCTCTCAAGTCTTCCAGCTTTATAAACAGATTGAAAGGTCAACTCCCTGCATGACACCATCTCCAAGCCATTGCAAAATTGTTGGTTTGAGTCTTCTGGGAAAGAAAAGGGTTGCCCACAGCACCAGAAATCTCAAGTATTAAAANAAGTATTAAAAAAAAAAAAAAAGCACCCAAACCCAAATAAAGGCTTTGAAACCATAAAGTTGCAAATAGCAAGATAAAAAAAAAAAAAAGCTGTTTCTCTGTCTTCAAGAGAAAAGAGACCTTTCCAGTTCTCTCTAGCAATCCAAGGTGACGAGCCTTCCCTTTCACCCAGCTGCTGCTATCCAGCAGGTGTCAGTCTGCATCCCTGGTGAGCACGGCACCTTGTTCTGCAATGCTTGGAACCAAAGGGTAAGACACGAGTAACACAAACTTACCACCCATACAGAGAAATGTAGAAGTTCAGGCATGAAACTGAACAAAGAATCGAAGTGAAGTTGTGATGCAGAGAAGCTAAGAGCACAGCATGATGTGTCTTCCATGAAGTAAAGAAACACACAGAAGCCCTTTGCAGGAGCTAAGATGCCTTCTCTCCTTTATTCTTGAGAAGAAGGTCTGCTCATGTATAGGAGATAAGTGCTCATGAGGTAAACTCTCGGTTTGCCACACTAAATTAATTTCTGCAGGAGCTCCAGAAAGATGGATGTCTTAGGCTGGTACCACAGCAGAAACACATGTTCTGACCTCAGGTCACCTAGCCTCATGAGGTAGCTCAGGACTTTCTCCCAAAACTGTTTGTGCAGAGCAGTCAGTCTATAGTGTGTAGGGCAAAAGAAATTTTTTCCTCACCTCAATGAAGAAGCCTCACTTCACATGATGTAGACTCTGTTGGGGAACATTCAAGCCAACCAATGGATGGAAGAGTCACCAGCCCACCTAAAATATGATCTTGAGAATACCCAAAATAGCAAAGTTTAGGGTCACTGCTCCTTGTTGGAATGAAATGCATTCACAAAGACAGAGTTGTCTCTCCTTTTTTGGAAGATAAAAAAATTCCTGCTTTTGAATGTGGACATTATGAATGTGGCAAGTTTCCCTTTTGATGAAAATGAGCAATTAGGTCCACTCTGGTAAGAATCACTCCAGCAGTTCTGTTGAGGAAGAGAGCATTTGTTGCTATTTGGTGAGAATGTCAAGCCCTGCAATCCTCTAGCTATTCAGAAGGAAGAGCATGATGAGTATTGCAGGATTTAGGGATGTCCTTGCTGCTTTAAAGAAGCTAAGCAAGTTCCTCAGGATCAAGCAAGGATCCCAACCTCCATCACATTTCCTTCTCTTGGAGGACCAACAGCCTCACTAGAAACAGGCTGCTAGATCCAAAGGATTTAAAAAGCAATTACAGATAATTATATATACCTGTGCTTGGGAAACGTGATTAATAAGGCATTCTCTGCAGTAAGCAAGCATGCTTACAGCAGGCAAGTCTGGACAACTGGCCGCCTTCCCTTGCTCATAATGTCTCACATAGAGTAGTCTGAGGTACGGTTGCTTCAGATGAGCTAAAACAACTGTCTCTGAGTATGCAGAAAAGGACATATCCAACACTATGCAGAAAGAGAGGGGTAAGCCAGGCAACAACCAGGGAAGAGCTGGGACAAACTCAGTTGTACCAAATATAGAGGCTAATGGCAATCAAGAAAGGGGACTGAGTTTTCAGGTTGGGCTGGCAGAAAGAGAGGAAAGGTCTCAGCTTTCAGGCCAAGAAGAAACCAGCAAAACCAAGGACCTGCACGAGGACAGCACAGGACAGGAGGAGACGGGGACAGCCATCTCTGCCAGCTCCAGGATGAGCAGGGCAGGAATCCTTGGGGGAAGTGCTTCAGGAGGAGCTGCTCTGTTTACAGTAGGTGCTGCTGAAAGGTGTCCTGAAGAAAGACAGCAATTAACAGGCCTGGAAAAAAATGGCTTCTTTCCACAAAGTGCCTTTTAAGTATGTTTTTCAAGCCACTTTAAGGGTTAATGTTTAGCTGTTTATCCGGAGTTGTCGGATGTCAGCTCTTTCTTTTGACTCCTAATGGCTTATAGCCATCAGGAGGTGAAGACTCCTCAAAAGAGATGGTGTCAGGAATGTTTTTTTATGCCCACTAGCACCCACACACCTGCAGGAGCCTGTGCTTGCAGGATAGATAGTTTACATACTTGAACCTGTATCCCAGGGACAGAAATATAAACATGAAACCAGATCCTGTCTGACACCGCTGCTGAAGCCCCTGGGCACTACAAAAGGGTCCTTTCTCCCACACCCACCTTGAATGACCACAAATAACAGTTTGGTTCAAGCCACGCTTCCCAGCAAGAACAAGCTCTGCTGGTCCAGGTTACGATTTTAGGGCTAGATCCAGTAAAGTTTTCAGCACCTTTGACTCCTGCGAACGCTGGTCGTGAAACAAAGGACCAGTCTCACGAGCAGACTTCAAAAACCAGCTCGCTCACAAATCAAAGCCTCTTGGACAGGGAACGTGAAAACAAAGACACAGGCTGCAAATCAATCAGAGCACTGCTCATTTGTGACCTTCCCCAGACGAGAGACGTCATTGAGCTCAATAATTACACTGCGAGGTGCAAACAGGCTGAGCAGTTGTAAATCTAAGCACCCCAACTTTTCCTAGGGCCTTGTAAAGAGTGATGGTGGAGCTGATGTCCCTGAAGACCAGATCCTTCCTCTTCCTCTTGGAAAGAAGAACATTTGCTCCCAGAAGAAGTGACTGAGACCTCCCAACGCCAGCCCACTGCGGGGCGAGTAGGCATGGGAAATGCTTTAATTTTGAGGAACACACGGGGGAAAAAAAGAACAACATGGAAAGGGGAGATGTCCTGGTCCAGAAATGTTCTTTGCTTTGCAAAACTGATTCCTTCTCTCCTGGTCATGTCTCAGGTAAGTGACCCACATCAAGAGGAATTTCAGTTGTGCCAGGACATGAATCAAAATGGCACTGCAACAAAGTATGCCATGAGTTTGGGAAATGGGAGGTAGCCCTGCGACAAGGCAGATGCTGCTTCTGTGAGATTACCACCCATGGGTTTGCATCTGGAACTGCTGCTGCATCCAGCTGGATGAGGGCAGAAGGAAATTACTGTGCCACAATACCTTCCCTATCCTCCTGCTACAGTCCCAGAAAAAAGAATTTAAAAGAGCATCACAGTGTAGTGGTAAGGAGTTATGATACAATAATGAGAATTTGGGGTTTTCACGACTTGGGGGGAACAAGAATGTCACACTCATGTAGAATCTGGAAATTTTGGTTTGATTGGTTATTAGATGCTCTCTGCAGAAACATCAAACACTGAATTGAAGCCCTCCCAGAAGCAGGAGGGTGCTTGTAGCTGCTGGTTCGGCAACTCATGCTAAAGCACAACTAGAAGTGGAGAGGACTACTAAGCCTGAAGTATCCCCATGTGTTTAGGAATACCTTCACCTGGGAGATGTGCTCAAGAAGGGGGTTTAGAGCATATGAGCCTGCCTATGTCCTTGCCTTGAATATGCCTGAGCTCCCCAAAAAGCTCTGCTGCCACTTTGGCATGGAAGTTTACAGTATGGAGGGTGGTCTGACCCTGCAAGCTCTAAAGCAAATACAGCAAAATCTCTCGGCTTCTTTCTGTCTGTGTCACACTAGAGATGACGGCAGAGAGAGAGAAACTCAAGGTGGGAGCAGGAACTGGGGCAGATCTCTGCAGCCAAGAGCAAGTCATAGAATCACAGAATAGAATCATAGGATGGTTTGTGTTGGAAAGGACCTTAAAGATCATCTAGTTCCAACCCCCTGCCATGGGCAGGGACACCTTCCACTAGCTCAGGTTTCTCCTGACAGAATAACCTGTGTAGGCGGCCTATGGTGGGTTGGGAACAGTCCACGGGCACCTACAGAGCACAGGAATAACACTGACAATTACTGCGATAGTTAATGCTAGCAGCTCAACTCCATCTTCTGGAGAGACCCTTCCAGCTTCTGGCGCATCTCTCTACAAGCCTAAGCACAACCATGAACTCAGCCAAATCATCTCAGGCTGCCTAAATACTTCCAGTAATGCACAGACTCCCCCATGCTAGTGGGCTCCTGGGCAGCAGCTTTCCTGTGCAACGCAATTAGAAGGAAACTAAAAGTTGTTGAGGGAAATCTGCAGCACAGGAAACAAGCTACTGTGATATTCATTTTTTTTCCTGGTTGCTTTGACAAGAAAGGTGTTCTGCAGATGCCAGGCTGCCAAGGGGGGCGAGGGGGGAGAGCAGTGGGGGTGTAAAGGGAAAGCCAAAGGGTAAGACCAAGGGGGAAGTGGTGTGTGAAGTCTGGCTCCATGGGAAACACATGCCGGGTCTGCAAACCCTGCCCCGACAGCTGGCGCAGGTGAAGGAAAACCTGAGCCAGAGGGTGAGAAGGGGGGCTAAGATGGGAACACATTGTCTTCTCTTCTGCTTGTTGCTCTCAACCAGAGAGGGCTGGTGAGAGCAGGGAAGGAAGGAAGACGTCAGAGAAGCAAATGGTAAAAGCACTCCTGTCTCAAACCAAGGGAGACTGAAACCTTGCCAAAAAATGGGTTGTTAAACCCAGAGTTGGGTTCAAGTTCACTGCTCATCCCTTAGCAAGCAGCCTCAGGCCAACTTTTCCTGTTCAAGCAGATTGCAGTTACTGCACGGTCACCTTCTTGAGATGTACAGGTGAGGACTCCTGTTGTGCTGTGTGACTAAGGTCCCATCTCTCTGCATGAGCTACTGAGACAGCAGAATTGAGTACTGGGGACTGGTCCCATGATGCTTTGAGCTGCTCTGGTGACTTCATGAAGATTCATGGCCAAGGTTGTGATTTGATTTGGAACAGGGAATGATTTGTCACAAAAAGACCTGGTGACAAACATTCAGTCTCAGACTTCAGGTCCATGCCCAGATTAACAGCAAGGGTAGGCTCCATCAGAGGTATGGGAGGACAGATGTACACTCTGCTTTGTGTGCAACAGTCTCAGACACTTAAAGCATATGCTGAAAAGATCTTTGCTTTCCACTGCTCAGCTGAGGTATGGTCCTGTCATGGTGCAGGAAGACGTGACCCTCCTGTACGGCAAGATTAAGGCCATGGTCCTCTGATGTCAGAACTCAGGTCAAATAAGCCCTATAAGTCATAAATCAAATTAACCTAGAGAGGTCCCAGACTAAAATTATGGCACCACAACTTCCTGAATACTTGCAATGGGACAGGCAGCGCTACAGTTGTGTGAAACAACATGAACCAGAATCCAGTCTCATGCTCTAGGGACAACCAGTATGGCACAGCTTGCACCCACACGGCCAAACTCTTCTCCCAAAGAGGGAGACTTTATTTGTTGGGAGCAGTCCCTGGTAGCGCTACCCTCCAGCATTAGCTGCGAAGCCAAAATTGATACAGAGAGGATGCAATTAACGAGACTGGAGACCACGGGCCAGTGATCCAGCTTGTGCTCGGACCCTGGTGGGTTGAGAAGTACAGACATAGTTTATGATTTCCTTAGGCTATTATTTCTTATAAAAGATGGGCTAGCAACTTTCATTTGAGTTTTGTGCAACCATGTCCAGCCTTTGTGTGTAGTCATGGCAGTATTATTATGCTGTTTCCCAAACGTCAACTCCTCTCCCATCACTTTACCCTCCCAGGTGCAGGACTATGCTCGGGAAGGGGTCACTCATTTGTCCTCCAACATCTGATAGGAACGAATCCGTCCTTACCAAAGAACACCAGACACAAACCTTGTTCAGCACCATCCTTCATCTGAAGGCCAGAACAGGGCTCAACACATTTCCAAATACCACAGGTTTTCTCTCCAGCCCTACTTGAACTGCATCAGTATTCAACCACTCAGTATCATATAAATCCTGGGGGTTTCTGATCAAGTAAAGAGTTGCATGGACATTAAAGAAGCTCACACAGATCACCTCTTCATTTTCAGTTCACGTGGAAAATATACTCTTGCCTACGTCAACAGTTACTTTGCCAGAAGAGAAACTGGATCAGTACATAGGAGAGGAACCTCAGATGAACCTCTTAATGCTTCAGAAGTCAACGATAGAGCATTGCCTGTGTGTCAGTATGAAACCAAAGCTTCAGGCCACAGCTTGATTCTTCTGCAGTCTTTGGGAGACACATACCACTGAGATTCCAGCCCCCTGCCAGTCCTTAAGGACCTTGTGCCACTTCTTTTCTAAGAGGAGTTCCTTCCAAGACCAACCTCCATCCCAAGGGTAGACTTTGGCCAGCACGCTCAGGTTACCAGACACTCAGAAAACTGTTCCTCAGACCCAGAAGCAAAGAAATACCACAGAACTTCTCACTTCTCAAACATTTTTTCCCCATGGCAGCTGGCAAATCCTTTCCTTTGCTTCTCATCCAAGTTGGACAAAATTACTGCAGAGAATCCCTCCTGCTCCCCTCCCCCCATGCAATGTAATCCCAAGGGAGAAATGGTTTCATGGGGACCCCCTGCTGTCTTGCATCTGATTTCCCTCCTAAGTATGGTATAGGGAAGCGTCTCGAGGGCTATGGCTGTGACCTCCATACAGCTCTTTTGTCAAGTGCCATTTCATTAAAAAATCAGCCTTTTAACTGTGGACACATTTCAACCTCACCAAATCTGCTAATTATTGACAGTTGGTGAAGAGGAGATTTCACTTGTTCCTCCTGTTAAACTGCATCTAATTAGTAATTACTGGTTCACTGTCATCTTTACTGCAATAATCCCACTGCACATTGGCTCATTAACCTTTTGCTTTTCTAAAGCAGCCTGCCAACAAGATGAAGGCTAAAACAGATTGGAAAACAATAGCTCAGCCTTGGATTTTAGGCTGTTTATTCCCCTTGTCCTGGAGATTCAAAAGGAAGATTATTTTTAAGAAAAGGCTTTCAGCTGAAATCAACCTAATTCCGGAAGATGGCTTGTTTTGCCCTAACTAGCAACCAAGGCCCTTTAAACTTAAACCCATGGTGAGGGCATGTGTCTTATAGCTAGTGGAAGGGTTTCTCTGCTCTTGCAGAGAAGCTCTTGCTTCAGCTTCATTTCTCACCTGGGCTTATCGTTCTTTATCAGCACGATCCAGCACAGGAGGCATGGGATGAGACAAGTTTCGGTGGGTTTGCAGCACCCTGGAAGTTCAACAGCATCCTCTTGGATGCCGAAAAATGAATGATCTGGATGAGCAGGGACCAAAGGGTGGAAAATCAGTGGAGCAACCCCACGGTTATTTCTTTTGCTGCTACACTGAATTTCATTTGCACAAGTCCCATTTTCAGTTTGGAACTGTCACAGCTGTTTCTATTGGCAGTGCATAGCTGAGTAGGAGTTGTCAGTGGGGATGCTGTAGGATAGGCAGCTAGAAAAGAGATTCCCCGGGGGGCATGGGAGGCAGTTGGAGGTTGTGGGCTAAATGCATTAACTAGATGTTTCTCCCAAACTTAACAGCAGTGGATTACTTAATGCATATTGATGCATTTAGGTACCAGACTTAACACTGTATTGGGATGAAAAGTGTATTTCTAAGCACTCTAAGCGTGTTTAGTTGCAAGAACCCAGGTCTTTATGGCTGACACTAGGGGGTTATTTTTATAAGGTGATCTTCAAAACCATAACATCTAGAAACAAGTTGTAATTCTGAAGCACCATTGCAGACGTCAAAGTGGATTCCATCTGTAGAAAATCAAGGAAGGTATGAGGTCTTAGCTCAGCTAAGTACTGACCAAAGAGAAGATCTGGACACATTATCCTTTCCAGCACATGAAGGTTGTTCAGATCCATAATTTTCATTTAGTTGATATCAGTGTTCCGGTACGCAACCAGAGCTGAATTCTGATTTCTCTTATGTTACTTTAAAACAGGTATAACCCTGAAGCAGCTACAGTTGACGTGATAAGGTGACTGCATTTACCTAGCACATTTAATAAATCTATTGCAAGGCTTCAATTCTGCTTGAAAACTAATTGTAAGTTTGAGCCCCTTTGGAAAAGTGGATCAAACGCAGCCAGTCAAGCTCTCTTGCTAAAACAAGCACTTAATAACACATCAGCTTCTGTGTTTGCTCTCTGACTAAAGAAAAAGGACTGTGAATCTGTGATTAAGGGCAGAATTTGGCTCATTTACAATTCCTGAAAGGGTTGCTGCTCAGACCATAATCATATTTTTGGAACAGAACACGCCTATTACATCTTGTTGTTAATAATTTACTCCCTGGGTGGTACTCATTACAACAGCATCATCTCAGTCATGTTATGTTCATAGCGGCTTCACCTACTGCAGTTACGAGAAAAAGCAAATACACACATGCCTACATATATATACACGCATATACATATAGAGGTCAATGTTCAAACACTCAAAGTCTATTACCTTAGTTATCTGACAAGTTCGTAGACCAGTGATGAGTGACCAAGAAGTGACGCGTTTTGAGAAACACTCTTTGCAAGCAAACTCTGATTTCCTACCCAAGACTGTGAAGAAATGGCTCTGGAGAGATTGTTTCAGATAAATAACTTGCTCTGCTCAGTTGAGCATTCCACAGTCACTGACCACTGAGATCTCAATGAGATTGTGCAGAATGGGAGGAATGCCCTTCATACACACTCACTCACATGAATGAAAACATAACTGGAAGACTGATCAGACCAAGCTGCTACAGAATCTGATTCCTTGGTGTCAACAGATGCGAGGTCCAGCTGTACACATGAAGCGAACTCCAGTTGAGTGGAGCCGAGACCCCAGTAGGTAATGAGCTATACCACCAGCTGTAATGGTTTCTCTTCGTTGACATGAAGCGTGGGCACAGAGCACGTCATTCTGTTTGATCTACTAATCAGCACTGATTCATGTTTACACTGCAGATAACATTTCATCTGCTTTTAGAAGGTCATTTTCAAGTGATGCTGTATGGTTTCAGTATTGCCTGATGCCTGCAATTTGAATATCCCTTGAAGGAAGCCAGACCTTAGTTTTCCTTGTGGGCTAAAATTCATTCAGCTGTTAGCATCAACACAATTTCTCAAGCTCAATATCAGACACTATACGTTATAAACTATCTGTCATCCATAAAGCTATGATATAAAAGGCAAAAAGACCTTGTGAGCTTCATTTTTAGATAAAGAAACTAAGGCAATGAATAATTATTTTTGTAGAGCCCAAAGTGTTTAACTCCGAATGCCTCAGATTCTGGTACCAAAACTTTAGTTCCCACTGACCTTAGTAGGCACTTACTATTTCAGAAAAGCCCATGCCAAGCGATGCCTACACAAAACACTGGAAATGTACAAAATGCCACATTTCAAAACAGAATTGTAGGGTGAGTTTCCTGTCTGTCTTGAAAGAATGGTCTGGTTTGGCCAACACTATTAAACATGTGCATCGTCAGTGAGAAGGGAGAAAATACACAATGACTGCTGCTTAAGGCTTGAGATGGCACAAAGTCTGGGAAAGTGGTAAATAATTAAGAACCCAGGTCACTGATAAAGAGGCCTCTACATACGTGGAAAATAAGTCTATGGGCAATGTACTGTGGTCAAACATAAAATTGCCTCTGGACGCAAAAACTGCACCTATGGCATGGGGCACTATTTTGGGAGAATGGTGGCAATATCACCTTTGGGGTAAATGAGGTTGGTGGTACCTCTTGTGATCTTGCTTCCCTGATTACCTTGAAAGGAGACCTCCCAGAAAAGGCCACGGCTACCTTGTGGTGGGTGAAGCTCCTTGCCCTGGGAATAGGAGCATAAGGGATGCTCTATGTCCAAGTCTCCTTCCAACAGGAACTTTGGACATACTCTGGGCATGTACCTTGAACAGGTGCGAGACCTGGAAATACTCCTCAGTCTTTCATAACCAAAGCCTCTGAGCAGAATTTAGGATCACAACAAAAAATGATGGACAGGGAGCTAAGGTTGAGCTCATGCCAAAATGACTAACATGCTCTGTGGATGTATGAATTCAAGTAGAAGTCGGCAAATCACATTGCTTCTTGCAACTGGTACTTGTGCAACTTCTTACTGGAATACTGTGTCTGATTCTTATGGAAGTGGTCCAAAAAGGATGTTGACTAATTAGAAAAAGTTTAAGGAAGAGCCATATGAATCATTAAAGCTTCAGAAAACACGTCTTTTAGCAAGAGACTCAAAGACTGAGATATATTCAGTTTCTTAAAGAGAAGATTAAGGGACAGTTTTATCTCAGCCTGTAAACAGCTAGAAGGACAACAGAAAATTTCAAACAGGTTTTTTCAGTCTAGCAGACAAGCGTACAACAAGACTCCTTGGCTAGAAGTCATGGATAAACCCATCCAGACCAAAAAAAAATGGAATTAACCAGCAGAGACTGTGATACCAGTTGCTGATCAACTGTTCTAGCTGGCACAAAAAGAACTTCAGCAAAGCCCTTTGCTCTGTTTGGTAGAGGTTTTACCACATTGTAGTAGTGACCCTCCCTGTAAATGTACAAATTTACAATCTGCAAATCTGTAAGTTACAAATACTGAATAGTCAAAATTAATGACTTACAAAAATAAAAAAAAAACACCTTAGCAATTTGTTCAACTAACTTAGGTATGAGTGATTTCATTAGTCATTCTGCCTGTTTCCTTTGCTAGCTTTCCTCTGTTCACCCCCAGGCTGTGTCTTCCCAGAGTTAGCCTAGATGACGAAAAGGCAGAAACCCTCAAAGAAGCCCTGGAAAAGTCCATCCACATCAAATGTGTAACCCAGGCTCTTTGCTTAATGGACAAAGACTTGTTTTCATTATGTTAACATCAAGGAAACACCGCTGTCATGGGAGAGGGTGAGCTGAACCATGTTCTCCCCAGTGCAGCTCAGCTCTGACTAAGCTCACATCACCAGACAAGACAGGACGAACCCAGCTGGAGTCTCAGAGCAGAAGTCATCAGTCAGAAACACCAACATACCTTGACTTGTGATCTGACCAGACCTGACCTGGATCACTAAAGAGGGACCAGATACCCTCCATGCTAGCCGAGACACTCCTCTGACTGGCGATCAAGCAGGTAGAACATTATCCTCATNATTAAAAAAAAAAAAAAAAAAGCCTTATTCCAACTTGTTTGTCTCCCTGATCCCTGGTGTTTTGACTACTATACAGTCTAAAAGTCCTCCACATGCAAGAGGTCTGGAGCAGACAACCTGTGTGGGAGAACAATGGGTGTGATGGAAGGGAGAAGGATCACACATGACCATCCCTTGTCTTTAAAAGATGCCTTTGCTGGGTGGAACAAATGTTTCTCTGTTCAGTTCTTCCTCTGTTCTCTTGGAAGGTACATCCCACCACATGATCCAAACACTGGTTAGAAGTACGGAAAAGCCACGTGATATTAATCTGTGCTATGCCAGCATGTCTTAACAGGAGGGACTAACATAACCATCACCTGCCCAGTGATTCTGCACTTGTTCAAGTGAAGAAGACAGCAACTGACTTCAGGTAAAATGGAGGAGGGCCCATAGGATTCAGACCATTATCCAAGAAGGCAAAACAAGCAATGTCATTGGTAAGCCCCTCTGACATAACCCACCACAGTGACCAGATATGTACTGACCTCGGACATCTGTGGGAAGAGACTGATGGCCAAGGGGAGGGCCAGGCCAAAGGCAGCGAGGCACACAAGGCTTTGCACTGGGAGAATCATCCGGGGACGGGACCTCAGGAGTGATGTTCTGGAAAGGAAAGGCTTTGTTAGACCATTTCATAGACCACGTTGAATGCATGTCATCATCAAAATGGACACCCAGACTCACTGGTCTCCCTCTCCCTAACTGGTCTAGGTTCCTTCTTAGTAGGTTCACACACAAAAGATTCTGAGTCCTACACACTGTGCTTTTGCCTCTGCTGGGGTTACACAGCCCATGCCAACCTAAGTGCTCAACTTCTCCCAAATGAAAACAGGATAGTTTCACACACACTTCCTCCATTTCAAACCATCTCACACTGGAGTAAACGGCACTTGAGGTGATCTGGCCGCACGCAGGTGTCACCTGCATTAAGACTTCGGAGACTATGTTGAGTGAGCAGAAGGAAATTAGGTTCTTGAGAAATATTGTGAACTTTGTCGGTCCTATCACAAAGTGGTACTGAAAAATACACACGACTTTGTTAATGGGGTAATAAAGTAGCAAACTTGACAATACCTTAATTTGTGAAGAATCAAACGTGCAGAGTGGGTGATAAAGATGTTTTAACACTTGCTGTCCCCAGGGGATATTTATGAGTTCAAGATGTGTTAACAGCAAACACTAAGATACCTGCAAGGTCAGGTTCTGACAATGACCAATTAAGTGACCCTTCTGATGCAATTAACACCAAATGACAGGGACAACATTTAGCTGGCAGAAGGTGGCATGTTAAGTATATTCCAGGACACAGGACCTCAGACAGTTTACAAATGTTTAGGGGAAAAATGTAATTCTTGAGGGGTTTGTTCTGGAGCTATTTACACCAAAAGGACACATGTCATTCAACTTTTTTCTACCAATCTGAAACACCTGAGAATATAAACCAGCTACTTGATAGTGAGTTTTGATTGAATATTTGGTGTATATTAGCAATATTGAAAGTCAGCAGATTTGCTGCTGGGTCATCAGCTATGGCCTTAAGTCCCAATGTGCATCTCTCCTCTGTCCATCCTGATCCTGAGGATGCCGATGCCTCACAGTGTCCTGCCATCAAACATGGGCAAAGATCTGCTAGTTAATGCCTGTCCACTAGGGTGATAACACAGGGGCTCTCTTTTGGTCAAGGAAGGTACAATCAGATTACACTAACTGATAAAGATCACTGTGGTTACTATTACCAGGGTTTTTAAAAGCATTTCTAATCCAATGTGCACCATTCACAAGGTGCCCACAAAAAACAAGACAAGCAACCCTTCCCACATCAGGGCACGCTGCTAGCCTGCTTTGGCACACGCACAAGTGATTTTGCAGGCACATCTCCCTGTGCAGCCTGTGCCTGTAGCCAATATAAGATAACAGACTACCTCAGCCCCCGTCTACTCCACGTTTACTGCAGGCTACAAACATGCACCTGATGAATTATAACAGAGCAGCTGATGTGTGGGAACTTGTTACCCTGCTGTACGTTGTCTGTGTGTCTGAACATTCAGACTCTTCACCCTTTGCTAGCAATGCTTGCTGAAAGCTGTCTTCATCTTGAGAAGGTTTGGGGGAAGTGGGGAAGGAAAACAAGATCCAGAGCCTTAACTCCTCCAATATCTCAGCTCCTCACTAATAAGCTATCGAGACGGAGTTGATCCTATCAATTTGTGCTGTGAAAGCCAAGCTTCTGTTCTCCAATATTTAGCTACTTTGTTTTGCATAGAGCATGATCTAACTCCTGCAGAAGTCCACAAGGATTTTGTCCAAGTCGGGAAAGCAGGACACTTTGCTCCATGCTCTTTAACAAATGCAATGTTCAAGAATTGCCATCAATAAGCCGTGATAACTAGTCCCTGGGATGCAGAGGGGCAACTCCTGGAACTGATTTATTCTCCTGCTTAAGCTGTCGTGATCCATGAGAGCCCTTGCTGAGAAAATCATATGACCAGCATCCTTCAAGGCTCCCTGGAGTACAGTTTAGAACCAAGACATCAGTGCTTATACCACCCCTGACATCTTAATTTGGAAGCTGCACCCTCTTTAATTATTGCCTGGTTGGGGACCTTATAATCACCCAAGTAAAAACTCAACCAATTTAAAATGATCCCGGGTACAGTCCCCAGGTGTGATTTCCAGGAGTGCTTCAAACTCAGGCCAGTTCAAATTACAATGGCTAACCTCCTAATTAAGAAGAGTTATGGCTTGATTTAAAAGGAGAGCGGACTAATTAACACATGTAGTGTAATGTCTTAATTGGGATTCAGATTCTAAAATTTGTGTAGTTCAGAATAAATGACTCATAATTAGTCAAGAGGTCCACTTTTCTTCTGTCCCTAGGATCTTTGCTCTTGACACAGATCTCAGAAGAATGTTAAGTTAAATATTGCATGCTGCATTTTGTTAGCTGTCAAATGCAATCAAAACCCATCTTTTCACCCATTAGCCCCCCATCGGAAGTGAATGATTAGACATTTCCAAAGGGTTTAATTGCAGAGTATTATAGCAGATTAAAAACAAATAATATTAATATTCGTTTGTTGAAGAGTGAATTAGTTTACAACACTGTCCTGTGTGCTCTCCCAAGGGGTTCAATCAGGGAAGTGGAGGCCTGGACCTTTAGATCCCCCTGACAGCCCAACTTTGCCATTGGCATCTTCTGAAGCAGACTGCTACGTTCACAACAGCAAATATTATCTTACCCTACCAGTAGTTCTGCTATTGAATTGGGTACTTAATGCTGGTTTTGTATGAAAATAGCTTTACAGACTGCCACCATGTACACAGGACAGGACTGGCCAGGCTCTGAACTAAACCTTGGCACTCAGATTAGACAACACGGGATTGAAAAGTTCGCACGAAGAGAAGGTCTCACATTGGAAATCTGCAGGAAGATGACAATATGTATGTTTTATTGTTCCCAATTTTAGAAGCCAAATTCTTGGCACCAGTGGTCTGCCTTGCTAGTATAAGGGATCCATATTTATACATCGACCTTTGGATGGCAAAGAATATGCATTTTTGCTTACTTTTACTTCCCTCCTCCTCTTTTTTCTTCTTTTTTTTTTTTTTAAAGATTTGTTTCTTTACCCCCCTTCAAAACTCCCTAATGCCTATTCTTTCTGCAATTTGCCTTCATAGAATTTGCCTAGCAGATATTAAAAAGGCAGTAATATGCTGGGGAGCTTCTGGCTTACTGATCCTAGGTAGCACTTACTGCTAACAGATATACCTAAAACAGCTAGACCTTACGGATAACATTTCAATATGCATGAGTGTGCATGTACGTAGGTATATACACAGACACACGCATACTTGTACAGACAGTACATCTGCTCTGCAGAGACAGTGTGTTGTAGATCTTGTAAATACACCTTCATTCAACTTTCATCACATTGTTCATTAGTGGTTTAAATTTTGCATAATTTGGCAGCTGCCTCTGGCGTTTTTCAAGAGGTACTGTAATTTATTCCATATGGAAGTCAGTTGCTGTACTAAAAAGGAGTTATCAGGTTCAGTGAACCAGAGCTGTATTTGTCTAGAAGGAGGTGTCAGATGCTAAACTAAATATGACAGGAGTTAACCAAAGTCTCCCAGCTGACAGATTCTGTGGGGTTTCTGTAGTGTTTGGTATAAACAGGTTCAAAGCTAATACATACATTGCAAGACGCCGAGGATGCTGGCAGGGTAAGAAAAGCGCTGGAGGCTGAAGCTCTGGGTATCCTGAGGCATCCCAGGCTCCTCAGAGGCCGGAGTTCAAAACACCCTCTGATGTGCATACAAACTTTGGGGTGGTTGTCCTAGCCCAGATCCCAGTTCTGCCAAGAACCTCCCAGAGCCAGCACTGTACCACGTCTCCGCTTCAGAGAGCCTGTCAGGTCTCTCTGCTATCTACAGAGGGTGTTTCTGAGCTTTTCTCACTCATTTTGGGTCATCTGGGGAATGCTGAACTCTGCTAGCAACCAGCAGCTCTGTCTACTGTCCTGTCCAGCCAGGCCACCACTGTCCTCGCCAAGGAGCATCTCCTGCTCTTGACTATAGCCCCAGTGCCCCCTCCAGAGGACACAGCAGATGCAAACAGAATGAGGCTGTGGGATTTTTGTGCTTGATTGACATAATTAAAGGAGCAGTTTCAATGTTTACTCTGGAAACAGCCACAGCAGTTTAAGGTGTCACTGCTGGCAGCTGTTTAGTTTAAACAAACTTCAGCGAGGGTTTAGGTGGACAGAGAGACTTTGCACTTAAGAGGAGAAAGAGCACCTGTAGGAAATATTCTGCACACACTGTCAGAAGGAGAAAATCTCCAGCAAAAGGCCATGAACATGAGGTCCAGGAGGGCCTCCTACCTCACAAACATTTCTGCAGTGACAAACATGGTTTAAGCTGAAGAAAACACCCTTCCAGCACCACAAAAACATGGGCTTAGCACTGGCTACCCATCAAAAGAATCCATTTTTCATGGTTAGACTGACTTAGCTAAGCCAGAGGAGCTCTGTAATGTTCATCTAGCCAGGGAGCATCCAAATTTTATGAGGTTTAGAGGAAAACAGCCCTGGCAACTGCTATGTGAGGATGCTGACATGCTGTGGCAGCTCTGCCACAAGATCAGGATGGTGTGGAGATGAAGAAAGAGTAGAAACATTCCTCTTTCATAGACACAACTATTCTGGTCCCCGCTTCTCTCTCAGCTCTTGCCCATTGGCAACAGTTCCAGCTTTCTCTCTTCTCCATAAACACTGCACAGTCAGCGCTGGGGCCTCCTCTTGTCTAGCCTGACATTCATAAGCTCTTGGAGCCCATCCTTAGACCTTCTTCCGTGCTTCAGACCCTCTGTAATTGCTTATACTGTGAAGTAGAGAAGAGGCTTTAGGATAGGAGACAAGAAAAGGTTACGTTCTTCAATCTCCACTGCCAGCTATTAACTTAAAGTGTCCACAGCAGACATTGCTTGTTGAATGAGCTGTGGTCTGCTTGTCCACCACTTATCCAGACCACATGAACCAAACACCACCAGATTTGGGGTCTCCCACTACAGAGCTCAGCTTACTGAGCCTAAGGTTGCACTTACACACAGACCTGGATGTCTACACATAGACCAGTTGTGGCTTCAACTCCACATGGAGTTGCGAGTTGGACAAAGACTACTGCAGAAGTCTTGGATGATGGCTGTGTAACTGGTGCTTTCTGGGAGAAACCTGCGCCATTTCCCAGATTTCATCATAACTACCAGACAAAAGGATTCACAGAAGCATCTGAATAAAGGGAAATGTTTGAGGTACTGGAAGTCCAACTTAATGCAGTGGATGCAGTTGTCCCATAACTGTATCACACATCTGCGACATGGAGGTATTAATGAAGTTTCCATTGTCTGCTCCAAAGTCAGCTACACCCCATAGATGAGTCGTCTTCGTCTCATAGATGATGTGAAACCAATATTTTTCCGTATTAAAGTTGCCAACACAGATATTATTTATAAAACTTAAATGAGAATACATCTGCACAAAATAACTGACACCGTGTTCCCCGCATGGCATATGTAGTCTCAAAATAAACATTGATTCTATATGTTAGCTGCTTCAACAGAGCGACCAAGCAGCAGGAAATGCATGAAACATGGGGAAAGAATGGCGCGCTGCGGAGCTCAGCAGTGGGAGGTAACATTGAATTACTTGGAGAGCAGAGAAGGCGGCCCTGGGAGTTAAAATACACAGCAGGCAAAGAGACGAGAGAAGCCAAGAGAGCTGAAAAAAATGGCACAAGAGACGAGAGAGGCAGCTGGGGGAGTTAAAACATGCAGATGGAGAGATGGCTGAGAGAGAGGAAAGACCTGGATCCAAGTGGAAAGACGACGACCAGGAACTGGCCACTTAAAATAAACTTTTCAAATACCGAGATGAAAACGACAGAGCGAGTTTTCCATGAATCTGAAAACCGCTGCTGGGAGCACGTAGTTTGCTCCTGGAGTGGTGCAACTCCCACTCAACTGCAGCACTGTCACCCACTTCCACCCAGACTTAAACACAAGGCATGAGAATTGCTCTCCTCCTTCACCACAACCCCAAATGCAAATGACTTAGTAGAGGATCCAGATTGCGACTTCTGATTCCAGATCTCCAGCCTCCAAATAATAAGCCGTCACTCTTGTCTTTCTCATTTATAGACACTAAGGATTTCTATAAATAAATTGATAATGTATGCCTTGATATGACTCCCATTAAAAACGCCCTGGTTTAACTAAAATTCTACTAAATTTAAAAAGTTAAACTTTTCGCCAAATGCTCCAAGTTTTTTTCCGAAATGAGGTTTCACCTCTGCCTGTGTCCTTCAGTAACCACTTTAAAAGATCTGTGAGTCAACACCTGGACTGCAAATCCCTCGGCTATGGAAAGGGATGCTCTACCTGTCAGGTGGATGCTTCCGTGTCCTACAGTGATACCACCACCTCTAGCTGCGTGGCCAAGCTGCACCCCACTCCCTATCCCTGCTCACAGGCTTCCAGAAATCTAAAGATATTTGATGGAAAATGAAACAGTAGGCACGAAGCTCTAAGTAGAATTTAGGCAGGCAAAATCAGTGCCCAGACATTTTTATATCTACACAGTTTCATTAAGGGGTGGTGGGGAGGAATGTATTCTCTTGCAAATCTGAATTACGTCTTTCTTTTAGTTAAAATGATAATGTTTTGAAGATAATCTCCTGTATGTCCACATTTGCTTGACAGATAAAATTAGTTTCAATGTCTTGCACAGTGCACAGGTGCATTTAGTAAAACTCTCATAAAAACAAGAAGTTATGATGCCCTCAAGTACAAAGCAGATTTTCCTATTAGTTTTATTTGAGCTTGTGGATGCTTAGCAAGACCCATGATGGTCCTCAGGGTTTCCTGTTGGAGACAGTAATTTAGAGACCAGTTTTCTACAAACTTTGATTTTTTGCCCATAAAAATTTTGTCTGTTCGTGTTGATAACCAGAACAGCAGAGATCCTCTGAATTACAGCAATAAAAGTTTGTCCTCTGGTGTGATCTTTCTTGGATGAGCTAATTACCAATGTACAGTTAGACCGGAATCACTGCCCATGTTAAGCCAGCGGTAACACAACACTAACAGCCACGTCGGTGCAAAGCCTCAGTGAGACAGAAAGGCGAAAAGAAAGATCTCTGTAGTAAGAACATCACAAATCGGTGGCATTTCTGAAGTCTCTGGCACGTGGACAGATGAAAACAGAAGTCCTTTTGACTGACAACAGCAAAGCAGCTTTGATGGGATTATAAAGGCTAGAATCACGCGTTTGAATCCGAAGCAGGGAAGCTGCCAAGATGCTGGGGTACAAAGATAAGTGACAATCCCTGTTCTTACACATAACTTTGGAGTACCTTACTCTGGAGTACCTTACTCTGGGCTTGCTCAGAGTAAGGTACTCCAGAGTAAGGTACTCCCCAGCAGATCCTACGGGTAGATCGTGGGCTGGGGGATCCCTGTGGGTGACACAGGTCTTGGAGCAGGAAAGAGGCTGCAGAGTTTTTGTCAAGGAGGAACATGAAGTGAAAAAATCAAATGCTTTGCACAAAATAAGGGGGACTTGTCCTTGTGTGTCTCCAGCAGCCTTCTCCAAACAGTAGCTTACAGAAAGTGTTAGCAAGACTGTGCCCTGCTGGAGGGAACCACTACAGTTCCTTTGAAAGAGACAAAAACAGTATATTTTGAGCAAGAAGGGCTGAAAGAAAACTTATTTTACAGTTCCCCAAACAGTGTCTGTTGCCCTGTTTCTCCCCACACCCAGGCCATGGGAGGAACCAATCTTGGTGAGAGCCTCTAGGTGCTGGAGGGGTACCAGACTATATCTATATTTTTAAATTTAGATGTTAAAAACCAGCCTCCAAATTTACAGAAGCAGCCCCGACCCTTCCACCCTTCCATTAAGGAGAGAAAATTGCCCAGGGGTGTTTCTACAAGGGTAAACAAGGCTAACCAAAGCTATGGGTCAATCCCTAATCGTACTAATTGCTATTTACTTTGTCAGTGGAGTGCTTTAGAGCAGCCATTATCAACAGATTTGTTTAAAGAGTGCTTCCAGCTTGGCTGTCTGGACAAAGGTAGCAAGCCCTTTAGCACCCCCATCTTTCAATGCACTAATCGGTCTCCAGAGGTTGGCAAGGTGATCCTCAACCCACGGATCATTCACGCCGAATGAGCTGCTGATGGGTGTCCTAAGGAGCCATAGGCACCCAACAGCTCCAAGCAGGCTCACAGCATCTCTGGGCAGAAGAAAAAGCAGAGGTGCTGGGAAGCAAGGTGGGACAGGGCAGTTCAGGGTTTGGTGTTTGGTTTTTTGGGGTTTTTTTTGCTATTAAGAACTTTGATAGAAGATAATTAGATATGAAGTAGTAACCCTGCCCTTTCCTGCCCACTTTCCTAGCACTGATGCTCCACAGAGACATCTGCCCAGAGAGATGCTGGCTTAAACAGCGATGGAAATCAAATTTCTGCCGAATATGTGAAGCATACATTCTTCTCAGGAAGTCCAAGCCACAAGACATTATTGGAATAAGCGAGTTCAAGCAGGCCACGAGTAAGTCCAACAGTGGCCAAGGTGGTCTGGATGCGGCGTGTGGTCAGGAACTCCCCACGCTCCCTATCACTGGCTGAACACAAGCTGAGACCTTTAGTCTGACCCCACGTGGGAGCTCTAATACTTGCTAAATGGAGGAGTGAAAACTTATGGACACTTTTCCACTGAATTCAGAGAGTCTGGGCTCACACTGACACTCTAGAATAGGGTTATTCAAACTGCTGGGGTCTCAGAAAGATGACAAAATAACCACATCAATATAACACTCTACCAGCCTACAACAACAGTAAAAAATGCTGGAACACGAACATTTTAATAAGAAAGAAAAAAAAAAGACTTTGATGGGACTAATGCTATGAAATAGCAATGAATAACACCTACTGAGCTTCTTTCCTCCCTTCCTCTTGAAAAGCCCCCCCCGCTTCGTATTACGCAACACTTACTTTTCCAGTATGGACATAATAATTGGAGGTAGAACCAGTATAGGCATTGGCAGGACCACTCTAGTCAGGGCCGTTTCTAGTAGTGCCTGAAAAGAAAAAACAAACAAACAAACCCAAGACATTTAAAACAAACCTCTAGATGTACCTGCGCTGAGCAATCAATGTGTGGGCACAGAAATGGTTTGGCTGGCCTTTCTTCTGTTGCATATGTGAATGAATGTATCAATACACACTCTCAACTTTGCTATCAGCGATTTGTACACAACCTATTTTCACTCTGTTGCTGCAAACCATGGGCTGGAGCCCATGCTTGGTCACAAATCCAGCAGAATAAACAGAGACAACTAATAGCTTCCCCGATTTCACTTTATGTGACCAAAAGTGCTCAAACATCTCGTCATATTCCCATGCAAACATGTTAGTACTGGCTGGAGGAAGGAAAGAGAGGCAAAACAGCTGCGTGGAAGATATTGTAAGGTGAAATATCTCAGTATGGGCTGAGCAGCAGCTTCATCCCCTCCTCCCTCAAATGAGTTTCAATTTCAATTACGTGCTGGGTGAATGAAGCACCTTACTGCCTGCTCCAAGACTTGGTTTTGTTTTTTAATCACTGGTGGTTTATTGCAGAGCATCGTAACACACAGTGCTCTCCTCTCCCAGGAAGACACCCAACTGCAGAGCAATGGTTGTGCCTCCACTGGTGCTTTCTCCCTGGCAAGATTCACCAGGAAGCAGCAAACAGAACAGCTTGGAAGCACGATACGTATAAATTCCCTGAGATGAGACCTAGAGAAGATCATGGGTGCTCTAGCAAGGTGTATAACCACCACTGTGTCTTCATGTACCTCGTCCAACCACCTTTCCCAGCACCCACTGGGATGCCTCAAGCACTGCAACCACGCACGGGGCTTTGGCAGACGCAGGCAGAGGATACTATAGATTTTGGATGGGAACGCTGAAACTTACGCATACGTCCAGGCTTGGGAGCACTCAATCCTTCCAAACTGGGAGAAGGTCTCAGAAAGGCACAGATATGTTACAGTAAGGATCTGCCAAATTTTACATGACAAAACCCACTACTAAGCTATTCAGGAAGAAGTATTGGGATTAGATGGAAGCTGAGCAGAAGTTCTCAGAAGTCCCAAATTTGATGTTTAAAGTCCACCTAAATCACACTTACAGTATTTTCACTTTTAGTATTTATTTTCTATGTTGTCTGTCTTCCCCTAGACCATTAGGATGGAGAGGGGAAGCTGGTTCCTGAAGCCAGTTAATGTAAGTGAGGAAAACTGGCTCAAATAAGTATCTCCAAGCCCTTCAACAGATTGTTTTAAGCTCCCTGTTAAACAACAATATGGAGAGATATTAGAGATCTCCCATTTCTTGCCGAGGACTGTAAATCTGTACATTAATTGCTGTCTATGAAGTGCCTTAAGAGCCTTGGACAGAAGGAGCGAGAGAAATGCCAAGCATTATATTATTAACTCCTCTGCCTGGGCGTGTGCTTTGGTACATGCTTTACATTTCAGATTAAAGCCCACTTGGAAACAACATGCCTCAATCAGATGATGCTCAGAAGACAAAACTATGTAAGAAAGGAAGAAAAGGGAATAATTGCAGGCAGATGGCAGAGAGTAGAAGGTTACAGGGGAAAACAAACCAGGTATTAGGACAAGGATAAAAACATCTGGCTACCCTTGCAAAGCTTTGGTTGGCAATTGTTAACGCAGTTTTGATATGGCAAGGGTTAAAAAGCTACTCAGCTCGAAAATGAAGTCTTCCTCATTTAGAAAAAGGTGTAAGTTATCTTTGCTTTGTATTAAACATGAACTGCTTACAAGTTTCCACAAAGAAATCCTAAGGCTGTGAACGTATCAGAGTCGTACAGGATCTTCCTGATGTCAATCTACACCCTTTCAAACCATCAAGGTCAGTCACCGAATCTGCTTACATGACACAAGTCTGTCCACCAGCACACTTAGTTTTGTGGCTACACAACTTCATGCGTGGGTACAAAGCAGGCGTTAAGTTTTGCCTCTTCATTCTTTCCGCACGATGGCTAAAGCTCATCTATTTCTAGCTCTTTCAAGTCATCTATTCCTACAGCTGTGGGATTTATTGAGCCCAAAAGCCAGTTGTGTACAAGCTCACCCAAGTATTCACCAGGAACATCACAGGTACGTACGTGTTTTGCAGCAATTCTGGAAGACCCGACAATGTTTCCGTTATTGTCCAAAACATCAATTCCTTCTTCCAGCTCTGTGTGCCTCATCAGGACAACATTGCAGATATTGGCACTAGCTGAGGATGAGAAAAGCATGATGATTAGCAACGCAGCCCTGGTCAATACCAAATGGCAGGCTTCTGTTCGCCGTGACAGCCCTTCAGCTTGCATCAATCTGCCAAGAAGTTTCTGTAAGTCAAGGAGCCACTTTTATACCAAGAAAAAGACGTGATTCTTAAGAGGAAAATAATAATCAAGATAACTTTCTTTTACTTGCAAAAGGATCTGCTGCCACAATCAGAAACATATTGATGTAAAGAAATACCAGTATTTCCAGATGTTGGTGTTTGGTCATGCTCCCTACTCCCATAGCGATTCTTCACCCGACGTTTTGATCTACTAAGTCAAACACGTCCTTTCACTGGGCTACCAGTTGGTCTTGGCCAATCAGGCACTGCTGATGATTGACAGCTACCCCTTAGGATGGTACATCCCAGAGCTGGTTTTAACTCCTCTTATTAAGCCAGCAGACAAACTCTTCTTAAATAATGGATTTTAGCAGGTATGATGAAAATATACTCCCAGAAATTTCACTGAGCTATGAAGGACAGCTTAGATCCAAGCTCTTAAAAAAGGACAGAATTATTTTTTTTAATCAAATAAGAGAAGGTTGGGTTGTTTCCATGGTCACATATTCCATTAGTAGGGGTCCTGCTGACTATTTGCCCTTATTTCACATGTTTTAGTGGAAAAATGGATCTGTGGACTTATTTTCTAGTAGAGACCCATTTATTTGCTTTAACAATATTTTTCTGAACTGTGACACAAACCAGAAGCGCTTTGGAGGACTCTGGTTCCCAACATTCAAATTTCCCAAATATCAGCCCTGCATTCACAGCGGAGGCACAGATAGCTCTGGGACCCTTTCTGACAAGTCTCCCCTTGCTTAACCTGTGGCTTTTGTAGGCTTCTTGAGGTGACCCCAAATTTTGCTCCTTAAGTAACGTGTTAGACTTGGGGTTGAGGAACATCCTTCCCAGACGCAGCTCCCTTCCAGGGCCCAGGCACTTCTTAAATCTTTCCAAAGAAAAGCTGCTAATCCCTATAAAAGTTTTGGTTTTGATAAACTGGCATTTTCCAGCACCACCCCAGCCCCCATTTTTTTGCAAACTTTCCAACCAGAACTAACACAAACCCACTGTTGCTGCAAGTACCACTGCTTCCAAAAATGTGTTTCTGTACTGCTTGATGGGTTAATATTCGCTAATTAATCTCAATTCATGTCATATAACAAATGTCTAATTTTTTGAGGGTGGTGGGTGGGTGAGCCCTATATGAATGCAGCTCTCTGCAATCAAGGATGATTTGTGGTGACAAATGCTCCTTACTCTCGAGAATAAGAGGAACATACACACACGCACACTCTGTCTCTCTCTCTAATATTCAAACTACCGGACCACTCTTCCCATCTATCAAAGTATCTGTGTTACCAACCCTTCAGCTCCCTAATCCGAGATAAAACAGAACACAGGCATTTCATTTAAAACAAGTTTAGNTTTTTTTTTTCCTTTTTTAACATTCATATGCCCCGTCCTTCTCGCTTTCAGTCAAAACTGAACATATAAAAACACGCCAGCAGAGATGCTCTGGCCAAGCCAGCAAGCACCAGCACAGGGGTCTCGCGAGACTGAAGCTCTCACCACACCTAGATGCTTCTCTAAGCCTCTGGATCCTATGAGGGCTTCACTGACCAGGTCCTAGATTCAAAACCTGATTCCAGCCCTTTTGTCTGAGACAAGCAACTGTCTTAGTTGCTCCTGTTCTGTTTCAGGAAAACACTGAGAAAGCAGAAAAAGCTGCTAATTATGGATAAACTTGGATTTTATGGAAGTCCTAAATACAGGGAGGAATGAGAAATAAATAAATATACGTGTAGACAATTTGATTTTCAGAATTTGGAAATAAATTGCTATAATATAGACTGGAAAATACTTCTATGAAAACACTTAGTGACCTAGTGGAAACTGGGTTGAGATATAAAAGCAACCCACTACCCTACTTCTATATGGGTATAAATATCCTTTCTAAACCAGGGTGCTCTCCACATACTAAATACGCCCTTGTGACCACCTAAAACACATTTAACAATTTTAACCCCACCCACAAAAAAAAAAAAGCCTAGGAGAAGAAATCATTCCTCCTCCTCACTTCCCTGGGTATCTTTCTACCAGTTTTAACTTCCTTCAGTTCACATTTGGGATGCCACCTTTGGGGGTTTGCGGGGGGGAGGGGTGTGTGTCCTGTGTTTTGGAGTTTTTTTAGACACATACATCTGCAGGGAGCATTTCTGCGGATACAATTCATTTTATCAGGCAAAGACAACTGTTACATGACCCAGAGAAGACAGACACAACATGTGGAGCATCTCTGAGAGCAGTAAGACCCACAGACCAGTTTTCCCAGTGCCTACCCCAGCTTCCTGAGGCTTTACAAGAGTCTTTATTGACATCCCTGCTGGGAATCTGTCTGCCTTTCACCTGAGCGGTCGCTGCATTTCCCCAAGTCTCCATATCTCATGATCCCTTGGGATGAGAGACCATAAAGCTTTGAAGCATACCTCCAGTTTTCCAGCAGCTATCAACCAGCACAGCTCAGCTGAGATTGGTGGGAGAGGGAAGCAAGGAAGGGCAAAGGGAAAACTGTTCAATGGTAGTGGAGTAAGAGCTTTACACCAGCTGCTTGCTTTTCACATAGACAAGGTGAAATTCTGCCCTTTTGCTGGGAGCTGGTGGTTCAAAAGCAATGGGAAGATGCAGCTTAATTAAACAGTTTGTCCAGGTCTGCAAACCAATAACTTGCAGCTTTCAAAACCACAAAACAGTAATTAGTGGGAGGATTTCTGATGTCCTGGCACATAGCGAAGCATGACAGTACACAAATAAAACAAGAACTAGAGAATTAATTACAGGCTAAACAATTTAATTATGGGTCCTCAATCAATGCCGACACAAGCATAACCTCTTTCTCCTTACACCTTGGTATGAAAACAGATCAACCCAGCAGCAAAGACTTCCCACATGCATCTCTGACTCAAACCCATCCTCAGAGCTGCCTCTCGGGTCTTGCACTAACCTCTGGTACCCTCCTGGTTATAAAATCAAAAGAAAGCTGAAACCCTCTAAAGATATATTCCAGGAAAGTTCTGGGAAAACAGTAACAGTGTTATTACCTATATAGAAGCAAAGTGCTCAGAAAAAAGACTGAGTGCAAGCTACAGACCACAATCTCTGTTACCCCCTGCTCTGCAGACAGGGCAGAAAAAAATTTTAAAAGCCCCAGCAACATAGGGCCTTTATAAATTAACTTATGTAAAAAGTTACCGTTATGCCACTGGCGATTTCTTCACAGCTAAAAATAACTCATCGTTTGCTGAATGTTGTAACCACGAGGCTCAGCAAAGGCTGAGTCCAGCGTGTCCCTTCCCTCAAACACAGAGCAGTGAGCTGATAAACTGCAGAAGGGTTTATTTTGTGCTCCAACAAGCCAGCAGCAGCCTTAATTCTTCACACGCTTTGGTCTTTTTTTATCAGTGGCTCTTAGAAATTTGTATATTCAGAGTAGGAGCATTTCATTGCATTTTTATTGTTAAAAAAAAAAAAAAAAAAAAAAAAANAAAAAAAAAAAAAAAAAAAAGACAACCAACACCACCGCTGATTCAAAGATTTGATTTGACATGATTCAAACCAGATCTTGCAAGTTGAATGCTCTCAAATTTGGATGGCTGAGGACCAGTCAATGCCCACCATTTTTTAGACTGCTTGAGAGTGGAAAGTGCAGCTTGACAAAGCTTCCTGAGCTGCCACTGCCAGCAACTTTGCATCATTTTCCTGCTGAAATATTTCTCTGCACAGATTCAGGGACCTGCCTCCGAGGGGACATGGCAGTGATGGTGTAAAGCAGGAAAGCAGGACTTAGGTGTCCATCCCAGTGGCTTTTAACCACCAGTACGTTTATAACCAACACTTTGAATATAGAGAAAAGATGTTCTTTCTTACCGACTGCAGGGAATGGCACAAACCTCTGGATCAAGAGACGAGTGGCTGGGGTAAACTTGTTTGCTCTCTGAACCAGAACATTAAGGCCCACCTTTGAATAGAAAATAGAAAACAAAACAGAGAAGCAGAAACATTTAGCTACAAGGAGCAGGGCAGGTGCCACAGCTTGTAGACAGCAGCAGAGCTCTTCAGGGGAACAGACTGGGTTCTCTCCTCATGCGGAAGCATTTGAGAACTACCCCACGCTGCAGGGTTTAGCTGTGTTGGGTTCAGCCCTTCATTCAATGAAGAGTTGAACTGAACTGTTGAGCTGAACCCAACCATTAGGTTTAAATGAAAAGTTGAACCCAACCATTGGGTTTAAACCCTTTCTAGCCAAAAGACAGGGTAGAAACCACTGCAATGCTATTTGGTCCTTCTGGAAATGTCCCTAGCTGCAGTTTTACCCAGTTCACTCACATTTTCCCCATCCAGCACAAAACCGCTGGAGCTGGGAGTCCTCATCCGGCCAGGAAAAAGCCAAGTTTCAGTAGTGGTGGTTGGCGCAACACAATCCATTCCTCCTCCCAGGGTCTGTACAAACTACACCACCCCACTCCAATGTAAACATTTGGGCTATAAAGGAGCTCTTAATAGAAACGAGAGATAGCAGGCAGTTTATTATAACCATGGATCATTTTTTGTTGCCTCCTCCAACACTTGAATAATGCAGAGCTCTCTGCTATTTTGCAGGGATCTAAGTCATTGCGTATGTTAATATAAACAGCACAGAGGAAAGTTGCTGCCTCGTCAGCCTCAGCATGGTTGGATAGTAGCGATAGTCGGAGAATTTCCATCAAAATTTGTTTCAAGCAGAACTGGGGTTATTAATTAAACAAACCTATTCGCAGGGAGTGACTTCTGTCTTCAAGTTACTCTGCCCTACAATATTTTCTCTTTTTCATCCAAGAAAACCCAAACACACAAACAAAACCCAACAGCCCCAAACTGGGAATTCTAGGCCGAAAATGGAAGTCTTTACCAATGCCTGGCCAAAAAGTTTTCAGCCAAAAATACAGCAAAATTAAAAAAAAAAAAAAAAA
>RSEF01000004.1:98383601-98411898 GCA_003993805.1 Himantopus leucocephalus
AAAAAAAAAAAAAAAAATCAGCCAAAGCCAAAAGCCTGCCAGCAAATAGTGGTTTGGGGGCAGAAAAGGGAGGGGAGGAAGAGGGGAGGGGAAGGGGGGGGGAAGAGGGGGGGGAGAAGCTAAGCACAGGAGAACATATTTTGCAAGCTGCTACATTATACATGCACCCGCAGTGCATCTCGTCTTTTTGGAGGCTGAGAGGAAGATGTTGAGAAGCACAACTGCTGGGTAAGCCCTGCATAAGCAGAGTGCTGTTTTTCAAAACCCGTGGAGCATTTCCAGAGCCCCACAAGGCTTTCACCAGGACCCAAACAGGAACCCTTCCTCCTCTCGTTGGCCACCGTGACTCTAGCACCGAGCCCAGGAGAGCCACAGTTGTTCTTCTTAGTTGGGGCAAGAATTAGGGTTTTGTCTTAATCTTTTTCGCCCTCAAAAATGACTGAATGATTTTTATTTTTTTTTACATTTTCCAGGTTCTGGGATGCGTATTTACAAAATCTGAATGCTTCCAGAAACTGTAAAGCAGTCTAAAACAGGTGGTTTTAAGAGTAAAGCTAAGACAGTCTTAAGCATGGCTTTGCTGGTGCTGCCCATGGATTCTGGTATTTATAGCCTGGATACAGCTCACCTGTGCAGATGACAAATTTTGTTGGGTTTCCAGCCTATGCTTGTAGGTTTGATGGAAGGATTTTACTGTGAAGTGGAAGAGCAGCAGCTTTTGAAACAGAAAAGATGCAGCCGAGCCTGGGAGAGACACTGCTGTGAGGCTAGTGGTAATAAAAGCATTTTACTTTCAGATTCAATTTGCTGCTGCAGATGAACTCGCTCCTCCACTTACAGCAACTACCCTACTGTGAATATGAAATTAAATGTTGCTGTAGATTTAAATCCAATCTCCCAAATTCCCAACACGAGGACTAGATTTAGGAAACTAATGAGGGTTTGTTTTTTACAGTTTTGAAATTGCTTTAGCCAATCTGTGAACTCTTTCCCGCAGGTCATGAAGTAGGATGAGGGTAAACAGGTCAAGGAGAGCATCCAACAATGAGCAGGTACTCCTCAACCTCAGACCACCGTAAGCAAAACGGTCATCAACAAAGAGAGCTTAAGGAGTTTAATTCCTAGGGGCTGGCCAAAGAACACTGAGGCAAATTCATCACTAAGAAAACAACCACAGGAGTATTATTATTATCATCACCCTGCCTACAGCCTGAGTCACAGATCCGGGACCTATAACACTGGCGCTGTACAAACATGTAATAGAGAGTTAGGTGGAATTCATCACACCAAATGTGGTAGAATCATAGAATCATTAGGTTGGAAAAGACCTTTAAGATCATTGAGTCCAACCATAAACCTAACATGGCCGAGTCCAACCATAAACCTAACATGGCCAAGTCCACCACTAAACCATGTCCCTAAACACCATGTCTACATGCCTTTTAAATACCTCCAGGGATGGTGACTCAACCACTTCCCTGGGCAGCCTGTTCCAATGCTTGATAACCCTTTCAGTAAAGAAATTTTTCCTAATATCCAATCTAAACCTCACCTGGTGCAACTTGAGGCTGCTTCCTCTCGTCCTACGGACTACCTTTGCAGCCCAGTGCAGAGAAATGAGCCTTTTAAGGGTTTTTATTCTCGTCTCAAGACAGACATTTACAGGTGCTCACGCAAAATACCCCCAGCAGTCCCCATTCATCCCTGCTGACTCTCAAAGGAGTCCAGGGATGCAGCTCAGATGAAGATAACTACACTGGCAATGTCTCAACTCTGGCAAGACCGGTGCTCCTCCTTGCAGCTGGGAGCTCTGGGCATGGATTTGCAGTACTGGTTTCAGTGCAGTACTGGTTTGGGACATTCCTGCACTGCGACCCAGATTAGGGGACAGATCCAGCTTTTTCAAATTGCCTATTTTTTTTTGAGGTTTCTTTCTGCAGAGCACTTCCTTGATCTGCCTGACAGAGCATCCCAACAAGCCGGGTGAAGCTGGGCACGGGGGAGATATTACACCGCGACTGCTGCTAACATCCCGCAACACAAAACCATGGCCGAACACTGTCAATGGGAGAGCAACCTTACTCAGGGCTCTACTACACCTCTGGCAGCCCCCTGCCCTTCCTCCCTCCTTCTTCTTCAAACACCAAGAATTCCTGCTATTTATTTTGCTTCTGGTTTTGTTTTCAGCATCAACAATGTTATCTCAGCAGAAGGACAGATTTTGCGGTGCTGCCGTACTTGAAGCTGTCACAGACACTCACAGAGTAACCGTGCAATAATAAACCAAGATTTCCGTTTCCTTTTCTTTTCCTTCTTGTCTCAAAGAGTTCTGACCTCATGTCCAACAAGACATGAATTTTAAAAGCACAGGAATTTTTGAAAAAATCCCTGCTTCCCCTCCTCCTACTTTTTAATGATTTTTGAAGCCTGAAAGATGTTTTTTGAATGTCTGAAGTTGGCAACAACCAAGCCATTTGATAAAGGCCTAACTCTACACCTCTACACCTCTTGAACCAGTTCTAGAGCAGTAAATATATCAGCAGTTCAAGAAGTTATTTCACTTGATTTTGAGAGGGAATTTTTATAAAATAAAGGAATATTAGGAGTCCAGCAAGCAAGGTGGACATCGGTTGGTAGATGACGCCACCTAAACACCACTGAACAGCTCTGTAAACTTCATTGACTGCATTGGTGAGATCTCCACTGATTTAAGGGATTATGCTTTCCCAGGTTCCAGTAGCACTGGGGCAACCCTCACCACTGCAGTTGGAGCTAGCTGCTCCAAGTGACCTGGAAAGTCAACTTGGAAGGAGGGACTGGCTCCAAAGAAGCTTATCCTTCAGCCCTCAAATCACCAGATTGCTGAACTAAAACACTAATTGGATCAGATGAGTCCCATATAGAGAAACTGAAGAAAAGAGCATTAGGAGAAGGAAGGAAAAAAATAATTCATTAGGGCTAAGAGGTGAAGATGGAGGCAGAGGGATGGAAAACTGGGCTGTTTACCAACTGGAGCTTTACCAAGTCAAGGAGAACAGAGTGGAGGAGTATAAGGGAAGGGAAAGCAATAACAATCTGATTGGAGAAGGAAGTTAGAGAGGAGCAAGAGTAAGGAAAGGAGGTAACTTGAGTCACACCCAAGATGACTGCAGAAGGGATGATGACCACAGTAGCCACACAGCTGGATTCTTCAATGGAAGAGAATGGCGTAGTCTTGAGAAAGAAACAATACTGCAGGAGAGGTATAAGTAGGAAAAGAGGGAATTAGTGCTGATAATTAGACAAACTTGATTTGGCAGATGATGGAGAAAGGAGGATGATGGGGTCCCATGCCCAAGACAAGAGATTGTCGTTTCAACATCAAGTTTTCCCACGCATCTGGATCCTGTACAGAGGCAACACCACACCTGTGTGCTGTGGAGCTGGGCTGGGACAGAAGGGAAGGGCATGGATGAAAACAAATTTGCTGGAAAGACAGACACATCAGTAAACAAGAGAAAAAATGCTGCAGAGAAGAACAAGGAGTTTGGAAAGTGGCAGTCAGTGAGGACTCAGCAGTTGCCATGTACTCCTGAGCCCAGAGGCAGGGTGACGGGCACTAGGTGCCTCCTCCTCAGAGGACACAACGTCTTGGCTTCCACTACGCTAAAGGCTCGAGGCTGTGCCTTTGGAAAACGGCTGCTACAGCTCCACCGATTTACAGGCTCGATGGAGGAATTGCTGGGCTGGGTTTCCAGTCTGAGTGATCATACCACTCTTCTGGTGTCTTCTTGTATGTGGACTTGGTATCTGTGAATCATTAGAGAAGAGGAGATGTAGGAACGGGAGCTCTTGAGAACAGGTATCCAGACTTTAGAGACAGGCATTGCTTCATTTAAAAACTTCAAGCAGCAAACAGAAGTTTATCACCAGCTCCTCCAATCTACTGTGATTTTCCTCCTGCTCCTGGCTCCCCACAGCTCTTCACCTCTAAGGAGGCGCCCAGCCATGCTCCATCCCCTCCCATCCCTCGCCCTACTTTGCACTGACTTCCTCCAGTTTCTTTACTGCCCTAAGCGGCGGATAGTCCTGAGGGCAGTGGGTGGCCTCCCGTGCCGTCTCACAAGCTGATTACGGGCATCACACCAAATTCGCAGGCTGTCAATGCAGCCGCTCCACACGGCTCACAAACAATTATCAAGAAGAAGGAGCTGGGATTAGAAAAATCCACAGGGGCGCCTCCACCTAGAGAGGAGAGTGAAAAATTGCATCCGTGTGTGTGTGTGTTAAGTGTGCAATGGGAACAGGAAAGGAGAAACAACCCATGGCCGGTGGCACCAACAGCATGGGAAGGAGCAGGGCTGCTGCCCCAGAGCCCTGTGTGCAAGGATGCTCTCCCTGCCCCAAGTTGCATGCAGTAGAGACTGAAAAACTTGGTCAAACAAGCTCATGTCCTTCCTGAATATGGGGGTTGGGGGAGAAATCAAGATCCTCGTTTTTTTATTGCTCTTGAATTTTATAAGTGTAATGAGCCAGCCCAACTCTAATTCATCTAATTAAAGTTCTTAGATTCTCCTTCTAGATTTGATTAGACATCATCAAGCATTGTCTAGCTTTATTTTTAAAGGGCAGAGCTGTAAATGTAACTTTTTATTATTCTCAGTCCCCACCATCAGAAGATTTTTAAACCTGCATATCAGAGCAAACATATCCCTTGCAAATGGTATCAGTGATACAGTTCACTGAGCTGTGAGAGTCAGGGCTGCAAGGGCAGGTATTGCCAAAGCTGGCTGTGACGCACCCATTACAATGTTAGTGTTATTTTACAGCAATAATCTTAGACTTGAACAGTCTTCACCTCTCAGCTTCCTTAGAAGAAGAAAAAGAAGATCTTTCTGCTGACATCCTATGTGGTCATGAGAACGGGTGGGGTTATAAGGGATGTTTTCAAGACAAAGCACATTTAGATTTTGCAAAATGCTAACTTTTTTTGGGAGGGAAATCCAGCTTGGTTAAATATATCACTTTTGCAATGTCCATTTGTCCAGAAGCAACCTCTGCTTTAATCTGAACTCCAGATCCACAGTGGGCTTTGCTGATTAGACTTCTATGCAACTTTTTTTTTTCTGATACAGCTAAATATAAAATTTAGGAGTTATAATTTTTGTGTAACCTCTGTGCTCCATTAGTTCCGACTGCGGCTGAGATTCCTGCATGAATTATAATCTATGAACCCCATGGGAATACAACCAAAAATCTCAAAGACAAATTAAAGTGTTTCTAGAATTCAGAAGCTCTGCAGAAACCCTACAGTAACTACAGGAGTCCCCCAAAAGCCATATTTTCTTGGAAATAACATCACCAAGGCTTCTGTACAGAAAAAAGTTGCCCCAGGATGACTAAGACACCTGCATCAAAGAGGAGTGATTTCCCACTGCAAGAGTAGGAATTTGAGTCCTGGAGCATCTAGGTTTGAGTTTCTGCTCTGAAGAGCTTCCTACATTGGTCCAACACCAAGCCATGTAGCTTCTGCCTCCGTTTCTCAACTGTGCAACAGAGCTGAGAGCCAAGCCCAACCTCCCAAGGGCACCCTAAAGACCTGCAGGAGCTCCCATACATCGTGCTGAAGGTTACTGCAGCACATGCAGTACCTCATAGTGAAAGCTCTGCCCTTTGCTCCTGTCCAAGTGATCTATTTGCATTTAACTTCAGCAGATTGTTGCTGGTTTCTTCTTTGAGCTCGTGTTGTGGGCTCGTGGAAGCACTAGCTTTCAGTGGGCAGGTAGGGAGGAGTGGCTGGAGGGACTAACCTCCACTTTGGCTCAGCTGGTTGCAACCAGACTCACCTAAGCCATCTTTTTATTTGCCCAAAGCCACGAAGCACTCGCATGCTCCATTTCTGCATAGCCACCGTAGGACAAGAGGGGTGACAAGCTGCTGAAGGGAGGTAGTATCTCCAACTTCTGCAGCAGTTCGCTGGATGAAAATGTATCCAAACCCACAAACCAAGATCAAGAGTGTCAGGCATCCTAAAACCAATCTGTACAAAACTCTAGACTAGTAGGAATGTTTTTGCCCTTGCAATTTTCAAGGGAAAAAAGGTATCATGGGATACCTCAGCAAAACAGATTAGGTCATTAAAACCGTCTTGCTTCTCTCCAGTTTTAACCTAGTTTGTTTTTATACATACTCAAGTTTAACTCCATATACTTTCACAGTTTGTGAAAGCACTGGGTGCACACCATACAGTAAGCCAGAACATTAGTAAACCATACTGGCATCAGTTTCCTACCTTCACTGGCTTGTCTGGAGTTAGGATTTAGGGTCAGGAAGCAAGGAGGAACTTTTAAGATGAAAAGACCTGGGTCTGCCTGTGAAGGGATGCTTTAAACACCCTCCTGTGCGCCATGACCAGCAGTGACTCCAAGACGAATCATTAATAGCTGACAGCAAAGTTATTAATGGCATTAATTGCCTGATTTTTTTGACCTGAGGTTACCCAGTAAGGTAAGCCAAAAGGAAATATTCAAGTCCTGAGCAGGTACATCTTAAGCATACAGATCACTACAAAATATACAGCCTGGCTGGCCGTCATGGTTACATGACATTGCATCTCTCTCTCCTATACAAAAGAAGCCAAAAACACCTACTTTTGTCAGAATTTAGCTCAGATTGCCAAGTGAGAACAATGTATTTATTCGCCTCTGTACTGACAGGACCATAAATCCCAAACTTCCACTTAATAAAAACCTTCTGAGAAGTTACAAACCCAGGTATATTTGAAAGGGAAAGGAGGGAGCCTGGCTGCTTTATTAATTGGGGAAAACCCCGCCGTCCCCCCCACTTAAGAGGGGCCTGATCTCACACATGTTTTTGCTTCACCTTTCATCAGGGGAGAATCGAACCCCTATTACAAGGGGGAAGCTCAGTGCCACCATGTCTAGGCAGTCACAACAGACATTTTCTAGTTAAGTTACATACACCTATATATACACACTCTGTACACCTGCCAGGTTTGCTGTAGTCTAATTAGAGCCCATCCTGTCAACAGGGGAGGACAATGCCAGCAGTACTGATGTATGTGGCACCTCCAGGGTACGTGGAGTGGACAACAGATGGACAACAAGCTAATGACTTAGGCATCAAGCTGAGCGACAATACACTGCTTACTGGGAGATGTCAGATACATGGCCAAATGACATTGGCAGAAGAGGAGAAACCCCTTGGAGAGCCTGCACAGGGTCTTCCGTATCACAAGGAGCAAGATTTGGAGCCAGTCTTGCCAGAACCTGAAACTGTGATCATGGAAATTAAAAACCTGATGTATAAAGCTCTGATCCAAAGACTACAGAAACCAACGGCAATAACACCACTGCTGTGAGATGCTTCAAGGAGGATGTATGGAGAAACCCAACAACTCACCACCACAGGCTCCAGGTGAAGCAACCCCTGGGCTAACACTACCTGTGTCTCCAGTCTGCTGGTCTCAGCACCAGTGACAGCCCAGAAACCAGACAGCGTCTGCTCACAGCCCTTGTCTGGATCTGGTTTAATTTGCAGGCATTTAATTGCAGCCACAAGAATCATTTCCAACCTCAAACTGAAGTTACAGTCTAAGGCCATAGTACTGAAGAGCTGAATCAGACACAGAAGGGATCAGCAATACAGTAGCAAATCAAGTTTGGATCTGAAACTAAGAAACCTACTTATAAAATATGTATAGAACAGTTATTAACAATAACATTGGTTTTTATTACATAGCTTTTTTAACCTTTTAAAAGCATGACAAAATTAGCAGAGAGCACGAGTGTGCATGTGTGTCTGCTGGAAAGGGTTTCTGTATAATTACAAGCCCTCTGATCAGTATAGCTCTTGGCACTAGAATATTTGGGGAAAAAAACCCCACATGTAAAATATGCTTGGTCTTTCTCAAGTCTTTTTACTACTCTCTGCCTTTGTTTGCCTTGCTTAGGAAAACCAGCTGGTATTAATTGCGCTTCGTACACCACCATCATGAACAGCAGCCAGATATCAGAAAATAAGGCCTAATCACAGGAATCCACTCAATTGGTAAAAAAAAAAATACAACCCAAAAAAACAACAATTACGGCTCAGTGTTCACAAAAGCAGTAAAACGAGAGCAATCAAAAGAAAAGGCAGGAAGGAGGCTGGTGCATGGAGAATGTGATAAAAATAAACTACAATCACAGAAGGAGAAACAGAAATGTAGGTTACTTAACAGTAATCAGACTCCTCTAAACATATTGTCCACCACAAGGAAAGCTCAGAGATGTCGCGTGCTCATGCAGAGCAGGTAGCCCAGGTCTCGGTACATGGCGGGTGGCAGAGACAGTGCAGAAGTATCACGTAAGACATTAGAGATGGAAGAGATCTGTTATCTCTGCCTTTTCATCTCTTTTCTCACACCCAGTCTTAAAATTATCCCTTCTAATGTCTTTAATTGATAGCCTGAACTTCAAGTGATTGCTTCACCTGAGTACTGCATGGGATAAAATTCGGGACCTGTGATAGCTTTCCTTACCTGAAGCTATGCTATGAATTGTGCTGAGCTAGGAGTAGGTGGAAAAAAGACTATTGGGAGAAAAATAATGAAACACCAAAAAATGTTGAAAAAAAGAATATTGATTCCTCAAAAAACTCATCCCAAAGTGCTGCAAATCAGGTGTCCCAGATGTAGCACTGGGTCTAAGAGAGAGACGTGGTCTCCCTCTGACAGGAATTCCTCTCTCTCTAAAATGAATCAGGTTATTTGCAAAGATTTGCTAAAACTTCTAGTTTAATTGCAAGAAGCATAAAGCCAAAATCTGCTCTTACATACGCCTGAGAAAGCAATTTGTTTGTCTCTCTTGTTACATAAAGACACAGAGGGTGAAGATGATGGGAAGCACAATCACAAGTCAACTGATCTGTCATTTCATGAGCTTTCTCCCTGCGTCGCTTGCCAACTGCAAACATGGAAGGGGCTCACTTTAATTAATACTGGGTCTCAGCAGACCACTGGAGGCAGTGGCACTTGTTTTCAGGTCATCTGGTCCTAATAGGCTCACACTGGGAGGTGATTTGCTGCTAACTGACAGCAAAAATCAGTTAATGAGGGCTGAGGCCTTACAATCCAACGTAATGAACCTCAGGGCTATTTCTATATTATTTGTCATCATCATTTAAAAAAGAAAACAAAAACAAAACCAAAACCAAACTGCTCGAGGAGATACTAGTTATTAATCCAGATA
Source organism: Himantopus leucocephalus (assembly GCA_003993805.1). NCBI lineage: Eukaryota > Metazoa > Chordata > Aves > Charadriiformes > Recurvirostridae > Himantopus > Himantopus leucocephalus. The sequence goes on from RSEF01000004.1 coordinate 98,392,832, forward strand.
TTTACAACATAAAAATCACTCCCTGCTCTGCAGGATTTTCTTTAGGCTGCTCTGCATCAGGAATTGAGCACGCAGTAAGTGGTGCTACGGATTATCAGGACGCAAGCTATTCTGTGTTAACACACACATTGGTAGTATCCCCAACGGCTTGTCTACACGGGAACATCAGTGCACAGCAACTTCACCTCATTTTCGCACACCCTATGTCCCATAGCATGCTCCACTTTGGAAGCAGACCTCCTTCCAACATCAGGAAGGAGTATCCACGAAGACTGCTGCCCTTCCCTGCTTCCTCAACTACATCAATGGATGTAAGGAAAGTTTCTGCCTCCCCATAACAATATTCTGACCCTCAGCACCACAGCTACAAAACCACTGCTATTACAGAGCTCATGGTACTCTTCACACACGCTAAGGGCATCACCGTGGAAGCCCAGTCTGATGGGTCATTGTGGCACTTACACAAGAAAACAGCAACACCCTCTTGGCATCCACACCACTGAAGGAAGACTTCCTCTTGCACAAGCTTGAAATGCTGTAAGTACAGAATACCACGGCATCATCTTTCCTTGTGGTGCTTTTAAAACTGTCCCCGTGATGGACAGCTGAGGTATGCAAGACAAGCAGGCACTGGGGCTTCTGCTGGAGGTGCACCTACAAGTTATGTGGACAGATAAATCCCAGCATCGTTTCAGTTTCTGCATTTATTCAAAGCTTGTTGCTCTGTACAGAACGCCAGCTCCTTCCCCACCGGAGAGTAAATGGTACAACTAGCAGAGGTACAAACCATCACAGGACAAAGGGCTGATCTACCATCAGCAGACTGAGGAGCCACCCACATGTGACCAGTGGTGACAGCCACCCTGCAGTAACAGCAGGCCACTGCTGGTTTGCTGTAATTTCTGTTATCTACAAGTCTTGGTGGAGTTTTTCACATTGCTTCAGAGAAGGAGTGTTTCTCACACCACCACTGATGGTCACTTCTACACTCTGAACGTATCTCTCTGCTTCTGCTCCTAGGCGGAATCAAAGATTTTAGAGACCTGCATCAGCCGTCCCAACATGGACATCTCCACTCATCGCCCAATTATTTTCCTTACCAAAGCCTGTCAGCTTCTCAGGGTGACAAAACTCTGCCAACATCACTTCTCCGTGTCTCCTGCCCTCTATCTGCCCCTGTTACCAAAATGGAGAGGAGCATTAATGCCAACAATGTGGAACCAGTCATCATCTCTCTGCTGCAGCTGCGCTGGGGGTTGGAAGGCAGGTTGTGAGAGGCAGCAGCACATCAAGCTGGAGAGCTTTGCTCTACTAATTCACAAGGTGAAAAAAATTCTGAACTAAGGACAGTCAAGCTCTCTCATGCTACTCCAGGAAAGAGTGGACAGAGAATGGCTGCTAACCAAAGCGCTGAGGTGGGATGGGGTCTCAGATTGTACTTCAGCTGCATAAGCGTGGAGCTGGCGTGGACGCATCTTCTTGGGGTTATGAAGCATGGGAGCTCACACCAACACAAGGCTAGTCTGTGTGCACAGCCTGGGTTAATTCTGCAGTGAGGGGATAATACAGGTAACACAGAGGAGCAGTGCGGCAACCTGTGAGCAAGCCAAGCCAGCACTACAGAAAACCATCAAGCAGAAGCATATCCAATAAAACGGACAGTTTCCACTCAGAACTCCAAGGCACTTCACCAACTCTATGCCCTTTGCCACCACTGGTGTAAAGCTGTCTGGTAGCTGCAGAACACAGCTGCAGAATTTCTGCTGTCCACTGTAGACATGATGTGCCAAACCGCTCACTGCCAGTTCCCAGCCAGGAGCTCCTGCCTCCAGAGTTCTCCTAACGATCCACAGCCTGCTCTACATAAACATTTTATCTTATAAACAACTCTAAACAAGACCATGCAACTTTTTCCCCAAAGGTGAATCGAGGAACCTGGGTACAAATGGTGTGGTGAGCAGGCTGAGTGCTGACTTCTTCCCATAGCACCATCTGTCTGCAGAAAAAAATGCCTGGAAAAGGATGTCTGTGGCTTGATAAAAAGGAAAAAAAAAAATCTTGGCCAGAGGAAAAAAATACAAACTGCTATAGAATCTTTAATATCCCAGTAGAAAAGGTACAACCATATGTTTCAGAGGGTTATTTGAAAACCCAGCGTAAGAAATAACTTCCATAAGTTGCTTCTGAAAAAATTGTACCTGCCTCCTTGGGAATTAGCTAACCCCACTAAAGATGTCAGCTTGTGCTTCTGGGGAATCTGAGTATTAAAAGCCTGAGGGCTGCACCACGAGTCCACGACCTTGGCAATGTTAAAACCTCCCTCTCTTACAGATTACTTCAGATTTGACTTGAACACCATTTCCAGCTTGAACGCTGTCCACAGGTGTAAGATGTCATTCTGAGCGCTGCAGTTCTTTCAATTCAAGGTGCTGACCCACCAAGGCAGTATCTCCAAAAGCCTCACTCTGTTCAGCATGTCAGCTGTCACACTATCACTCTGCAGCCCTGCAGTCACTCTTTTAACTTGGACTAGGCTAATTCACCACGAGTTAATGCATGTGTGGATAATCTGAGTTCACCCAGCAGCAAAGCCACGGTGCAGAGACACAGGCAGTGCATGGCGCAGGACGTGCTGGAAGCCATCAGCTGTAGAAGTCTCTTTCTGTTGAAAAGTTTGGGCATGCATGGACAGAGACACCTCATGGTTAAAATATTTTCTGGTTATGTAGACTGAATTCTGTCAATTAAAAGACAAACATGCTTGGCAATTCAAACAAATATCTCAAAAGCACTGCAGTACTACTGTAAGGGAGCAGTTACTTAGTAGTGAAATATATAGATATAAAGCGTTACCCACTGCTATTGAGACAGCACTTATGACAGCTCCCAAGTAGCCCTGGATGAACTTGGATGTCGGAGAAGGCTTTGGAAAGAAAAACAAAACATATTTTCAATAAACAAACTTCTGGTTATTAAAATGCAACCAAACATTTTTGTTTGTTTTCTTTTTCTTTTATTTGTTTTAAACCAGACACAGGTTTAATTTTGTCATATTGTTCTGTGACACATGGTCTGTCATCTAGCAGCGGCAAAAGCAAGGAAAATTGTAGCCTCATGAGCAAGGTTAAAGGGAACGGAAAATTAATTGGCAACAGAAAATTATAATAATAGCAGCTTAAAGGAAGTATGTGAATGAAATTCAGCAAATGGTACAAAATTAGCATTCTTATACACTAGTGATGAACCCCAAACTCTTCACATGAAATATTTGTCTTTGAAATGTTATCTCAATGAGCTGGATGCTTTCCAACTCAGCTTCCCGTCTTGAGCTTCCCACATCCCGACATGGAATGAATGAAGGCAAAAGTGATGGAGGAGAGCAGGAATGTCCCCACCATTTCCCGACACCATTGCTGGTAGCACATATGAAGTCCTCCAGAGATGGCAGTGTGATCATGCAGCCACCTTCAGCTATCCAAAAAAACAGATACTATTTTGCTTTGTGCTCATTTACATATCAAATTAAACTATTTCATAACAGTTAGAACTATATATTGGTTCAGCTCAAAGGCACTGAGCATTACATATGTGCCTTGAGTGGTTTCGAGATCCTCGTGCCATTTAGAGCTGAGGTTTAAAATGGAAGTCTATGCAGGAGAATGACCAATCTATAAAGTCATCACAGAGCTTCTATTAACAGTGAAGAGATAAGACTTATGTTTCCGTGTCAAAACAGACCTAACGTGCTGCATGCACCGCACATGTTGGGTCTCCTCACCTTTGTCGCATTGCGGTTTGCATAGTTGACGCAGGCATTGTGGCTCTGATTCAACCACTAAGGAGGAAACAAGAAGAGACAGGCATAAACATAACTTCATGAAAATAAAAAAAAAAATTAAAAAATCTATAAACGTGGGATTGCTGCAGGAAAACTCATCTCCCTTTGGACCTGCTCACAACTTGCTACCTCTTTTCAAAGGCTCACGCATGCCCTACATCTGATTTAATGCCCTTCAAAGTGAGGGACAGAAATCCCAAGGCACCCAGTTCCCAGAGGGCAGCTCTGCTTCCCTGTGTGCTTGACGTGCAGCTCTTATCCTGGCCCCATTCACTTCCACATGACACCTCAGTGCTATTGGTCTTTATTTTCACCAGCACCAAATCCCTACTGCTGTTAAGACGTAGCAGTGAGCCCAGCAGCCATTTCGTCAATCACATATTAAGCTCCATGGTTCTCAAACAGAGGGTCATAGGAGGCTTCAGCTGAGGAACAGGAGATGAACAGATGTACCATCTTACGTATATGGATGCCACTAAACTGGTATTTCTGTCCACAACTTTTTGGAGCAGGATTTGTCACCAAAGCAGCGTGGCAGCATCTGTGGTGAGTAGCACCATGGTCCTGAAGGGGTTTTACTCACAGCAACTGCTGGCAATGTAAAGAAAATTATAGTTTTCATCCCCACAACATCATGTTCCCACATCAGAGCATGTCAGAACTGAACTCCTTTCCAGCTATGGCCAGAATTAAGATGGAGGAGGAGGAATGAAGTGAGGGTGAGAAGACAGAGTGAAATGAGGCATTAAAACACAGGGATCAGCCCAGTCATTGCCAAATTCACGGCCCAAGAGCACGTTTTTCCTGCTGGCCAGCTTTCTAGCCTGGAATTTTGGACCTAGCAAACCATGCTTTTTTGTTTTCTTTAAATAGTAATTAGAAAAAAAATTACAAAGTCAGCTTGCCAATATGTGCTGGAAATCTGCCTCAATTTTCCAGATGTGGGGTTTTTTTTTAACCCCCACAGGTCATATATACATTAGCAGATCCACAGGACCAGGCTAGAGCTAACCTGAGACATGTACATTTTGGGCATCAGCAACAACTGCTTCACTGTACAAGCCTGCTCCTATAGGACCCAGCATTTGTTAATGCAGTAAATATGCATCATCCCTAAATCCTATGCTATTTACCCAGATAAATCTCCTTTTCAGAGAGATGTAGACATACTGCTCAGACATTGTCCTTAATCTAGAGTTTAAGCTGCCTCTAGGTTGAAGACATCCCCACTACCCGTTTCTTGACTCCATTGTCTTCCCATGTGGCCGCCTGACACCGTCCCAAGCTTTTTGGATGATGCCTCTCCAGGTTGCTACTCCTACTCATATTTTTCAGAAAGGGGTGACCTGTGTGCCCATCAGCAGGAACAATGGAGGGAAGAGTTTGAGAACCGCTTGTGAAATGGCGCTGGCCCAGGCGGGGTTCAGTTGCAGCACTTGCCTGCTACAACCTTCCTCTCAAGTGGGCTTACTTCAGTTCTGTGTTTGAAATGTTCTTTCTAGTTTTATAAGGACTATTCTGTCCTTTCAAAGCCAAAAATTTCTCCCTGCTATGCCACGATGGTGTGAATAGGAGCTCCTCATGTAAGCCCAAGGCACTCAACCCAAGCCAGTTATCCAGGCTGGCTCGCTCCTCACTCGCACAAGAGTAACTTCTCCAAAAGCCAACTCTTTCCATCTTAGATGTCTAAAAACAGGTGAGGCAAGCTGCCTTCAAAAATATGAATGAATTTAGATGTCTCCAGCCACTATCCCACTCCCAGCAAGTAAATCCACATGGGACAACTTATAGCTAAGCACACCCAACCACAAGTTACTGGCACATATCAATATATTCTTGGTTCTGCAGTCTTTCTAACATACTAGTCAGATCCCATTCTGCTTTGATATTTCTTAACTGCATAATTCTCTATCATCACTTACACTGTAGACAACAAAAAGACATTCACAACTAAAAATAAGTCTGAAAGTAACTTGTTTTTGCATTTCAGTTAGTGCTGAAATTATACTTAAGTGGCGTGTTTACTATGGATAAAACTCATTCACGTGCACTCTTCCTCCCCTTACTCTTAATTCCAGAATTTTAATGGGAAATAACACCAACACCTCCCTACATACACGCTTTTTTCTTCCAAAGCCCCTGTAGTGCATTGAATGCAGAGGTCCTTGCCTTTGCAGTGCACAGCTATTCCCAAAATTCCTGGGCACGGGGCCTCCCCCTGCCCCAGCCCTGCGTACATGTGGCACTTCCAAAGGGAATTCACCAAGGAAGATCCCAACTACTTGACAGGGTGTCTTCAAAACAGTAGATGTGTGAGCTTAAGGGCCTACATTTTCATGGAACTACACACTGTGCAATCATTTACACTGATACCAAACGGATCCGAAAGGTTGATTTTGAGATCCCAGGCTGTTTTGCATCTCCCTTGCAATGGCATAAATAGCCAGGCACAGGAAAGCCGATCCAATAGTTTGCTTATAGCCCTTCCAGACCTACAAAACCTTTCCCTAATTATATCCAGCCACATCATCTCCCCATCAACTAAAAGCACTACCACTGCAGAAAAGCCATGTGCATCCGTTTGTCCTCTAGACACAAGTCAGCTGCTGCTTTCCTTTCCATCACATTCTCCACCCATTCAGGCAAGTGTTACCTGCCAAAACACAGTGGATGCCAGCGTCTGGTTGGGCAAGAGAAGACCAACAACCTGCAAGAGAAGAGATTTTCTCATTAGTAAATGCATTTTTCGTTTGTTGTTGGGGCTCTTCTAAGCACACAAACAGCAAACTTATTTCTAATGACTTGAATAAGTTATCTTCATTTATGGCTTGATTTCATTACGGTTACTGAACTTCACTTCAACCTATTGTCTCTCAATTTTCCAGTGGTGAAACTGGGTAACATAGCTGCCCGTGAAAGCTTTGCAACTTTAATGATTGCTTGCAACACACCTTGAAAAGAGTCTGGCAGCAGATAGCGTCCAAAGATTAGTTCATTAAAATATAATCAATTCTTTAATCCAGACATTTCTGGAGGATAACACAAACATTGCCTGAATGCAAGAGTTCAAAGTTGTTGCTATTGGCAGTGAAGGGGGGTTTTCTTATTTTGCTTTGGCACATTTGCTGTTTCAAGCACAAGAAAGAAATCCCATTTGAACATCTGAAGACAGGAGTGCCACCTGGAAGCACATGTGCTCCTGTTTGGGAGCCTGAATTTTGTTTTAAGAGAAGAGAATTGTTGATGTGTCATACTCTGAGCTGCGAAAACTCCTGCTTGGGTTATGAGCTCAGGCTGGTGATCGCTGTCTCCCAGAGGCTTACGGCTGCCTCTCCCAGCACATATGGGACAGGCATGCCCACTGCTGTGGCATCTCACATTCATGCCCGCTGCTGCATTAATGCGAGATGCCACAGACTTTGCAAGGTCACCCATCGCAGCACCTGAGGCCATACACGTGTATGTTGCCTATACAGTCCTGAGAGCATCCTTCAGACATGCTCAATATACCACATGGGCACACCCTCTGCAATTCTTTAAAGACCCCGTCTCTTACACAAAACGCTGCACTGCCGGACTCCTTCCTACCTTGTTTTATGGCCATCTGTCCTCTTAAAGTATAAGAAGCTGAAGAAGAGGAAAGGGATGGAAAGCAAGGAATTCCCAATGATAAGTCCAATAAACATGGACAGGAAGATGAGTTCTTGGGTAAGAAACAGGTAAGATTAAATACTTCCTAAGATCTTTGTCATTTTCTCCCCTCCTGCTCCTCAAATGTCTGATAGTTTCTGAAGAAGATTGTCTTCATCTTGCAAAATCACACTTGCATCTTTTTTAACAGTATAAAGACTGCACAACTCCTTTTAATTCTACGTTTATTCTCATGACACTCATGTGAGCTGAAACATCTCCAAGGCATTTGGGCAAGAAGGCCGTGAGTTCATTCTCACACTCAAACCATCTTCTGCATAATTTTCTTTAAGTTTATCCCTAGAGAGGCTGAGAAGAAAGAAAACTTCCCTGTTAGAGCGCGGAGAGCCTGCAGCAAGGAGGGATAAGCTAAAGCCGTCTCTGCACATCTGCAGCAGCATCAGTTGAAGAGGAGGCAACTTCTACGCTTAAGGACATAAGAGAGAAATAACAGCAAACAAAAGGGTAATAGGGTTGGGAGGCCTGATTTCATTTACATCTTCTCTCCTCTCTCCTCCTCCTCCTCCAGCTTTTCCTCCTACAGCCTTTCGTGAAGTTGCAGCTACTTTGTACACTGGCTGAGCGCCAATCTATGCAAGTTACACTAATTTACCGCTTCCATTCAATATGTGGATCTTGTCATTAATTACTCCGTTGCCGATCCTAGCCAAATGAATTCAACAGGCGACGAACCTCCTCACCCCAGGACTGACTTACGGTCCTGAAGCCAGCGGGCTAATGAGGCTCCAGAGGAGAGGGAAGGCTGCAGGCAGCTACTTACATTGTCAGCTGAAGCTGAGCGCCGAGAAAAATAAAAGAGGAAAATAAATAAATAAAAAAGAGCACCCAAAATCTGTATGACTGAAAGAGGCACGTTTAAATGCAAACTCTCCATATGTGCAAGAGTCTGTCAAGAAATGTACAGTTTCACTTTTAATTACTGTCAGGGGAAAAAATAACTAAGAAGGAAAACAAAATAAAAAAAGCTTCTAAACACTAGAAAAGTACCAGCTACAAAATTTAATTGCCTATCAGGTGTGAAACGGCCCTTTGTGGCCCCAAAGCCAGGGCTAAAGCCGCCACTCAGACATCTGTTGGCTCTGAGCAGCCTCAGAGCGCATTTGCATTATGAGCTCTCCTCTTGCAAGCCCCAAGTCCTGCCTCGTGTGTCAGGAAGAGTCATCTGCAACCCCAAATTAACATCCGGGTCTTCTCTATGTGCTTAGAAACCTTCACAAGACCCCCTTGATTTTTAAATGGCTGGGGAAAATACAGTGCTTAAAGCTGCAGGTGGCAGCTGGGAACAGCAGCATGGCTTCTGCTCCATCCTCACTGCCCATGTCTTGGGCTGAATTTCCTAAATGCAGATAAATCTTCCTCCTTTGAGCCTTTCATACCTGGGATGAAACACAAAACCAGGGTAAAAGGCTACAGCCCAGGGCCTGCCCTGCACATCTCACCCCTACAGCAAAGGGAGATAATGTGAGCAGCTGGATTTGCTCCCTCCTGGGCTGAAATCAAGGTGCACAAGCACAAATTCTCCTTACACTTAAACATACTCCATCCTGTTCCCATTCTGCCACTGCAACTGATTCTGGGGTCGAACCATAAACCTGAACATGGAAAGGACGTACGCTAAAAAGAAAAGCAAACAATTGCAACTCGGGGAAAGAATAAACAGCCAGAGGATTTGGCTGTGTCAGGGGAGTAGCTGTTTCGGCCAGAAAAAGGAATGATTATTTTCAGCAAGACCTTAATCTCTTTCACAATGAGCTAAACCATACTGAATTGTTTTGCATCAGCTATAGGGGTAAAAAAAAAAAAAAAGAAATCATGTATATAGGCAGCACCATGTATTGACTGATAGGCAGTAAACCCGTTAATACATAATCTGATCACGTCTCTGGTGGAATCTATGCAGAGTGTTTAATTGACTCCCAAACACTGGGACAATTAGTGCGGGTGCAACGGCACGCCGGCACGGCTTTGCGGGCGAGGACAGCCACACTCGCTCAGCCAGAGCCCACTGCAGGCACATTAAGTCTCTCTTGAGGAAATCCCATCCCCCTATGTGAAATGCAAGACTCAAACTGTTTTTATGCTAGAGCAGGCTGCCAATTTTGTCACTAAATTTCACAGATCGATTGGCATAAATGTTACATTTTAATTTTAACATTTGAAACGTTTGGGTTTTTTTTTTTTTTAAATGACAAGAGGTTCCAGTTTATCCTTTACAGCTAGTGAAATTGGGCTCATCTGACAGCTCTCGGCTCCTCTGACAGCTCTGGATTTGGGCCGATTTCATTGTCAATTTGATCGTTAACTCATTTTTGTTTAACCTTTTCTTTTAAAATGCCCCATACAAAGTTACCACCAAACCCTTACGCACGACAACAAATAGTAACAGCCGCGATGATTTCTGCTTTTAGGTGCTAGCAACCCCACTATTGCCGTTTGGGAAAGGATCATTACCTTTAAGCAAGCACTATGCCACAGTCCACTGGGTTTAGGAAGATTAAATTTAGCAGATTTTGCTCCTTCAACCATTTTAATACGCATGATCTGATAAGCTGAGCCAAGAGCTGGCAGCTAGGAAGACCCTCTCGCACCAACTTTGGGCGATTTGGGGCAAAACTGTGTGCCTCAGTTTCCCCATTCATAAAATCGGGTTAATTATTCATTCCTGTTCCTGAAGATGAACTGAGGTTTCAGCATTAGGAAGACAGGCAGAATTATCTCCCTTCTGGCTTTCACTATTGAGAGCACCCAAATGCTTACAAATTTCACAACAACAAGTACAAACTAAAAACGCCCTTACAATAACCCCATGGAAAGCACTCGCCGTTTTAATTAATCAAGATGAGAGCGCACGACACTGGCCTCGCCGTGCTGTAGCTCATCATGTTCGGGAAGCAACTTGTAAAACATGCAAATGGAAAAAAAAAAAAGTGTCCAAAGATGAAATTCGATAGTTGCAGAAGTTGCATTTTGCAGGCAATGAGCTCATCTTGGTCTTCCCTTTCCCGAAGGGAAAAATAAAGCTGAAGACATTGCAGGGGGCTGGGCGAATGATGTTAAATAGATAAATAACCTTGAGCACAACGTCCATAGGGCAGGCTTTACACAATGAAGCCCTTGCTAACACGCGACGGGAAAGGTGGGAACCCTGTGTGAACGTGTTGCGAGAAGGTAAGGTGGAATTTGGAGAATTGTCTGCAAGTGCTAAAAAATGCATTTTTTGGTACTCACAAACAAAGCGGGGAGAGATGTTAAAATACTTACGATAGGTGTTCCAAAGGGAATGTAACCTATTAAAAAAAAAAAAAGCATGCATTTTAATACACAGTTTTGTGATGGAAGAAAATACATTTAAGACATCTACCAGTTTAGGGTAGAAGCCACACCTGGCAGGACAGGCTGCACTCACTTCCACCAGCTCCGTACCACCACAGGGACGTCTGTGCACCAAGCATCAATTAGAACAGTCTCCTGATTTTTCCCAATCTCCTTCCCATCCTCTTTTTGCTTTTCCTTGGCTGTAGTCTAAGAGTTTCCCTGAAACTTATAACATCTAGACCCTAAAGCTTACTCCAGTAAACTCAGTCTGTGCCAGTACGTGGTATTAGCACTTTAGAGGACATCATGTTGTTGAGCTGGGCTAGGCAGCCAGCAAAAACTCAAATCAGCAGAAGCGAAGGGATGACAGCTCAGACCAGGAGCTGCTCGGTCCGAATGAGGAAGAGCTGGATGCTGCTGTGGTGATGCTAACTGAGCTGACCTAGTGGCTTGCTGCCATGGAAAGGGGGAGATCCTGCCCCCCTTCCTAGGCTCAGTCACGCAATCTGTTCCCTCCATCGTGCCAGCTCTGTTGCTCATCAGACTCTCCCACAACCTACCCTCACTAACCCAGGAGAAAACTCTGCAGCTTTCTGTGCCCCTTCCTTGTTGAGCCTGGTCTCAGCAGAATAGCATGCCGAAGATGCTCATGAAGCCATCTAACAAGCTGCAGAGCCCATGCCAGTTAAGGAGCAGGACCATGCTACTATTGGTGGGACCTCCCTCTTTCTTCATTTGCTTTATCAACCTTTCTATTAGTGATTTTATACCTGGAGAGCTCATTTATTTCTAAGTCAGTAGAAAAAGGAACAGGGTATGAGTACCCTGAAGAAAGTATATTTGCATCGTGGAAGAGCAAGGAACTATTTTAATCATAGGTGTAAGTCAAAGCTCTATATTAGAGATAAGCTTTTACCCCAAATCTTATTGAGCGCCACAAAAATCAAATGCTTCACATTTTTCCCCTGCTAAGTCTGCCAATTTTTGTGCTAATTATAATTCATCTCTATGACTTCCACTAGAAGGTCTCAGAGCATTTTACCAACATTACTGAATTAAGCCTCATGGATCCAATTTACAGTCAGAAAGGGCAAAGACCTAAGAGGAAGAAAAATTGGAAAAAAAAAGAATACAAAACAAGGCAGCAATGGAGTAGGCACTGGCTTTTCTCCCTTCCTACCTCACCCTCACAATCACCCTTCTTCAATGAACAGGAGAACAAAGTGTGCCAACCCTGTTATCTTTCCCCTGTGCCCAGTATTCAGGTGAAGATATTACCCCCTAACATATGGAAAGAGTGCTATTTAAATAAATAGATCCTTCGGGAAAGAACCAACGCTGCACTTGCATCCTCAAGAGAGCATCTATTCAACCCACAGCAGAAGTAGCTGTGGACCTGTGCATGGCAAAGGGACACTCCAAAGCAGAAAGGAGGCAGCAGTAATTTAATCATTAAGCAGCCTGGTTAAGCCGGGCTTAACAAGCTGATCCTTCCTGGGCTCCCAATGCCATGGCTGTTAGGTACCACCGCATGTGGAAAAATAGGGCTCATCCCATTCTCTCCTGGACAGTAAAACCCTAAGCTGTTCATTGGGCATCAAGCTTCATTGTTTACTACAAAATTAAAATTCCTATTATAGTGATGGATAACTCAAAAATCCCAGAAAGGGTATTAGCTTGAGTCCACATTAAAATATCTGAAGGAAGGAAAAACATTAAGCACTAGGTCTCGCATAGGCATTTAGGATCCTAATTCTCCTTGACTGCAAAGGGATGCAGGCATTTGGATTACTTTCTGATCTTGCTCTAAATGTTTACCTGATGCAATTCAAAAACTGGAGAAAAAACCCAAACATTTTGTACAAATTCCCAGTAAAATTAATAATTGCCCGAGTGCGACATACCATACCTGACATTCGGAAAGGCATGAAGATGGTCTCATTTGTATCGGGATGGATGATGGCCTGTAAAACAGTCAGCAAACAGACACAGTAAAGGCACAGCAGCAGTTGGCAAGGCACAGTGAAGCCAGCACTCAGCCTCTACAAATAGCACCTTCAACCAGAGACTACCGGGGGACCTCATGCATCTCGGCACCCTCCTTGCTTTTGCAGCTCTGACCAAAGACAGTTATTGTTCGGCAGCCTCCACAAAACCTCCTCCTACTGCTGCTTTCCCCTCTCCTTAAATAATTTAGAGTAAGTTAATAATTTAGAAGTAAATAATTTAACCTGAAATATAGGAAGTGGCTCTTTCTTGGTACTGTAATGTCCCCAAAGGCCACCCACCAAGGGTGTAAATCATTCTATGCTGCTCGTGAAGCAAATGGGTCACAGGAGACCCCTGTAAGGACTTGTGTGGCTCAGCCATAGCGGATAGATTCAGACCAAGGAACATCTTCCTCATCTGCAGGTGAGCCTGCGTGAGCCCACATGGTACATTGCGGGAAACCTGAAACTCTGCTTCAGGATCTGGCTGAGTTTGGATAAGAACATGCAGGTATGGTCCACTCCAGTTGTAACCATAAGGGTGAGCCAAATACAATCCCCTCACATGCCAGATAATTCAACCTTTATGTGTATCTGCAGCTTCTCAGCCAATGTTAGTGGCTGTGGGCAGCCCAAGCTCCACAAAAATCCTAAATCTGTTTTACCGATAAACAGACAACGCAGCTCACTTGGCCCATTTTTACCAAGTTTTACAACGGGCCCAGGAGGTTGCACTGGCATTAACTGGCTGGGGATGAAAAAGTCAATCCTCAAGCAATCCAGGACTGCAGAGGAGGAAGGTACGACACAGTTACAAGCTTTACCAAAGAACTGTCAAACTATTTTCAAAAGGCTGGAGACAAGAAATCTCTTGACTAGACAGGAAGGAGAAAATGAAGGCATCAAAATATATAAATACACCAAAAAAAAAAAATCAGACTCTTTGGTGGCAACAGTGTTCTCTGCATTTACATTTCTGTGGCAAGACAAAACAGCAACTGGCAAAGTCAATAATGGAGAAGAGGACAGCATTGCTTAGCAGAAAGGAAAAAAGCAGCAATAGTTGAAAACAATAGTGAAATACAAAAAAACATATTACCTGTTTTATTTTTTGAGCTTCCCACAGCTAGAAAAATAAGAGAGAACATCACATTTAAAAAAACCAACCAGTGTAGTTTTATACCAAACCCCAAATATTCATCTTCTAGTTGCTGTAGTAAACAAACGTGAGGGACTGCTTTAAAACAGACTAATTTTCTGCATCTTTCCATGATGTATTTAAAGATCAATTACCAACACCGAGCTCCTTTAAATCTGTATGGCCAGTAAGACCAGTAAGGCAGAGAAGATATTCTTTCTTATGATTCAATATAAGACTAACAACAGCCAGACTTCACGCTCTGCTTTACAAATCAAGAATTATCTCGGTAACTCTGCCGCACATAGATCTCAAGGTAAATTTAGCACAGCCTCTCCTTGGACAAGCTTCCTGCGGAAATCAAGGCTTGCTGGGGAACAAAGGTGAAACAAGCCCTGCAGGGAAATGGAAGAAGTATCTCTTCAAATAAAACTTGTATTTAGAATAAGCCAGCTACCGTTTTTGATTTTTCACAAGAAGGGAAACACTTGCACCAAAAAATGCTCCTGAAGAGGAAAAAAAAATCTCATTTAAAACTCTCATGAGCACCTACTGTTATATTCTTACTGTAATTAAGCAGCATCAAAACCCTTCAAATCAGGCTCAGCCAGCAGAGGTATATGAGCAATAAGGAAGAAACATCCTACATGAGGTGCAGGTAGAGCTAATGGGTAGGTGCACAACATCAAGAGATGCTCTGGCATATACATAAACCCATAGTTTGCCCCCAGCTTAATAAAGCCAGAGGGCTTTCCTCCATGAATTATGCCTAAATGCAAATTATAATCTCAAAAAAAAAAAAATCACAATTTTGATGTACATAATTCTAGAAATGGATGAAAAAACAGGACTCCTGTAAAATATCACAACTGATTACTGCTTTTACTATTAAAAAGTGTTCTGTTCAGCTCAAGTATGGTTTCAACTTCCAGGCACCGGCTTGTGTTACACCTCTGTCTGACAGCCTCCAGCGCTGTCTATTTTTGTTCTTCACACAGGTACCTGGAGCTGCTAAAGCCACCCTCTAACCTTTGCTTAAAGAAAAAAAAATATAAAATTCATCTGAGCCAGGAGACTGGCTGTTTCGTTGGCAAGGCACGTTTGCCAATCTTTTAACCACCCTCGTGGCTCTTTTACATCTTTCCAATTTGTCAACATCCTCTTGAATTAAGGATGCCAGAAACTAGACAAATTATTCCAACAACAGTTGTACCAGTGCCAAACCAAGGGTAGGCTAACCTGATGAGTTCTGCTCTTGCTGTTGATAAATCCAAAGACAGCAATAGCTCTTTTTGCTTGGAGAGCTCATGATCAGAATACCTACCCAAGTGCCATGCCTATATTCTGCAATACAGGCATTCATGCTTAAGATTTTATCATTATTATGGTATGAAGACCTGTACTGCTATTCTTCACCCGAGGTTTAGTGCCTTCCCCAAATATAGATCAATGAAAATATTGTTGGAATAAGGTAATTGCTCTATTGTAAATAGCATAAATTGACCCACTGATACCAGCAATCCCAGTATTCCACTCCAAATTCAGCTTTCACTCCAGAATTGAAGCTCTGCGATGAATGCCACCACGTGCAATGAGTTACTGGAATATCTCAATCTCATAGGCTGATGCACATATCCACAGGGTTCTTTCCAGAGGAAAACTTCCCTTTTTAAGGAAAATCATTACTCATTTACAGTTGAAAAGTAGATGTTGAGGGACATGAAGAAACAATCTTTGTGGTTGGCAGAGACAAGATGCGTCTGCCCTCACCAAACCTAAAATCCAAAGCGTGGGAGGCCGCATGCCCAGACAGCTGTCAGGGCTTTCCTGCACCTGCCTGGCCACCAGCTCAAGGGCTTCCACAGGGTGAAAGTGGAAGTTCTTGAGCTGCAGGTGACCACCCAAAGTGTCCCAGTAACGCTGTGGCTACTAGGTCTTGTGTATCTTAGATGTGAAATGAAAACACATGATTTTCCTCTCTAACTGCAAGCACCAAGACTAGCAAAAAGGAAAAGGGATGGTTTCTGAGCCAGCGCTATGGCTTTTTTGGTCAAATTATCTAATTTCATTAATTGATCCCAATATTTATGCATTTTCCTGCTGCAGTGCAAATATTGTTAGAACATGCGATTTCATTACTTCTCAGAAAGAGACTTTACAAGATGCACCTGATGAGTCACCTAAAGATTCTGCCAGCTCATTTTCACTTTTTTATCCTCTAATTCATTTTCTGTCTGCAGCATTTTTCAATAGCTCCAGTACTCCGATGAGTCTTGCCAGCTGGGGGGCTTGTTTCTGAGAGCAAGTCTCTATTTTTGCTAGGGATTTCATTCACGCTCTCTCCGGCCATCTTCAAGAAGCAGCCAGATTTTGATCTCATTTACACTAGTGTGAATCCAAAGCATCTTCACCGGAGCACGTGGAACGACTCCAGATTCATGCTCAATTTATGTTAGATTTAGGTCCACGCTGTCTAAATATAGTCAGCCTATACTGGGTGGGTCTCCTGTAATATATGATCTTCCTTTACATCATCTGTGCCATATATTACTAGCTCAAAGCTACACAGGGGTTTTGCCACCATTCAGATTTGTGTGCAAGAACTAGACCTGCTCATACACGGATTTACACAAAAGAAGCCCAAAGGGCAAAGGAGCAGGAGTGTTGGAGCACTGTTAATATATTCCACTATCTGCCCAGGAACCTAAGCAGACAGTAATGGACAAGCTTCTCCAGCCTGTGGCCACTGCAACCTTCCACCAGGACACAACAGACTCTGCTTCATGGAGATGTCCTTCATGGTCGTGGAAGAAATCGGCTCCAAGACTGTTCACAAGTGCTCCCACCACCAGCACTACAGGACACTGGACTCATGGATGAGATTTCCATCCATCCTTCCCAGGATTTTGGGGTTTTTTCTACAATTTTTTGAAGAAGAGATACTCATCACTTTGCTCACCACCTACAGCAGATAGCTTTAAAACCGTGAACTCAGGAACTGAACTCAGTTATACAGAAATATTATGTGCTCATCATGTTTAAGGAACGGTATCAAAGACTGCCATGACCTAAAGAGAACCAAATCTGTGGCAAGGAGCTAGAGACTGGAATAACTCTTGGAGAATAGATATGATCTTTGGTTGACAGGACATTCATTAGCATTCCTTATTTAGCAGCAGAATCGCAGCTTAGAGATAGCTTTCAAAAAAAGTATTTATTTAAAGAATATACTCAGCCCAAATCTATTAGCCAACACCTGCCACTATAAAAAACGGTACACAGGATACCACTTAAGAGATTAACCTCCCTCCTATTAAATACAGTAAGATTTCACGGTCCTGGACTTGAAGATGGGATTTTTTTTTCCCCTCTACACAAAGTTTCACCTAGATTAGAAAACCATGTTTACAAATTGTTCACCCTTGTTTACAGCTGGCTCCAACACTACTAAAAGAAGTGGCTGGTACCACCCTACGCGGGTGCAGTTGGCTGTATCCAGACCACCTACTACATCACTGAAGTTGACCTCAGGTATCTAAGGTGATGAGAGCACTGACAGATTCACACCACCTACTTCCTTGCATTGCCAGCAACCACCCCCCTACAGTCAGTGGAGACACAGAGGCAGATTTGATGTCAGGAATCTGTAATAGATGCTCTAAAGTTTCCCTCCCTCAACTGTACACACCAACAGGATCAGAGTCCTTTGTGCAATACAGTAGTAGACATTAAAATGATCTTAAATCCATGGGTGAGTGCTCTGGATACACCACATCAGGAACAACTCTGCGGAGAAAAGCCTTTACTGATTAACCACACGTTAAACATGCATAATGACCATGCACAGTTATTTTCAAAGAGCTAATGTGGAGTCACATGGTAGATGAGCCCTACATGTAAGGTAAAACACAGCAGTTTAAGTTCTGCAAAGACTAAGTGGTCTACCTGTGTTAGACTTTGCATCATCATCACAACAGTTTGCAAAATTCCCCTAGTAAAGACAAGGTTGAAGAGGAAATCCTCAGAATGAGTATTTTTAGTTGATTTATTGCATCTGTCCAGTCAAGTGGAGACAAGAGTTCCATCTCAATCTGCTCATCCCCTTCCCGCTCCATCAGGAAGGTTCTCACCCTTTCATGCAATCCCACCTGCACTGATTTTAATAAGGTAACAGCCTGGAGTTTGCACCCCATCAGAAATTGCCTGTAGTTTCACACTCCAGGAGTTGCAAAGTTTATTAAAGCAAAGCTCGGATTATCTATCCCACACTGAATTCCAAATATTGGGTGTTGGGAGTGAATGTGTGATGCAACAAAGCTCGTTCTGAAGAGCAGCAAGCTTCTTTCATGTGCGTTGCCATTTGGAGGGAGAGCCTCTAAAACCAGATGCGTTTTCCAGCAGTCTCAATTGTTTAAATGATACGAAACCACAGGAAAAAAGAAACAAAAGAGAAAACAAAGCCTTGCTCAAAAGGCATAACTTACTGTGCTTGGAAAATTCACTGAGAATCACCTTCAGACCAGCAATGGGATCTGGCATTGTATTAAGTGTCAAGTGATAGTGATGACCCTGAACAAGTTTTAACTTCATTCTAGATCTCTTAACTGGTAGTCAAATGGCCAGAGTAAGACACCAGAGGTGGGACTCATCCCCTCTAACAGACATCTACAGCTTTTTAATATCTTTATCAATCACCTGGACGAGGGGTTCGAGTGCACCCTCAGTAAGTTTGCAAACAACACCAAGTTCGGCAGGAGTGTCGACCTGCTTGAGGGTAGTGAGGGTCTACAGAGGGATCTGGATATGTTGGATCGATAGGCTGAGGCTAACCGTATGAGGTTCAACAAGGCCAAGTGCCTGGTCCTGTGCTTGCGTCACAACAACCCCATGCAATGTTACAGGCTTGGGGGAGAGTGGCTGAAAAGCTACCCAGCAGAAAAGGACCTGGGGGTGTTGGTTGACAGCTGGCTGAGCACGAGCCAGCAGTGTGTCCAGGGGGACAAGAAGGCCAAGAGCATCCTGGCCTGTATCAGCAATAGTGTGGTGAGCAGGACTAGGGAAGTGATTGTCCCCCTGT
>RSEF01000004.1:98411998-98448503 GCA_003993805.1 Himantopus leucocephalus
TCTTAAAGGTCCCTTCCAACCTAGATGATTGTATGATTCTATAATAAAAAACCTACTGCAGCAAATTCTCAATTGCCTTTATGTCAGCGGGCAGAAAACAAGCAATTTGACTCATCATGACTAGATGACCAGTACAGGCTGGACAACCTGCACTCCAGCCATGCTTGCGTCTCTCCGTTGACTTTAAAATGGGACCTATGTGTTTAGTTCTGGCTCAAATTTGGTTTGGCTCAAGACATAAAAACATCCCAAAGCATCGAGCACCTGCAGCTCATACCAACTTCAGCATGACTTGCAAAGATACAGTTTCTTTGGATTCCAATGGAAATTTGATGAAAGTTGAAGATTTTATGTTAGAACGCTTAGAAATCCCAGACTTAAGCACTACACCTTTTCCAAATGGTTCTCCCACAAATCTAGCTGAGCAGATCTGGTCCTTCCCCAGGGCCACCAGCTTGAACCAGAAGCGCTCATCACCAACTCCACCACACACTGTCAGCAGGGTTAGCTCATATTAATCTTCACTATAAAGTTAAGCATACTGGAAAACATCACTTTTACCAGCAGTAACATAGGACATTTCTATTTGAAACTGCACACCACAGGTCTTTTGGCAAGAAGGTAGACTCTGCAGCTCAAGAAGTGCAGCTAGAGAAGAACATTGATCCATGGCCTCACTGCTGAAGCCCCATTTGACGAACTAGGAGGTCCATCCCAGTCAACAGGTGCTTCTCTTTGGTATTATTTCACTTTTATGTCACTATACTCCTGAGACTTTTTTATTCTTTTAAGTTTACATAGTTATGGATGGAGATCTCTCAAGTGCTTACTGCACTGCACTCTCTAACACATCATCCTCTCTTACAGCACCACGTTTTTTCCTACTGCCTTCCTGGTTATTAAAGGCATTTATGGTGGTCAGTTCACTCCAGGCAGCATCCCCAGAACCTCTCAGCAGGTAACATGAAAACAAATAAGTATCTATTTATTTTCAGTATTTCACTAAAACTAAACACCTGTGGCAAACTCAAGGCAGTTTGGTGCAGCCCGACAGAGCTACAACACATTCTGCTTCGCTCTCCACCCAGGAGTGCGATCACTCATGCTTTGCGTGGCTTTCTCCCACTTCTTTCCAGCTTCAGTCCCAAAATCCCACTTCTTGAAAAGCGATATTTAACATAGACACAAATGCACACCACAAGCTCCAGCCAAAGCATTCGGTTAGGGCTGAACGTTTTCAGCAAGATTTATAGATTTACAATGGTGGAATCCCAGACCTTTTGGTTCCACATTTAACATCACCTGAATGTCTGTAAACCTGGCTGATGTGCCTAACCCTACCTGCTAATATATATGGAATCTGATGTCTGGCTTTACTAATAAACACGGAATAAACCACTGTCAACACTTGCTCCTCAGTAGGAATTCTCACCAATAGACCTTTTACAACCCTGCTTTTAATAATCTTTACATTAAAAAGGTTTTAGCTCTAAGAAGATAAAGCTCAAATGACCCAATGTGTGGGATAAATCACAAAGGGTATCACACATTTTCTGCCCTGCACCTGGCCCTGAAATAAGTCAGTAGAACATGCACCAAAAGCCACTGCTCTTCTTGGATGCCAGTGGAAAACTCCTTCCCTGTCCTAAGCACCACTGAGTCACAGCGCCACGAGCTGCTGCCTGTCTGCAGAACTATAAAGTCTTCAAACAAATCCACATGTTGAAGACCATCGCCTGAGATACCTGCCTGCACTGCAAGGTAAGCGCCTCAGCATTAGGAACTGGATTGGAACCCACAAGCAATTCCAGTGCAATACACAGATTTACACAGATACAAAACCAAGTGTAGGTGGAAACAGAATCAAGTCCTGACTGATAAAAAAAAAAAAAAAGATAGCACTTAAATTACACTTTTCAGCACTCAATAAACATTAACTAATTAATCCTCACAGCATTCTACTGGAAAGACTTAAGCAGAGTAAGAAGCACTCAGAGAAAACCACTACTTTCACCAGGGTTGCAGAGGGACTTAGATGCGTTACATGGTTTAAAGTACAGCTTTGGAAACCAGGCTTG
The DNA here is from genome assembly GCA_003993805.1 of Himantopus leucocephalus. Lineage (NCBI taxonomy): Eukaryota > Metazoa > Chordata > Aves > Charadriiformes > Recurvirostridae > Himantopus > Himantopus leucocephalus. The sequence goes on from RSEF01000004.1 coordinate 98,414,077, forward strand.
CTAATCCAACTAGGTTGCTCAAGATCAGATTTGTTTCAGCTTATTTTAGCCATATGGAGCTTGCGAAGCTAATTTGATTTGTAATCCAGATGTGAATTTAGATAAACTCTCTTAAATCCTCAAATGATGAGGTGAAGCAAAGCTGGTTTGTAACTGAGTAAGAGCATCAACTGTGTCATTTAGCATGGTTTCTTTAACGTGCATTAACCTACAACACTTCTGCCCAAGCTCCGTGGGTGCCTTTTGTCCTCTGACAGTCTGGAAATTATGCCTAAAGTGTTTGACCCATCTTAGACTATCTTAGTGTCAGAAAGAATATTTAGATTGCAGAAGAGAGAAGGTCCAAGTTCAGCCCTTGGACCTGCAAACAGGCTACTTTCTCACAAAGAAAAGGAAACAGCAGGACAACCGATCTATCTATGTTTTATCATATCCTGCAAGAGACCAGAGGGGAAAAAAAAGTACAGTTTACTGCAAATGGACCTCTTCGCTCTTCATCAACACTGCTAAGAAAAGCTATTATTGTCCAAAAGGGATGCTGTTTAGACTCTGATAGATTCATTGTTCTCTGCTGTGTCTGGGACAGCATGAGCGGCTCTTCCCGCTGCTAACATGATTGAAGGAAGAACACAGTAATAAATATATGCCCATTAAGCTGGTGAGCCTCTTTTCACTTCACTGATACTAATGGGGAAGAAATGAAACAGTTTCAAAACAGCAAGTTGCCAAAACTGCATTTGGAAAGGCTGAAGAGTGAGAAGTCACAACTGACACACCACAGTTCATGCTCCGCCAACGCTCGCAGGAAGGGGCTGGCTGGAGAATAGCAAGTGTCTGTCTCCAAGGGACAATTTTAAAAAGCTGCATTTTTTCCTCTCACTACAGATCATTCAGTCTGGGTTTAATTTTTTTATTTTTTTTTTTCTTACTCCAACCACCCCCTTATGTTGAAGGGGTGAAGCTTTCAGGGTGGAGTTTCTAAGGGTAAAAAAATTGGGTAACAGAGCTGTCTCGCTGCTATCTTGATTTCTAACAGATAGATATTCATGCATCTTAACATGCATGTATAAGTAAACATACAGTCAAATGAACAGACAGATTTCCAGCAGTAAATCTAGGGACCTGTGTTGAACTAGATGACGTCCTGAGGTCCTCTCCAAGCTGAATTAGCCTATGATCCTATGGCAGACAAAGAGGAAGATCCGGATGGATCAAAAAGCTAAACACCTTGTGTCTCAGAGCTACAAGAATTTTAGCCAGCAAATGATCCACAGCTCAAAATGTTTAGTTTTGATCTTATGAAACCTGGATTAATTTCCCACCTTCATCACAGATTTATCTCACCTTCAGCAGCTCAAGCTGGCGTACATTTACGGCACCACAGCCCCAACATCCCTCCCCATCTTAGGTGCGCACTCCACACTGTACAGGCAACATCGAACAGACAGAAAAATACAGGGAGCTTCTCAAGTCAAAAAATGAAGCATTTGGGGAGTGGAGGAAGGGAGCTTCAGTTTTTATTAAGATCAGCTCTCTGAACCAGCTGTGCCAGTGCAAGCGAGCAAGGAGGTGGGAACACATGGCCGGGAGGAGAGGAGGCAGAGACATGGCAGTGCTGACTTAGATCAGTTCACGCTGCCATGGCATCGCACTTTCCCTTGCAATATTCTGGGCACAGAGCAAATTTGTATCAGTTCACATATGAAGTTCAGGGAATGATAAATTTAATAGGTACCATCTTTATTGTGGGTGCACGTTTAAGGGCAGAGTCATCTCTGTAAGACCAACGGCTGCATATATACAAGGATTGCATTTAGTTAATGATACAAGTTTTCAAACCTCTTATTGGCCCCGTGCTGGCATTAAAAAATAAAAACCTTGCACAGAAAAAGCATCGCTCACTCAAGAGTCCTTGTTCAATGCACACGAAGGGCCCTCAGACACTTCTGCTATTCTGTGGCTCTTTACCTCTCTCTGCTGGCAGGACCACAGGGAGAAGCCCAGGGTGCCAGCCTGAGATCAGGACAGAAGGGACAGAGGGGAGATAGAGGAGGACAATGAACCTTCATCACTGTATTTCTTACACTATATTCTACTTCTTGTTTATATACTAAGTTCTTAGAACAGAGTGGTATGAATCTACAGACGGGGCAAATCAGGGTTCTGAGCCCAACTTGCTCATCAGCCTAATATCGCTCCAAATATTGAACAGCAGCTGCCTAGGCTGCTACTGTTCAATGTTTGGAGCGATATTAGACTGATGAGCAAGTGATATTACGCTGATGGCTCAGGAGCTATTTCTACTCCAATTTCAAAGGCAAAAATGATTCAGCACACAACAGAAAGTGTAGTTCAAGCATGGAATTACTGCAGGGGATTTTAGCAAAGAAAATAAAAGTATAAAGGGGGGAAGAGCTGAAAGACAAGAAGAACCTGAAGTTCATAATGAAATCTCCCCAGCACTGATACCTTACTGCAGTCCTTCCAAGGCAGATCTTCGGTGCCTGAACACTGTTGTCCACCTCCAACATTCATCAGCCTTTAAAAGGGGTTTTCGGCCGTGCACATTTCTACAGCACTGAGCACAAAAATCCCACAGTAAAAAGCAGCTGTGTCTTAAAACAGGAATGATTTAAATCTCTCTGTATCTGATAGCCGCCGAGTGCTGCTTCTCTTAACTTTTACCACTGCTGACATGCCAGCATCAATCTGTTCCTCCAATCTGTGCTGGTCTGTTGGACAGGTTGGGAAAGGGACTCACACACAGAGGACACAGATGCAATCCTACAAATTAGTGAAAGAAGCCTGAGGATAAAGGACAAAAGCCACATCATTATGCCCTGCAGTTGGTACAGCCTTTTGATTTGAGGCTAAACCTCAACACTGACGCTCCTGAGCTAGAGAAAACGTCTGCTTTTAAGCGAGCCGGCCCTCCGTCCTTGTTTATCAGGCTGATATTTTACAGCCCTTGTTTTTATAGAAGGAAGTATTCCCTCAAATGAAACCTTTTTACTCCAGCGGAGGTTCCCTCCAGGAGGCAGTTTGAGGAATTGCCTGCCCTGTTTAGAATTGGATATGTTACAGTCTATACCTTCTGCTGCAAATTGGCTCCTAGTGCACTTGTGTGTGTCATTTTCACCTACCCACTCGCAGATCTCACCAGCCACCGGAGCTTCGTGCGAAGGGCCGGATTCTGCCAACCCTGGGAGCTGCTGGCGAAAACCGTCATTAAAAACGGCTTGCAGCAGTGGGCCTTTTAACACATTTTTCTCTCGCCATGGAGCGGTCTGTAAGGAATGCAAGCTAAAAAGGTTGCTTAAATATAATGAAAGATCACTTAAATGAGGAGCACAGAATGCAAAGAACTTAAAAGATGAAGAAACCTTCATAGGAGGACAATAATACAACAGTACCTAGAGAGCCAGAAAAGACAGGACATAAATGACAATGGGACCAGTTTCTCTCATCAACATGAATCCTATACATTTCCTTCCTCCCCACCACCCCTTCTAAGGATCCTACTACTCTTAGCTTCCTCCAGGACCAGGAGATGAAAGGGCATACATGCCATCAGATGACATGCTGGCATTTCAAATGCACTTACCTTCTGCAGATGCAGCCAAATGAAGGACATGGATGGATGCGGTCACCAAACAGAACCAAGCAATAGGAAGTTTACTAAACTCACCAGTTCTCTTGAAGTTTTCACAGCAAAAATTTGTACTTCTAAACCATTATAAGAAACAGCTGTTTCTTCCACCAAACACTCCTGGATCTGTGGAGTTAAATCACCCAACACAGAGACATGCAACTACCCAAAATCCCCCACCAGGAGACCAAACCTCCCCAACGCGTTTAGGGAGCTTGTTATCCAAGCACGCTCTCCAATCCTGCTAAAACATCTAACCCAAATGACCAAGAGAACAGAAATATACCCCGAATAGTTGTATTACCAATAATACCTTTTTGTTTACAGAAAAATTATGAAATCAGAAGAGCCTGTCAGAGAGGGGGCTTAATTACAGTGTGGGGTATTTCCACTACACAGAATGGTTTTGGTTGGGGTGATTTTAATAAGCGGAATGTGAAACACTTAACTTCCTATCTAATAAAAAAAAGTTTGCCTCTTAAATATTCAAAGAAAAAGTCAGGTAAATAAGCTAAGCTGAAGAAGTGGTGACCAGAGCACGTTTTCTTGTTCCAATACATAGCACTGAATAAATACTTACCAAGCAGCTATTTGTCCTGTTTTGCTGAGTACATAATTGATACACCTATGATAAAAATCATGTTTTTAAAACATTTTTCTAATGTAGGAAAAAATCCTACCGTTTCCCTCAATAAAAAGCTATCAGCAGTCTAGTAGCTATTGACAGTTAAGAGATCAATTCTTCATTTTTGCTAATGACATCCAAGAAATAGGTTTTTACCACCTTGAGTTAATGGTCATTTTCCCAAGTGGTGAAACCATTCCACTTCAAGAGCAAGTACAAGAGCTACTGGATGAGTGTGAGAAAACTGAAAGTGGGAGAGATGTAGGTGTTGGCAGTGTTGCTGTTCATGAATCATCTCAAAGAGATTAACTGGAGCAAAGCAGCATTTATTCTGGAAACTGGCTTAGAGATGGTCATGGGGAACTGGAGGAAAGTATGATTGTGGCTCTTCAGAAATTTTTTCCTAGATGATTATGGCACTTCAGAGGTTTTTTTTCTTTAGATAGTCCACAATTGTTCCATTTCAGCTCATTTTGAAAAATCTGCTCTGAAAATGCAGAAGAGAAAGACTCGTTCTACAAGAACCCTGTCAAGAAGATAAGTGTGGAGGAGATACTTGATGTTACATAGCTTTAGGCTTTTATATTTTCCATTTTTCATGTGGTGAAACCATTTCAGCAAGCAATATAGATTGTGCTGAGCTGTTGTTATGCTTTCAGCTACTGCCTGCCATCCTTCATGAGAACCACGAATTTCTGAATGAGGGGAAAAAAAAAAAAAGGAATTTGAACACTGTCAAACGCGCCATACCACAAAAGTGGATCAGTCAGGAGATTAGTGAAACAGCTCTGTCAAAACAACTTGTCTTCTTGATCTCAAAGCTGATATTTGGGGGGGGGTGGGGTGGGGGGTGTATATGTGTGTTCTTAGAAAGCTAGTGCATTAAAACTCTGCCCAAACTGCTATTTTTAAAGTCTTCTAAGGTGATCATGATTTTAATTCTGATTATGGCACCTGGAAGACCATTCAGGCATCTCTTCTACACACGGGCCATACCTAATCCATGCCTGAAGAGCCTGTTATAAGGCTAGCAATTGCCTCTCTAAGGGGCTCTAGAAACCAAACCTGAACCAGCTCTTAAACAAAGAAGATGAAGTTGAGCCCTTCTCTTTTGAGCATCACATGAAGATCTACCTAGCCTTTTTAATGAGTAATAATAGCAAATTAGCCTCTCAGACACAATTGCATTACCATATCAGATGAGCCAAGTCACTACTCCAGTATACACTTCTTGCCCACAGTGAACACGAGGTGATTAGCTCTGTTCACAGTCAGATGGGTAGGTAAAAAAAAAAAAAAAGAAAATCAGCCAAAAAAAAAAATCAAATTACCTCTCATCTGCTGGTCTTCTGCCAGCATGTGGCAACTTCATCAGTGCATCAGAGGTGTGTGTGACACTCAGTTATCAGCTACGTAAAACATCAGACAGCTCAGTCTTTTATTCCAACATCAACCCATGCGTACAAGTCACAAAGTGGGCACCTCTCCAGAGCTACATCGAATCCCTTTCCCGAATTAGCACTAGAACAACTGCAAATTGTTAATGCCTTGCAGCCAGAGTCCATCTTGCAGATAGCGGTGCACAGAAAAGCCATAAAAATGATACAACTTAGCTTGAGGAAAACAAAGATGTATTCTCCATGCATTTTTGGTCCATCAGTAGAAAATTTGGGGTGATATCTATGGAAGTGAGATGCTTCCCCTCCCCCAAAGCAATCAACCAGCACATCGTATGTTCTGCAAAGGCACCAGTAATTAATGAGACAGTTACAGCTGTATATATCTGGCACACTCGTATTTAATTCAGCAGGGGCAAGCTTGCCAGCTACCCAGATCTCCCTGCACGCTACCCTCCACCTTTCTGCCCTCAGGGTTAGAAAATAACCGATGCACAGAGTGCAAGTTTCATGGCATACACTGAGAGCTGCATCCAGCCCTACATCCTCTGTGCAGAGACAGCAACCACAGCCCTGTTTCCATCAGATTCACTGTTATCATGTTCCTCTCAGTCTCATTAAAGGAAAGGAGAGTATTTGGCTAATCAATATGAGAAGTACCCAATACTTGATGTCACCACAACCCTAGCATTCAATGAAACCCCACTTTCATACAGATCATCTGGGCCTTTCAGTTCTTTGGTAGAAATGGTCATCATTGGCAAAGGTGAAAGTTCAGTGTTATATTGTGACTGCAGCACAGCAGTAAACACAAAGGCAGAATGATACCACGTGAACTGCATGACAAGATGTCATCCCAGGGGATGGAGAACAACTAAGGCCAATAAGAAACTACAAAGATCACCACATGAGCAATGATTAACTGCACTTCTCAATTCCACAGCTTAAAACTGCAAAGTAATGCCCTCCTACAGAAGTTTGTTTCTAAATTGGTGGCTCTGCTTGAAAAGATGAAGATATTCACCCATTTGGTAACAATAATGCTCTCACAAGAGATAATCAACAACCACATTGTGAAGATTTTCACCTGCTTCGCTGCAGCCATATGCAGGCAAGTAGTTTATTGAAGTCCACTGAAGAGCACACTTGGGAGAAGAAGAGCATTCAGACAGAAGGGACTCAGGGTTTTCAGGCATCCCTTGAGAAACGTCAACCATCATGGCCCATGAGCTGGCCAGCCCATCATGCCACGCTGGGAAGCTCCCAATTAACCCAGTCAGAAGTTTCCATTCACCTTCACCCAGATGGATCACAAGAGTGCCAAACAGCGTTCGATGCTTTTATTGCCCAATTTACCTGCTGCTTCATTACAACCAGCCAGTTCCAGGAGTAAAGGAGGACTGATATCTGCTGGCTTCATGGATCCTTTCTCCAGCTTAAACAAGGCAGCTTCAGCTGCTTCACAATTCTGGTTGCTCCTTTGCTACTGCAGCCCGGGCACACTGATTGTTACCTGCTTTCAGGTCCCTTCCATCTTTACACTTTTTAGAGTGGTTGTGGTATCCTGGGTGAAGATTCAAGTCTCACAGCCTTGCTGGGATCTACCCATAGCTTGCTCACCTCTCCCTGTGGTTTGGTTTAATTAATGCAGCAAAGCACAGTCAAATACAATAACAAGCACATACTGCAATTCCACCCCAGGCTCCTCCTGGGAGAGCTGCTTTATCCTACAGTCAGCAAAACTACATAAGCCCCTCTAACATAATTGACACTGTGATCAAAGTGAACGGTGTCAAGGTTTTACTACTACAAAAAAAATATTTTTTACACCAACATGTTAACATTTCTTTATGAAAGGCATTTTTGGCAACATTTTCCCTGTCTTCCTCTGCCCCGTACCTTTATTTTATACTTAAAACCCTCCGACTTCCATAACAAGGGTCACCTATGCATACATTGTCATGACTAAGAGAAACATGAAATGCGATACTTTTGTTTGCCGTCTCTCAATGCAATTCTGAATGAACTCTGAGTATATCCTGGGTTTGTCACTACGCAAAACCAAAATGTAGGTCAAAAGTCTGTGTGGTTTGCCACAGCAAATGACTTGTATTTCATCTGCCTGAAGGCAGATGGGAACTGAGTCATCTGCTGCCGCATCATTCTCTGCTTTTCTCCTTTCTGCAACCCTGGTTTCTTTTTTTTTTTACCATCAGATTATGGTTGAAAGAATGTAGTGACATCAAAAGACCAGGAGAGCAATGCCTTATACTGCACATCATGCAGCAAAGGGATATTTCCTGTTTATTTTTTGTTGAAGCCATGCCTCTTTCCCAATGCAGCACCTACCACACAAGTAGCCACTTTCTAAAGTGAATGTAAATTTTAATTTTCTTCATTTACCAACTATACTTGCCTTTCATGAGAAGAAATTATCACATGTGAACAGGAAAAAATATAAAAGAAGTTACTTGACCTACAGGGCGTGGGAGAAGAGCACACTACCATTTCCATCACTGTTTACTTGGGAGGTGCAGTGGTCCTTTGGCACGGCCACTTCTTAGAGCCCCTGAAGCAGGACTGCCAATCAATTCACTCTGTTCTTTATATTACATTAAATTACATAGGACTGAAGTCTTTTGTGCTAGATGCATAAATACGCACCGCAAAAACAACCCTGTGTCAGTGTTACGGTCAAGCATCTGCATATGGACAGATAAGGAAAATAGTTTGAGATAATACCCACAGGAAAAAATCAGTGATTTTTGTTTCATACTACTGATTTGCAGATAAAAGGCTCAAAAAGCATTCTAGCCCCTCTGCAATAGTAATCTCTGCTTTCACAAGTTTTATGCATTTATATAGATGAATATCAGACAAAAGTTCAGAAAACAGGACTGACAGGGTCTCGGAGAGATCACCCAGCCCATCCCAAAGCAGAATCAGGTTCTACTAAAAATGACCTTTTTCTCAGCAACTGCCTAAACCCTGCTAAGGCCTTCACATCAGTGGGGTTTTCCACAACCTCCTTCAGCTTCCATCCCAACAGTAGGCACATCACCCAGCAAAAAGTATCACTCCTGATGGCATCATCTACAACGTGAGGACATCCAGGGCATCATATGTAGCCCAAACATTTATTTCAGTGAAGAAATCGCAATTATTATAACCAACAGCAACACAGTAGGACACATCACAGCTGCTGGTACGAGAACCTATAGGACTGACACCAAAGTTTCCTTCAGCTAAAAAAAGAAAAGTACTTTTATTTCAATTGTAAAAGCACACTTTGCAATGGAAAGGGAAGCAATAGTGTTGACCAAAGGCAACTGATAACTATGCAAGTCAGAAACCACAAACTTTCTATTTATTCTACATAAAAACTCGCATGTTTGTATTGCAAGCCTCTTGCAATCACTTCTGCTCAGCAACATTTATAATGTGGGAACTTCAGAACAACCTAAATTCACTATAACACACTAGCAGTTGAGCTGCAAGGGACCAGAAGCAACATTGCAGAAGTCAGCAATCAACTGAACAGCACTGGTACAGGATGTTACCAATAGAAATACCAAAAAAGTCCTACAGTAGTGCATTTGACTGTACACACAGCCTAAAACGCCACTTCATCCTTACCACTTTAGACTGCAGAAATTTAATGAAGTCTTTTTCCTCTTACCTCTTTGTTGGTGACTCCCGGGGGCAAAGTCCCATGCTTGTAATCCTCCAACAACTGCACAGCTTCCTTCAGACGACTCTGCAAATAAAACAGCAGCATGTTCTGCAATGCTTGTCGTGCACCGAATTGTTTTATTGAAGGCAATGAATTCAAGTTATAGAATTATATCTTCTTTCTTGCAAACCTTACGATGGCTGCTTTTACCCATAAAGGAAATAATACCCATAAAAGGAAAATGGATGCATGGACGCTTGTTCTGCTGGTTGGCACAGCCCTGTTTTGTATCTAACTACAGAAATGATATAAAGGAAAAAACAAAATAGAAAATGCAAAAAAAAAAAATCCTCCTTGCAATACATCTGTAGAAGACATCATAAAAACCTGAGAGTCTTCAGTGTGGTACCAGAGATCTGATAAATCTTGGAAATGAATGAGTTCTCGCTTAAAGATAGAAAATAGCTTAAGACAAAATGAATACATTCAGGTGTAATGCGGAATACCCGTCTAAAACGTTGGTATCACTCCATGCCAACTCTCAGATTAGAATCTCCCAGTGATGTCTACAGAGAAAGGCTTAGATTGAAGACCTGACTTTGCTCCCACGCCCTCCCCCAGTATAGGTACTGGGGTGGTACAGCTGAAGCAAAGAGCAGGGTAGAAGCCTGCACGTATTAAGCATCACCACTAAGAACTCAGTGCCCACTAAAAAGTTACAACACAGTAAGTTTTAGCCCAATCTCAGCACAGCCGGATAAGGAAGAACAGCTCCACTGGACCTAGCATTTAACGGCACGCAAGGCAACGTTAACAGCACCGCTTTGTAATTGTGCATTGAAGTTCAAGTCGACTTAATTTATCTGAAATACCATGACATTTTCATATACTTCAGACGGATCTCAGAGTGCCACTGCGCTGAACCGCTGACCTGTGCTGCTTTTTTACGGTGCCTGTTACGTACTCATCCAGACAGGGTTTTCGCAACCGGTTATGTTCTCTCTAAAAATACCAAAGTCAGTCATCAGTGCAGTTAAAGTTAGAATGCGACTATCACTAGCAATTCAAATACATGCATGTGTAAAGAAAGATCTTCCTCACATTGTGATAAAATAGAAGAATAAATACGTTTCATGTGTTCAAGAGATCACAAGAGCATTAAGCCATGCTACCAGCCTGTCAGAATCATCAGTTTACTCCCAGAACAGTTATTCATATATATAGACATATAAAAAAGTGTTTTGCAGTTGAAGCAGTGAAAGTTTATATATACATACAATATTTTCAAGAACTATATATAATAATTTCAAGAAATACGTTTATTGTATGTATATATGCATACTGTATTATATAAAGTGTGTGTATATATACTCTATTTAATATATATATTTCTTGAAATAAAAAAAAAAGAAAACACAGGACAGAAGTAGAGAGGTAGAAAGATTCTTTGATTAGTCCAAGATAAAGAGGAACAAGTCAAGATACAAAGAGCAGCTTTGGTAGTGTTAAATCTGCTTATCCGAGCCTGCAGAAAGCACCAGATCACCAAGTAATGGCTCCCAAATATTTGAAGCCAAACAAATCACTCAGCAAAACATTTTCAAAAGCCTCCTGCAGGTTATCTGTCATCCAGATGAGTAACACTGACTTCGGTTTGACATTTCTGCACTAGCTCTGTTGTTTTGGCAGCTGTTCTAATACTAGTGCTGGAGGACATCTCATAAATACAGAATATTTTGTCTAAAATAACATGTAGTGCAATGGTGGCTCATCTAAAGCCCTGTGGTTTCAGTGTAATCGTGTCAAGGCTCTTCATCGTCACTGCAAGCTCCACTCTCACAACCCTCTTGTAAATAAGGCAAGCGTCCCTGAGCTCATTACGAGCTCACATCCATGGGATCGGTTGCAGGAAAATTACTTTTCTCCCTTTCATGCAAACATCAAAGAGTACTTTGTTGTTTCCTTGGAAGCGCCAGCAGTTACGCCAACCTGAAAGCGGCAATTAATGAATGACTATTGTCCTTAAAACATTCAACACACAGGACATATGGAATAGTGGCAATTCCTTCACTTTGCAGAGCAAGTGGGTTGGGATCAGATCCACGATCATTTTTACACTGGCTGAGCTCACATCATCAGCACCACATTATTTCCAGCCCTGGTATTTCATATATTCTCGCATGATTAACAGCTACTCAGCAGAAGTGCACAGTCTGTACAAAGACACCAAATGAGGTTTAGCATCAGATAGGAACAACCTCTGCAAAAAACCTATATGTTCTTGGCAAAATGTAGGCTCAGAGATGGGGCTTGTTTGTGTTGGGTGCTAAAGCAGAGGTCAGTGCTACCAGCTGAAGCTCACAGCCTTGTGTCACTACACACATGTAACAAGTGATAAATTTTCTGTTTTCTACCCTATTTCTGGGTGTGTTGTCCTGAAATTGGCTCCCTCTGACTCAACCTGTCCCACACTCCATGCCCGACATGCCCATGTGGAAAGAGCAGACGATCAGCCTTCTCACATTTTGCTGAGCCTCTTGCTTGGGACATCCCAGAGCTGCTATGGATTTCTCCTACCAGATGGGGCTTAGGTCCACTCGCAGATTCTGGCATAACCCTTGACTGCTGGCACGTTCATTCCCCATCCCAAAAGGGACTAGGCTATATTGAGAGCATGAAGGATCTCAAACAAAGATAGTTACAGCCAACATTGGACTACATTTTAGCGCTAGGTGCGAGCACTTTCTTTTGTTCTTGTATTCCCATTTTACTGGGGAATTGTGAAATTCAGAAAGCTATATTTACCAGATTTTACGGATTTTACAAAGAGTATCAAAGACGAAGGACAATTGAGTGTGTTCAGGAATCTCCCCTCCTTCATCAAAGGCTAGGCAATCACCTATTTAACGTAAAAAGCTATCTGTGGTGGGAAACATTGTGCCTTGCTCCAAAAATCAGAGAATGACTCAATACATATAAGCTTTTGTTACTGGTTAAGAAAAAACATCCACCCAACTCAAACTTGCTCGAACAGTGGCCATAAGCAGGTGCACAGGGAAAAGCAAGAAGGTGGCAAGCAGAAATAGTGGCTCCCCTAAGCACCTTCCCAGCCTCCCACTGCTTTCAGCCAAGGCTGATGAGGTTCCTGTGGATTTAGTGATCTCCAGTGGATTTCTCCTCCAGCTGCTTGCTCTGTATCCCCTTGAACCAAAATGCCACCATCCAAGTAGACATAGCAGACAAGCTGTATATAGCAACAAAAATTTGTGTTAACTCTTAGCCCCCTTCCTGTATGCATACATAAGCTAAATCTGCCTTAAATTTTAAAGTTATCTTAATAAAAATAATATGCAAGTGATGGAGTGAATACGGGAGTCCTCTCCTGGAAGGAGCTTGCATTCTTTAGTAAGTGCGTAAGTGCATCCAGAATACTTCAGTGGATATGGCCAGTGACTGGTCATACTTTTCCACATTCATCCAACATCCCAGACTGACAAATGAGTCCTTATTATTTAAGCCAAGTCCTCTTGACATTGGGCAAAAAGGAAGAGTTATGAATTAGAATGATATTTTCTGGTGATGTAGCACTGGGTGATGTACTGTTCCTCCAGAAGGGCTGAGGATCTCATACAGGAGAAAAGCTGACCTTGAGAAATGGGCATATGGGATGAAATCCAACAGCATGGACACGTGGCCATGCTCTTCTGGGCAGGCTGAAGTTTCTGCAAGACTCTCAGGGCTCTGTAGCTGGAATGACCAACTACAAGAAAGACCAGTTAAGAGTGTTGGTTGATCACTGTAAAACTATGAAGCACTGCAGGCACGAGAAACAAATAGGATTTTTAGGCTGTTTCAGGCATTTCCAACCTGTGAAGAAAGGTAGTAATACAAGATCACAATAGGACTTGAGCCTCTTTAAGTTGTTCTTGATAGCTCCTTGCCCTACTGGGCCTCACGGTTGTTTAAAAATATCATATTAGGAAAAAGCTATTACCTACCATGAATATCAATAAAATATAATTGTATAATATTGTAGACAGCCCGATAATCCAGAGGTGAAAAGCCAGACAGCTGAATGACTCATGACTGCAGAACCAGGGAAGACAACCCTTCTTGTCTCCAAAGCTAGAAAATAACCCAGGAGTGCCAGCAAAACGTTCTGGAGAGCCATTTGTGCTCATTATTGGTATGTGTTTTTGTCACTGAAATTACCTACACTGTGTGTCTTGCAAATTATCTCCACAGAACAGCATGTAACTCTGAATGAAAAACTGGAAGTAATAGATGAATGGGTCTGTGTTCTATTTTTTTTCCCCTTCTCTTGAGGAAATCTTAGTAGTTACTATAACAACCCTGGCCAGATCCCATCTTGTTTAGTATGGTAACAAACAGAAAACAAAAAAGCCCGATTTTGCTTTTAAAATTGCAGTCTTCATGAATTTCCTCTTTCAGCTCTGTGGGGAGAGAGGGGAACTTTCTCAAAGAAAACAGTCCTAGACCAAAACCACTGATGGCTCCCAAGGTTGACAAAAGAGCAATGCAGAAAGTGAACAAAAGTGTTAAACTTAAGGACCACTTTAAGATGACATCTTTCACATTGCTTGGAGGTGTTCGGGTAGTTTTAGCAAATGACCCACAGCCTCAAAATTTCATTTGTGAAAGTACACGGTTGCTTTTTATCCCTTCTAGAAAAGTCAAGCATGCTCTTTTAACCAAAGCCTCCAAAAAAAAATAGGAAATAACTTTACAGCGTGCAACAGCTCCAAATGCCAACCAGCTCCACTCCCTAGCTTTTAGCACGAGCACGATACAGCATTAGTATGATAGCTGATAATGTCTACACTTCATTTCCATTTCAACTGGGAAAAAAAAAAGAGGTCTGTCTACAAGGTTGTGCTACTGATTCAATATTTATTGTTGCTTGATTTCTCTACTGTTATCTGTAGGAAGAAGTGTCACTTGAGTTTTTACAGCATCCCTTAAAAAAAAAAAAGCAACCACAGCTTTTACTAGTATGTATAATTTCTTTCATACCCCTTTTCTCATGAAAACTAGAGCACTTCTAGTGGTGGATGATGGGGTCTCAGCTCTCACAATAGGGTGCTAGACAGACCATCTGCACCCGGAGGATGTTCTTACAAACCTAAGCCCAGAAGCAGTGCCAGGGATCTACCATGCTCAGCCATTCAGAAGCACAAACTCCACACTTGGTGCTCCACCACAGCAGCCTAAGCCACGTCCACTTGGGAAACACTACCCAACAACAACAAATCTTTGGAAAAAGGCTCAATCATTGCCTCGTGCTGAACACAGCTGGAAAACACACAGTTTTTGAACTACAGCTCAGTTCACTAAGCCCATGAGAGCTATGCAATGGGCTACCACTGATCCGTAAGCCTGGGTTTTATGGTTATGGCTGTGCTATTAAACAAGTTGGAGCATGGGAATGAGCCTGCATCAGCATGATCTCTGGCATAGTTTTGATGCAGACCATCCAGCCCTCTGCCAAAGTGATTCCTGGTCACAGTTTGGGAGTTAGCATGGGCCAGGACAGCTGCCAGCAGGCACCTTTTGGAGAGTGCTCAGCAGCATGGCACAAGCCACATCAGCTGGCTGCATGGCCAAAAACCAGTACCTGACTCAGTTTGGTTGAACTGCTTAAATTTAAGCCGTAGGTTTTAATGCAAAGAGCTAATATAACCTGTTCTGCCCCGACTCAGGCCAACAACTCTCTACAACTACCTGAAAGGAGGCTGTAGAGCGGCAGGCATTGGTCTCTTCTCACAAGGTACAACCGATAGGACAAGAGGAAATGGCGCCCCCAACCAGGGGCGGTTTATGTTAGACATTAGGAAAAACTTCTACACTGAAAGGATTATCAAAGACTGGAACAGGCTGCCCAGGGAAGTGGTTGAATCGCCATCCTTGGATGTATTTAAAAGCCGTCTAGATATGGTGCTCAGGGACATGGTTTAGAAGTGGGCCTGGTTAAGTTAGATAATGGTTGGACTTGATGACCTTAAAGGTCTTTTCCAGCCATAACGATTCTATGATTCTAGGATTTTAACAGGCATTGACTCAGAAGGTCATTCCCTGGAATGCACTTGCAGGACTATGTCAGCAGAACATTTCAGTCTTTGCAGAAAGAGTTGCTGAAAAATCACATTATTAGGGGCTCCTCCAAAGAAAGGAAGAGGAAGAACAAAACCAGAGATGCCAGCAGAACAGTAGCCCACACCACACTGAGCTGATGGTCACCTCCAAGCATCCTTCGTTAGCATCCGAGTCCCTCACAACCATCACTCCAACACCCTGGCAGAATAGAGGACAACTGCATTGGGTCCCACAGATGACTACACACATATACGTGCAGCAGACACCTCCTTGGAGCACGTGAGCTCTTTACCAATTTTTCACCTTCTCCTCCTTGCTCAAGGGCACATTGTTTCTGCCTCAAAGATCTGTGCCTTGTCTTCTATTGGATCTCAACTGATGCCTACACATGGCTTAGAGCTGCCTCCAGAAACCCATATGTGCACATACAGACCGTAATAACAGTCATTATGCCAGTACCACTACAACATAACTGTTACAGAATCAACACAAAACGAGACAAGTTTTGCATTCAAGGCTTTTAAGAGGAAAATCCACTGATGGGACAGGGCACACTGAAACAGTTTGCATCTCCCTCTGCTCATAAAGGGCTTGTAATCAGGATTTCGAGGTTGCAATAGCCCAGTGATGATCTGCTCTGTACATGTGAGATTCACTGGTTTTAGGTTCAGACCAGCGATGACTTACTGGCACGTGATCCACAGCAAGAGTCTTCTGGCCGCCGGCACCACAAATTTGATGTGGGATATGGAAATCCAGCTGTGCTCTGCCATCAGCAACTCAACAGTTTCCGATTTTGTCTCACTACTCTATGGAAGATACATACGGCAGACTTGACTCCAGCTGGCCCTATTGTATTGGATCTACAGTGACAGACAACAGGAGCCAGAAACTTTTTGTTCAAGTAGAGCCAGCAGATGTGACACTGAATAAACACAGACAGTCAATCTGCTGAGTAAGAAGGTATCGTTCATATAAATAACATACATCTAATCCTGCTTCCATTTTAAACCCAAATATGGGAATGCAAGATGCTCAGCGCTCTGTAGATTTATGCTTTGAACAATGAGATAGAGCAAAAGCAGATAACACACAGCCCCTCTGAGCTCAGTTTAATTCTTATTTCACTTTTCCTTTGAATTATTTTCAGGTCCACCACTTTCTCCACGAAGAGCTTCCCACAGAGCGTTAACAGTCTGTCCAGACTAATGTCAGATGGGATAAGTTAGCCTTATAAAAATATCTGCTGGTCCCTACTGCTTCTCCCAATGGACCTTAATTACAGAGCAATTAAAAGTATTATTCCAATCATTTTAACCTCACACATTTTTAAAATAGGCATTACACCCACTGAGGGGTTTCTCATGGTCTCAGCGACAGGACTTGGTGGGCTTGACCTCTGAAATGACACATTTCCTGCTTATTGGAAAAGTTTGCAAATTTGCAGCTGCCAAAAAAATTATTTCATTAGAAAGCCAGTAATTATATGAATTAGCACACAAGGAAACCTGCCCTTTAGAGGTTACATGCAACACTGACACAAGGTCAGTGCCTTGTTTCAATACCTTATGCACTCAGAAAGCAAGTAAAATCGGTAGGTAAGTTTGATACAGATAATTATTCTATCAGAACCCACTAAAGATAAAAGTGGAGCAACTGGCTTCCAACTACCCAGTCACACGCCTCGCACAAGCACACACTTTCTTTTTGAGAGATCACAGACTGCAAAGTATGGCTACAACATAATCCAGTACTCAGTATGCCTCCCTTGAGGATTAATGCTTAAGAACCTCTAAAAGATAAGGAAGTTTTTAATTGTGTTAAGAATTTGCTTTATTGAAAAAATAAATGAGTAAGAGACGACTGTCACTGAGACTAATTA
This sequence comes from Himantopus leucocephalus, assembly GCA_003993805.1. Classification (NCBI taxonomy): domain Eukaryota; kingdom Metazoa; phylum Chordata; class Aves; order Charadriiformes; family Recurvirostridae; genus Himantopus; species Himantopus leucocephalus. The sequence continues at coordinate 98,431,417 of RSEF01000004.1, forward strand.
CACTTGATATCACTGTGCTTGGCTTCCCCCACTCAGAGGGATCACTTCATCCTTCCTCAAAACACAGCCACCAGTAGGATGTAATGATGTAACACACACAAATTATAAAAAAGGATGTAAAAAAAAAATATTACATTTCCCAGCACTTTCAATGGAATTAACCTCCATTCTCATTACAGACTCATTCATCTATTTTTTTTTTTAATTATTATTTGCTAGAGAGCTCCTCCAAGACAAACAGCAATTTATTTGTTCCCCAAGAACCCCGGGCCTGAAAGATGCAGCCATCTGTCAGCGGGAAGGAGCTCTCTGTAAACGGCTGCTTTCTCATCAGACCTTTTCTAGATCTTAATTTGTCACCTAAATTATCAAATGAAACCAAACAGCCTTTAGCTACACATATATAGATAGTACTTTAAAGCACAAGATCAGTTACACAGAGAACAGCAAGTATGTCAATGAACAAAGTACTTTTGTGCTCTGAGAAGTGCTTCCTGTGACCCCAGGTGTTCTGTTTTGCCAAGAGACTTCTCTAGGGAAAGAGAGCTCATGTAGACTTCCCAAAATGCACAGCAGAAGGTCTACTGAAGCATCGTTATCATATAATTCAAATTCCCAAAGAAAACAGTCAGAGGGCATTTCCTTCCTTGGACAGCCACCAAACCATTCCTGAAGACCAGGAAGTTCAGACCTATGCTTATTAGACCCCATAGAAGGACACCAAACCTCCCTCTTTTGTTGAAGTTCAGTTTGCCTCAAGCAATTCTGGACCCCATTCAGACCTTAACAGCTGTCTCCAGGATAAAAATGAGCCACTCTGATTTTGCTGTTTTCCCCTGAGGTCTCACCTTCTTAGGAGAACCTCATCAAAAGCTGTCTGGAAAAATTAAGTTACACCAGCTGACCACCCTGTACCCCCAACCTTACCAACCTCTTCAAAAAACTTCTAACAATATGAAAAGAGGACAACAGCAAGGTAGAAAAGCATGCGGCTGAGCCACAGCAGGGATCATCTCAAAGTTCAGAGCAGGTACCCAATTCACAGATAGCTTACCCAAAAGTCTAGACACTCTCTATGTTCAACGGAGCATGACAAATAAGATAATTGCCCTCAAGGGTAGAAGAGATCCAACTCTTTAAAAAGTAAGAAAGAAATTCACTAAGGAGGGAAAAAGTGAGCCTTTCAGGAACCTAAAATACCTGTTCTGGAACCAGAATTGCTTACTGCTGGAGGTAACAAAATGTGTAGACAGAATTACAGGTTTTGGATACGCAGTGAAACGAGACTGAGTTATAGTGCTCAATTTAAATTGAAAGAAGAAGGCATCACTGGCAAGTTTGACTGAAACCAGTTCAAGGTCTCACCAGTTACTAGAAAGAGATGCAAAACTGACAGGTGTGGATTCACTGATGTATAATAAAGAGCGAGTTTCTGCTACGGATTTAACAAAGCTCAGTTAGGCAATCAATCAACTGTGAGACACAAATCCACTGGAAACCCAGCTTCATTACTTCTGCTGTTCACAGAAGAAATTGTTTTTAATCCAAACCTGCCTAATAAAGAGTACTTTCAGAAAACAAGGTGTGTATACATTACCTCAGTAACGAAGAGAGTGCGCGGATCAATAATGTCCAAGAAGTGCCTGAATCTGCCATAAAATGAAGTCTGGAAGACAGGAAAAAAACCAAAATGCGTTCAGTTAGAAATTGTCTTTCACCTGCTGCAGAGAAAGGTTTTATTTCCCCTACAGACTAAGTAGCAACTAAAAAGAAATAATATAGAAGCTATTCACTGGTAATTTGTGATAGAAAGCCTGAAAGGACCCTGCTAATAGTGTTGCTATTAACAGGATACCAATATAGATGCTTCAATAAAGGGATACTACGAAGCTGCTAAAATACCCTTTACTTTTTCCCCAAAAAAGATATATTGCTTGCTTAACCCTCCCTATGGGACTCCTGGGAGATGTCTCAGGCCACAAAAACCCAACAGTGCCGCTCTAGACCTCCCATGCCGAGCAATGCTGCTGAAGGAATTCCCACCCTGCGATGTCTTTAACACCATCCCTATGTTGCTTGTCCTCATTCCCACTAGCACCCATCTCACAGGACCAGCAGCACCACAGGGTCCCTGATTTGGGGGAGCGACTAGTGTGAAGAAACTCCTGCACCCATACACTGCTGGAAAAAAAAGGTATGTGAAATTATATTTTCAAATGCTCTAGAGTTTAAAGTCTCAACAAGGGACCAAGTAGTTTTCTCCTTGATGGGAAGAATGAGAAAGGTAAAAGATGAGATGAAATACAAACCCAGTTTTATGTCTTAGATTTACTGCACAATTGTTCAGGCAATAAACTAGGGCTGGGTTTCATTGTGCCAGTCCCTATACAAACACAGAGCAGAAGATGGACTGTGCACCTTAACATATGCAAAAGAAACGACAACTTTATGGTTTGGGCCTGTTCTTAGTTGCACATTTGGAAAAATCCAACCTAGATGTGCATGCATAGGCATAATGCTGTGCAAAAGCTGGTGAAGATGCCTTTGTCAGGAGCAGCAAGTCTTTGAAGGACCAGAAAGGAATCCAGAGAATTGGGAACACAGTCTGAAAGAAAGTGGAAGGTGTCTGTGAAATACGCTGGAGAGATCATGGGCAGCTCCAAAGGAAAGGAGAGCAGTTTTGACCCAGTATTGGAGGGCGGGGGGGAGGGCAGAATTTAGGTAAGACTGGACCATGAAATATTGATATATTAAGAGCACTCAGGATATTTGTACATCATCACTCAAACATCAGTCTGCATTCTTTTATCAGGACGCAGATGTAGGCCGAGTGCCAGAGTTGCCATAGTGCAGCCTCAACTCTCATCTGGACATGGGCAAGGACAAAAGGACATGGGGCAGTCTGGTCCAGCGGCTTGCTCTTTCTCCTGTGGCTTCTCCCCAGCAGAATTTTTACCAGGAATATGCAGCCCATCACAGATACAGAAAGGACACGGATCACAGACCTCCAGGTGCTCTTGAATATTGGGACTCCTTTGCCCTGGATGCTCTACAGCCACGTGCAGGCAAATCTTTTTTGCGTTTGTAATACAGAAGCATGCTATAAATAAAGGACTGGAATATGGATAAAGCAGCGAGAATGGCATTTAATCACAGCCTGGCATAATTTTATGAAACATGCTGGTTCTTCTCTGCTGAATCCATCGGGCACAGAGAAATACCAATAATACTGCCCACTTACTCAGGCAGAAATCCCTCTCTAATGGCAGTTTCCAGCAACACTGCTGTCCGTCACCTCACATTGCAACACCCCGTTCTCAGCTGCTTACAAGACTCTCTGCTGTTATTTTTCCATGTTCTGCACTAAAAAAAGAAAAACCCACAACTAAATAAAATAGCTTCACATAACTTCGGAAAAAAGCCCAGTGGTTTTTAATTAGCATTGATTTAATTAACACTAATTCTGGTACTTTCTAGCTTTTGCAAGCTTGACATTTTGCTGCCTTACTTGTATTTCCAGTATAAAGATCTCTGCAGATGCCACTGTCCTCCACATCACTACTGCCCAATGCTTGCCAGTGGTGCAGGGAGTGACATGACTAACACATGACTCACTTGGTCCGCTCACGTTATCCTGAGCGCTCCCACGTACCATCATCCCTCTCCCACTGCCCATCCTTCTGCACTTGCTCAATGCCAAACAGCAATAAGAGAATTCAGAGCAGTTGTAAGTACATGGTTTAAACAAGAACAGAAGGAGAGGATTTTTAGATTTAAGTGGCCTCGACTTCTCCACTGCCTTTATCATTGTGATATGCATTTCACAGTGAGAAAAACAATATTAAATAGAATTAAATAGAACATCAGTATTTTACACCCACTTTACAAAGGTATAAATGACAGTACAAAGCACAAGGAAGGGGGAACGAGACCATAAGTTCAAATGTGCGTGATGTAAATGTTACTTTAGAAGTAGGGATTTAAATTTGCAAAACCGCAGAGGTTCTCAGGAAGCCAGTCCCATAGCCCAGGGTTGTTGTTTGTTTGGCTCAGGTACAGCACTGGTCTCCAGCTCTGATCTTTGCCTGGTGCAACCTCAGTGACACCCAGCTAAGGGCACATTTCAGGAGCTCAAACCCATCCTGCCACAATCTTGTTCCCACCCCAACTCCTTCTCTCCTGCCCTGTGTCAGTGGTAACACTCACCCGATGCTTCAACTGTCTGATCAGGGAGTTGAGTGTGCCAAAAGTCTAATCCTTAAATGAGGGATTCGTTTTCAGGTGGTGGTGTTGCCTGAACCTGTTCCTTCTGTGGTCAGACAAGCCCCAGGGCAAGGGCCGGACCATTCAAGCAGGGTCAGGGCAAAAGCCCTGACTCAGGCTCCCATGGAACTGCACAGTAAGGTCCAGAGCAAAAAAATAAAAATAAAAAAGCCAACTCTACCATGCAGAGCTGCTGACTCTTCCTTCAAATGCTGATGGCCAACACTCATATCTTTAAGTACACATACACACAGAACCAACCAGAAATGCCACAACCTGGGAAGGGAAGAAGTGCTTTTCCAGTCTCATGAAACTTAAAAGATCTTCATGAAGAAGCCTTGGGGCTTTCCGAAGGCTTTCTTCAAGAAGAAAAATTTCTTTATCCTCCTAGTCTTCCAGGAAAAATAAAAGTCTGAATATACAGGCTAGGCTAGGAACCAAACACAGACAAGCAGCAGGCACCGTGCTATGGGCTTGCTAGGAGATGATGGCCGAAGCATCCTTTTCTCAGATACCATAAGGCACTTCATGGTGCAAGGTCACCTAGGGCCAACTACTTGTTTGCCAGCAGACAGGACTATTTCAGTGCTTGCTTCTTCCATCCCCACTTAAAACAAAAAAAAAAATTAATTACCCTCTTGCTACTGCTACTTCAAAGAAAGGACAATGAGAACGTACATGTACTTCTTCCCTAGGCTGAAACACAAGGCAGAAGCCAGTTCTCAAGAACATCTCTGACCATCAGGGATGCACAAAGAGACCAGGCAGGGAGAACCAAGCTCGAGTCCATCCTCCCTCCCCTAAGGCAGGCAGCAAGACGCAACCCATCTGCTGTGGCTTCCACTTTCTTTTTGCATTACCATGAGCCCTCTAAAATGCAATTACATAAACATGCTTTTCCTTGTTGCTCTTATGAGCCACGTGGACATGAAAAACCCCTCTTAAAAAGTCTCTCACAAAGGGAATTCTGGTGCTCAACCACCACCCAACCTTTCCAAGCAGAAGGCTATTGTCACCCTGAGGCTCAATCTCCATCACAGCAATTGAAGGCAAAGTCTGCCTGCTGTCTTTCCCAGATCCCTAGAAACAGGATGAACTGCAGTCCCATGACAGTGAGTTATCCTTTAACACATCCTGATCAGCTCAGCATGCTCACAGGTGAGCTCAACATCCCTCATCACCACCATGGTACAGAAGAAGACAAGCCATTAAGAAACTTCTCGCTCTGTTGCCTCTAGTCCAAGTTTCTTCAAATGAGGCAGCTGCATTAAACCTCATTCACTGCCCCATCCAGGCCAAGATTTTAAGGAAAGCAGCTTCATTAATCAAGCAACTGGAAAAAAAAACCAAAACAAAAAAAAACCCCACACCCCAACATTCTAATTGGTAAAGAAGCACTTTCCCCATCCTGCTTCTCCCTCTCATGCACACACAAGCTGGGCTCGCTTGCAATCAAAAACCCCAGGGGAAAAGCAGCAAATAAAGCTCAGCCTTGGACAGAGGAGAGCAACATCAAAGCAAGATGAGCAGCAGAGTGGGGATGGGTGGAAGTCCCCAGTTCTACATCTAAAACATCTCAAAGTCAATTCACGGTGTCATGCCNGAAAAAAAAAAAAAAAAACAGCCCAAAAAACGTAGAGGAGTATGAGTTTGAACAAGTTTTGGTTTTTTTAAAACTCTGGTGAATGAGAACCTCATTTTTTCACAACAAAAGCACTCTTTCTGTGATCTCTCTGAGAACCACATAAAAATGTAACCAAATTCAAAACAACAGCAAAGTTGTCTACTTGAAGGCGCATTCAAACATCGTCACTGACTATTTCACTGCTCAGCCCTCCTAAGCAGCAGTGTATTTACCACAACTGTACAGCTCCTGCCTGAGCAAAAAAATATTCATTTTTTTTACTGCTGTTGAGCCATGGGACTTTGTGTTTTTCCTTTTCAGGTAAGTATGGAAAGCTGCTTCACTGCCAGACCTTGCTGGTTGCCTTTCCATCATCCAGGTCAGTTCCTGAATTAAATCAGATTCAATTGTGGCACCTCAACTGCAACTCAAGATGCCTTTAGGAACATAACCACAAAACTGAACTCACAGACCAGATCAGGATTTTGCTCTCCAATCCCGATTCAAATACTTTCCTGCAAATACCCATAGCCCAAATGCAACAGATTGTTTTGCAGACTGACCACATATAAGAAGCCTTCAGGAAGGGCTTCTTGACTCTAACGAACTAAAAAAATTGGTTCCCACAGAGTTGTCTCAACTCAGAGACCACCTGAACACCTTTATTTTCATTTACATACTGACATTTTACACTCCTCACTTGCACTCAGGCTTCACTGAGCACTGCAATGCTTTGTGTGATGGGAGTATTGTGTTTAACTGCGAATAGAAGTGATGAAAAATAAATAAATAAAAAACATAACAAAATTACTTCAGCTTAAAATACATTTAACTCCCAAATTATTTTCCAACACCAAATGAATCCATTGCACATTACTGGTTGTCTTTGCTGCACTCCAAAGCACCAGGTAAAGAAAGCCAAATGATCGAGCAGGCACTGAACTGACCTTCTCGGTTTTCTTACAGGACCTTTTGGCTCTGCTAAGAGCAATGGAGTAGCCCCTATGAAGAAGCTAATTTTAAAACACTGGAAGAAATAAATTCAGAAACATGTTACAGAGACATTTTTCTTATTCCTTTCTCTTCACTATAAAAAAAAAGGCTATTTAAAATTTGGTGTTAATCTAGATCAGACCAGACACTGCCACATCATACTGGGGTTCCTACAGCAAAGAGACACCTCGTTGAAAGCCTCAGCCTCAGGAAAACAAGAGGCTGAACTCAGGTGAAGCACAGTATTGCAGTTTCTAGTTTTTATACTTTTCTTCTGTAACTGCTTGAAGTTCTGCCATCGCTAACAAGCATTTACTTCCCTGGGCTATGACTGCTTTCTATTTAAGCTCTGTTAGAGGGCTTTAAGATACATGAAGCAGCTGGTGCTCTTGTACGTAACAAAATTATCTCAGCAAAATGGTGCTAAAACAAACTCTTGGGGTGCAGGACAAGCAGGGAAAGGCCAGGCATCATAGCAAGTACTTGCCCACGGTCCATATTGTAAATCCTTATACTTGGAGAACCATTTTCTGCAGGTCATCATGATGGAGCACCCTGTTATTCCTGCAACTCCGATGGCCAAGGCACTGCTCAGCCCTTCTCCTGCCAGCTACTGGCTTGTCCCAGGCTCTGGCAAACACATGCTCATTCATTATTACAAACTCTAAGAGGGAGTTTGATTTTATTTGCCTTTTAAATGCCATTTCAGTGCTAAAAACAGTGTTATTCCCTGTTCCAGCATGTCTTCTTTTGCTGTACATCATACACAAACTGCTTTCTTTTCCCATACCTCCTTCTGACCCTTTCTCCTCCATACTTTCTCCACCATTCCATGCCCATTATCATCTAGTAAGGGGAAAGCAAGGTATTTCCACCACCCTCCAAGGTTTGAACTGGACACACCAACTCTGCAAACCAATAGTTGTTAGGACAAGCAAACAGGATGAGAGGATCAAGCCCCAGAGCACAGGAACAGCCAGCCACTGCTCAGTGCACCACCACAGCGGCAGCCCTACAGCACACTGCAGTCAACCAAACCGAGATTTAAGCGAGAGTTCAGGATGGTTCCTTTTTAACAGGATCATTTCCAGCTCTGGCTGTCATACTCATGCAACGGACGGAGCTTGCAAGACGCCCATAAGTTTGACCTTCAGCTCCCAAATATCCATCCATGGTCTTTTTTGCCATTTTATTCCTGTAACATCTGTTGTAGTAAACAGTTATCTGGAAAAAAAACTGAATAACACAAATTTCCTGTGATTAATCGCGGCTATTTTGGGACCACTTCTCACCAGCCTGAAAGCAAGATGAAGTTCTGCAAAGCCACTGGGAATATTAATGCCCTTACATGGCACAGCAGTTCACAGCGACCACCGGAGCACGTTACAGATCCAGCTCATTTAAGTGGCTGTGCTGCGGGCCATGCAAGATCCAGCTGACTCTGAGATAAGAACTAGAAGGAAATTACTCCTTGCAGGCTCAAGAAATTTGAAGGGCAGCGAGAGATGAGTAAACGACCACGAGCAAGCACTTGTTTATCACCTTAAAGAGAGCAGGTATTCCTCAAAATTGTATACTGGGCAGTCCTGGGAAGAACAAGAGATATGCACAACTTTACCAATTTAATTACAGTGTGATTTTAAAAAGGATTTAATTAATCCAGAGCAAGAGACATGCAGACTTGGGGGGTTTTTTTGAGCTAAAAAAAGTCAGGCTTACGTCAGCTTTAAATTAATTAGGAAGAGATATAAGCTAAACCAAACAAAATTAAGAAAATTCAAGCCATTGAGCAGTGGGACTCTGGCAAGGTACAGCTGGACACCAGAGCTGTGTAATTGCACGCACGCTTGTGGTCCAGCCCATTACAAGTTTAGGCTAAAGCTACAGACTCTCAAACCTTTGATATTTTCAATTTGACTTTACAATATTAAACAGCCAAGAGCGCGTATAGGAGTAGCTCCTTCATCTCAGTAACTTCAGGTACTTGCAGTGACAGGTCTGCTCATGAACACATTTTGGACATGACATGGAAACCTTTCACAGGCATTACATGGAGTAGTAGGGGTTTACATCTTGTAGCACAAAACACAAACTCCCCATTTAAAATCCAATCCTGGCTGATAGAGATGTAAAAAAGCCAACGGATGGCTTTTTTGGCAGGTTCTGTGAAGTTAACAGATAAACATCCAACCCAAAGGTGTCTGTATTTCCTCTTCTCCTCTGCAATTTGTCTTTAAGCATGTGTTTGCAGGACCCAATAGATTGCATAGGATAAACAGGGTCAGCCCGTCTTCAGGGCTGAGAAAGCCATGTTTGGCGACAGCAAACACCATTTAGCATATGATAACCTCATCCCAAGCAGCTGGGCTGGACCTGCACATACACAAGAGTTAAAGCAGTTATGAACAAACCTTAAACATCCCTCTGCAGCCTTTTAAGAAAAACCCTTCTCCATAACGATGGCCCTTTAGAAGACGGGAGTTTCATTCACTTTTTTAAAGTGGAAAATAGCATTACACTGAGCAGCACGAGAAGAAACTTCTCTGTTAACATTATGATATAGCTCTGGTTCCTCCCACTGCCTGTACCAGGCCTTTCAGCCTGGTATGCAAGCAGCAAGCACATTAAGCTCCTGAGAGGCATATCTAATCAACAGCATCTTTATCTGTGTGTTACTGCAAGGGTTATCCTGGACATAGGAGGCACGTGGTTTTGCTAAGGGGGGGGTAATAAACCTTGGTTGTGCTGTAAATTAACCAGATTAAAGTATACGAAGAGCAGGAAATAATGATTTTTAGCACTAATGTTCTTATAAGACATTTCTGAGATTAGCGTGTGTTGAGTTCCAACATTTAAAATATCTGCAAGGTCAAGCTCTGACAACAGCACATCTCTAATGATGCTGTTAATATGCCAGTCATAGAAATGGCACGTTTGGCCAACAGAATAAAACATCCTAAGCATATCATGTACTCCATGACCATACATACAAGCTGAGCTGTTCAAGGGATAAAAGATGTTTACGCTTCTGGTTTGGGTTTATTCCCCTTTATTTCCCCCTCCTACCCCTTAAGGATCTAAGATCTGTGACTTGGGTTTTTTTGTATTATTTCCTTCTTACCAAAGAGGACAAGGCATGCTCATGAGTTCTGCTTGTTAGGATGACCACCCTCGACTTCAGCTGGGAAGCCAGCTCACTTCTTGTTCAGTTTCCCATGTGCTTGCAGTCCTCCCTCACTAGCCAAGGCAACCTCACATTACTTTTTAGAGGGCTGACCCCAATGAAAGCACCAGAGTTTAAGTGGCACTATCTTCCTCCAGCAGTTAACACCCCTGGTTAGCAATCAGCTGCATCCACACCTTTAGACCCTTGCTGGAAAGGTTTCCTCAGCTCTTCTGATAAAAAAAAAAAAAAAAAAAAAAAAAAAAAANAAAAAAAAAAAAAAAAAAAAAAAAAAGCGCATTTATTTTGCCCAGGGTAAATGCCTGGACTACAGGCAGAGACTCCACAGCATTGGGAACGCGCATTTAGTGCTTTGGCTCTAAAAGAGGAAGCACTTAGAAAATATTTTGAAACAAACAAAAAAAAACCCCACCAACAAAACAAAAACCAGGAGTATGCCTAACAAATTAGAACTACTTGTCAGAAAATTAAGTTCTTATCACACATTCTCAAGCCTAACGTCCTCATTTCTTCTTTACCTAAAAATAGCTTGCTTCCATTAGGAGGCAGAGGCTCTTTCCAGCAAAGAAACAAACAAAAAAAAAGGTGACTCCACAGAACACCACTTGCCTGAAGATCAAGAAAAACAAGTGAATTGCAAAACAAGGAAGGGGAAGAGAGGAATTTAATAACCTCCAGAGGTAGTGCTGAGGATGGATGTCTCCTGCCTGCTGTCCTAAATTCTGCTCAGCCACTTTCCAGGGGCTCTGGGTCACAGCAGGGAAAGGAAACTAACGTGTTTCCTCTGAACCAAATCCCCAGGCAGCCGAGTTTGCTCTCCAAGGTTTTTGTTCTTAACACACAACTTTTCCTTGTTTTCCTCCACAGGGACAAAGATGCTTAGCACAGCTCCCTGCATCTCCCCCAGTTTTAGTCAAATCTCCCCTTAAATAGCTCCAGATCTGCTCCCAGCCAGTGTTTCAGAGGAAAAGTAAAGGCTGTCATCACTCGGAGCTACGTCTAGAATTTAAACAACCACCCCAAATGTCACTAATCCTTTCCAAACAAGTAAGGCATCCTTTGTCAGCTGGACCCCTAAAGCTGAGATCTTATAAACAGATAAAACCCTGCAACAGGCTACTAAAACAATGGGAAAGGCAGACAGCGTAAGGGAAACGCACTGAACAGCTGATAGAAAAGGATCGTGGTGTTTAAGGTCTGCCAATCCCTTAGGCACACGTAGGCATTCCTCCCCAGCAATGCAGACTGAAGTTTGGTCACAAACACCAAGGTCAAGATGGGAGAAATAACCATAACTGTCTGACCCAGAGATGAAAGACCTTCGCTCTGCCAGGTCGAGTGATGGGAACAGGCACATGGCTGCAGCACGGATGGGGCAGGCTGCCGCATCCCCAGCCTGGGCAGAGCTGACTGCAGGATCCAGCCGGGTGCCCTAGGCCCCAGCAATACTTGAACCTGTCTTGCTCTATGACCCTGCAACACTGCCGGAACCCAGACTGGGCTGTCCAGCTGCAATTCATACATGGGCAGACAGAGCAGGAGAAAAGAGGGGAATGCAGGGTTACAGCCAGCAGGACACCAGCACGACGACCCATCCTACGGCTCTCACTGGACCTCCACACTGCTTTGCAGAAAATTTTACAGGAAAGGAATAAAAGCACTAAAGAAGAGAAGGGGAATGATTTCTGATGCTCATTGTGGCCTTTTGGCAAAGCACCCTTGAAGCATCCAGTCCCAAGGGCACTTTTGCTGACGGGCAACCCTCACCCCAGATACGGGCCACAGTGGAAATGCACCCGGTTCATCTCCCAGGAGTGGCAGCGAGGAGAGAGGACATCTCCACTTAAACACGCACGCAATCATTAACATCCTGCCATACCCCTCGAAACATTTTCTAAATGTTGCTACAAGTGACAGTCGCTCCTTAATGAACAGAACGCACCGATTCTGTGCCTGACTCGCTGCCAAGTGTGCCTCGAATCATCTGTGGTGTCTAGAAGGGAGTAGCGTCTCCTCCTCCTCCTCCTCTCCTTATTAAAAAGCTCTGTCTCCCCAGCCTGAGCATCCCTTGGATCACGCAGCCGAGCAGGCTCCCCGCGTGGGGAAGTCACCCCTTCCTTGCTGAGACGGATCTGTCACTCCAAGGAGGTCTCCCTCCCAAACATGACCTCCCAAACAGGGATAAGAGGCACATAAATCCACCACCCAAGAGCTGCCCCCACCATGGGAAATCAGCAACTGGACTTCTCAGCAACCCAAATGGGTGGCTTTGGTCAAGCCAAGCTCTGAGAGCTGCAATTAGCGAGTCAGATGGTTGGCAAATAATGGTCCCATACAGATTTTGTGTGGATGGTGGGAAGAGAGTCTCCTTGGAGATTGCCCCAGTAGTGGGAGGGGGGACACACCTATTAACAAGCAGACTCCTGCTACTCATTCTTGATTTGGTAATTGCAATGGCTCACTCCTTTCCACAGGGGTCTTACCCAGTTCAAGAGTGACTGAAGTAGTTTTATGAACTTTGTCAGCTGCACTTGAAGCCTGACCTGGCTCTACAAGAACGAAGAGTGGTCTTTGTCAGCCACACGATAGCAGTGACCCCGCAGACAGCTTGTGAACAGACGCCGTGGCTGTGGAAGGTGGCAGCAGGGGTGAACACCAGCTCTCCTCGCCCACGGACAGCTGCTGTAGGCCACCAGCATTCCTTGCCATTCCCCAGCCACTGGGTACCAAGGATGGGCCAGCTCTATTGCACGGCTGCAACTTCCTCACCTCACGCATCGTCCCAAACCACGTTTCCTCAGTGGCCACCTCAGAGATCCCACACAACACCATTTCACGGGCATCAGCCCCTGCCCAGCCACCACCCCAACCCCACAGAGACAGCTGAGCAGCCGTATGAGCCCACAGCACGGACAGTCCGTTGGGCGGCAGCTGAAGCACCCACCCAGGAGTGGCCCTGGCTCCCACCCCCACCCGGAGCCCCTCAGGAACCGCTCCCACCCTGGGCCCAACCCTGGAGGCCCCACACTCTCCCGGGGCAGCTCCTCACCTCCCTGCAACCTTGGGCTCGCCGCAACCCCCGCTGGGGCAGGGCCCAGCCCTCGCACCTACGGGAACAGGGGGGGAAAGACGAGGCCGCGCCGTGCACTGGCAGCCGGGACCCCCGACCAACCCTGCCGCCCTGGGCGGCGCCCGCGGGGCTCGAACCCGCGGCCCTTGGGCTTCACGCCCGCCCCGAGCCACAGGGGCACGGCGGGACGCGCCAATCACCGCCCGCCGGGGGTGCCGCCGCGGGGCGGGGAGCGGCAGCTCTGAGTGACAGCCGCGCGGCCCAACGGCAGGGGGCCGCGCACCAATCAGCGCGCCGCTCTGGGGGAGGGCGGGCGCAGAGGAGAAGAGCGGGGAGAGGGGGGTCTCTCCTCACGGGGAGAGNGGGGGGGGGGGCAGCTCCCGACGCCGCTCCCTGCCCCGTCCACCCCCCCTCCCGCCGCCCCCTCGCCCGCTGGCGGCGGCGGTACCTGCTCGAAGCGGGGCTTCCCCAGCTGGAACGGGGGATAGTCCGCCGACTCCGCCATCCCCCTTCGCGCGCCGCAAAAGCGCCACTTTAAACAGCCTCCCCCGCTGCCGGGCCCGCCCCTTGCGGCGCCGCCGCGCTGATTGGCCGCGGCCCACCGCAGGCTCCCGCGCGGCACGCCGGGAGATGTAGTCCACGGGCGCCCCGGCGCCCCACGGCAGGCGGAGCCCGAGCGGCGGGAGAGAGGGGGCGGCTGGGACAGGGTGGCCCCGCCCCTAACAGCCAATGGGGGCGGGCACAGCGGCGCGGGGCAGCATGGGAAATGGAGTCCGCAGCGGGGCCAGGGCCCGGGGCACGACGGGAAATGTGGTTTGGCGGGAACCTGAGGGGAGCCCCAGGAGGGAGCCGGGGCAGCGGGGAGAGGGCGCTCTCCTCGGCGTCGGGGCGTTCTGCGAGAGTCCCTCCGGGCAGGCTGGCTTCCCCTGCCCAGGCTGCCATCAAGGGCTGTGCCTTTGACGGGAGCGCGAGGCCCCGAGGGAGCGGGGCCAAAGGGTTTTGGGTAGAGCCAGGCCTCCCTACTGCTCCCGCACAGGGTAGTCCTGCGCGGCGGCAGTGGGGCTCTGCGAGGGCCACGCACAGCGTGTGTGACTCTTCCCCCTGCCTCTGTTGCCACTTCTCCTTGTCTGTTCTCCTTTTTGTGAAGTAACAGTTTAATTTAGCAACTAACAGAGGTGTCTGAGGCAACCGGCCGCACCCAGATGACGGACCTCCCTTCTTCCTGCCCTAAAAACACATACACCTCGTGGCGCGTGTTTGTGACCACTTCACGAGGGACTCAACTCCAAAATGTTCTTCCTTTTTTGAACACAAAATGACATTTTCTCAGTGACACCGACACAGCAGCCAGAATATGGGTGGTGATAAGAGGATGCACGGGAACATGACGTGGATGGCAGGCGTTTGCCATAATTCTGAAATTGAACAAATAATAACACATAGAAAGGTGAAAGCCCAAAAGCTTCTGAAAAAAAAAACCCCCACATTTCAGCAATTCCTTGTGGAAATACATATTCTTCCTTGACGGGAGCTTAACAATTGCTACTGACCTTTAAAATAAGTGATTAAAAATAAAGAATAGGAAACCTGGAAATGATAAGTTTGCTTTGATGCAGACTTATTTGTCCGCTTCCTCAGCATTACGATTTGTGGAGATAAAGGCAAGGTCGTGCGGGTCTGGGGGCAGAAGGGGTGCGTACGGAGCGATCTCCAGAATCTTCTTCCCTAGATTAGTGGAATAAGAGGTGTCTGGCCCTTCAAATGCCGGTGAAATTGTTTGGAGGATTAGGATCAATTCTCCGAGGAAGAGCAAAGGGCCAGCAAATAGACTGGAGACGGGGATGAAGCGGGGAACACAGTCAGGGTATAAGAAGGCGGCTTGGCGCAGCAGAAGTAAAGGCAACAGATTACAGAGCAGGTCAGAAAGCGATTTGCCAGCTAAGGAGGAATTAAACAATATACCTAAAAAAAAAAAAATCCCTTCTTTTTTGCTATGCAGGGAAAAATACGAACGTCACAACGGTTTGCTGCGGGGATGCTGCTGCTCTGCTTCATGGATGTGGTGCTGATTTTTTTTTTTCCCCCGCTCTCTTTCCATCTGCAAAACCTGTTTTTAGGCTAATTCACTGCTGATCCCCTTCACTGCATCTCAAATCTCCTGCAGCTTCGGGTAGAAAAGGGGACAGAAAAGGGGCCTGGTGCAGAGCCTGCTGCAAGTAGGATACCTCTGGCCATGTCTGAAGCAGTTACCCCATCGCAGCTGGCTGTCTGGTGGGTGAGAGGCTTTATGAGCTGCCACCCAGCCAGGGAGCTCGTGCCATTCCCCGAGCCTCGCGCTGTCTTGCTGCCTGGTCTCAGACTGCTTGCTGCCTTACTGCCTCAGCCCCATGGCCACGTTTTCTTGACGGGGAGTCCCGTGGCGTCACTCAGGTTATGCAGGAAGAGGTGAAATGTGCTTTACTGGAGCTTTAACCTGCCGTGGGAGCAGACACTGTAACACACACCCCGAGGCAGCACGCCAAAGCACACGTGCCTACCTACCCCTTGCACCAGCACGAGGAAGGAGCTTCTACCAGAACAGAGAAGTGACTCTTTTTTTTTTCATTTCTTGGTCCTTTTCCCTTAGAGATACTGTTAAAATGAAGTTGTTCCTTCCTGCGCTGCACCAACCTGCTCCCTCAGGGTTACAGCTGCTGGCAGGCAGCGTCGCCTCTCGTTTTGCCCTCTCCCTGGCTCGTTGCGTGCGAGCATGAAAACACGACTCTCCCCAGGAAGAGATAGATGATGAGCAAAGATCTGGTCCAACAACAAATCCTGCTTATTGGAGCATACCCACTGCTGCCCTTGTACCCTGTCCTCGGAGTTAATGGTTTGCTTACTCTAATTAAACGTAGCTGCAGTGCAGACTGGGGAGCACTTGCTGCCTGCTGCCCCAGCTGCGCGACCAGGGCAGGGTTTCACATGGCTCAAACCTCCTTTTGACCCCACAGCACAACCACACCGCTGCCCTTTTTATCCCTCTGCATGTGGTAACAATGTCGATCTTTATCCTGAAGAACAGCGCATCATTCGGGTTTGCTTTCTTCCAGGGGGGGTCTAGCCCTGCTTGGAGCCCTAACACTATCTTAAAAGGAAAATTAAAATCATTTTGATTTTGACTAATGCTTTACAAGGCAACTCTTCTTTTTCTAAAGGTTTCATCCCGTACTTCACAACGCAGCAAAATTCTCCAATAAATATGGATGATAACCCAAATCCCTCTGTCTCTACACAAGGGAAATCCCCCTCCCTCCCATTACAGCTAGAGCCAGATAATTGATACAATCCCTAATGTTGACACACTGAATGTTTTGTAACAACAGAGGGGAGAGAATCTGTTTATCTAAAACCACATTTGGAGTGACATAAGACTATCACTTTTTTGGTTAAATACCAGAAAGAATATCAATTCTTTGGCTGATATCAATCTAACCAGATCCATTTAGACTGACAACTCACATTTCCCTGGTTTGGGGAAGAAGAAGGAGGGGGGGCGGGGTGCTTCCCCAGAGCAACGACTGTTAAGTCAACGCTGACGTCTCTTTCCATTTTGGTTGGGGGAGGTACAAGCGCCCCAGACATTGAGCGAGCTCATCTACAAACCGAGGGAGATTCGGGGGTCTCAAGACGGCCACCCCACACGTGACAGCTGGGTGCGGGGCTGGGCTGCCTGCTGGCTCGGGGAGAAAGTCACAGGAACGTTTCTTGTCGGCTTCCATCTGTAAAGCCAGATTTTAAGAAAACTCTCGGCGGGCAGCAAAACTCAGGCTTCGAACAACAAACCCAGCCAGTTCTTCCTGCAGGGACAGGAATTATTTGCATCAGTCCTGAGCCTGTGCTTACGCTTTCAAGCAGGCAGAGACACCCGATATAATCACATGCAGCAGTTTTAGCAGGACTAAGGTCTTAAAATC
>RSEF01000004.1:98448528-98494098 GCA_003993805.1 Himantopus leucocephalus
TTTTTTTTTTTTTTTTTTTTTTTACCTGGCTTGATGGATTCCAGCTCCCCCAGCCTCCCAATGACTGCTGCTCTGCTCTACCCCCTGCGCCTCTGCACTCAGGGGAACCCCACACTGGCCCAGTCATTTCAGGCCGTCTTTTCAGAGGATAGTCTTTCAGAGGGTCACAGTTCACTGCCCTGAACCCGCAAAGCAGCGTGCTGAACATTTCCCCCCCTCAGCCCATCCAGGCTCTCAGGGCTAACATGATCCCCCCAGACAGGTGCTGAGCTTGATAACGGCCTGCGATCCAGCTGGATGAAAAATAAACTGGGATTAGAGCTAACGAAACTCTTCTGTTGGAGCAGTAAAGTCATTTACTGAAGCTTAAGGGGAGTTAATTTTTTTGAAGGAAAAGGCATGAATGAAGAAAGAAGCAGGCCTTGAGAAGGAAAACAGCTGAGCGGTGAAACAGGTGGGTGGGATTAGGGTAGAGGAGCTGGAGGCGAAGGTCTTGGCTGGGGATCAGCCCTGTGCCAAGCAAGGTCTGCTGCACAGAGCGGGAGAAATGGAAGTGCTTTATGCCCATGAAGAGTGGGTAAAAGCTGCCTGTTCCCGCAGGCAGCAGTACTAATGGAGCCGTGCTTCCTCACCAGGCATCCTGCGGCTGAACTCTCCAGTGTCTCTGATGCAACGCGAGGTTTCTCCTTTCTTCTTCCTCCAGCACCCCAGTGGGGTCTCTCTCCTCTACTCAGCTGCTGACTTGCCACAAATCCTCAGGAATGCAATAACCTTTACTCCCCCGCTATGCAGGGGCAAAGTCAACGGTGAGCAGTAAGGGAGCTGCAGGCAGATCCGATCCCCCACCTGAGCCACCCAAGCTCCTGCAGTTCCTCGGCACAGAACACGGTTGTAAGGCTCACGCAAAGAAGCTCAGAGGAGCTTAAACCCTCCTGGGTGCACCTATCAACTGAGGCAGGGGCAATATTCGGAGGGGAACTCAAGGTAACCCTGCGGCACCACCACCCTACCCACCCCCGGCCCAGCAGCCACCACATGGCAGCGGGTGCTTGGGGACTGTTAACGATGCTGGAAAAGCTGCCGGAGAAGTTGGACACCATCATCCTACTTCAGAAAATAAACAGATAAATGTCACTCACTGTCCAAGTGCTATCAGCACAGACGCTGTTGTCAATAAATCAGAAGTATCTAGGAACAGCTTGAACAACTTTTATTTTTTTTTAAAGTGCTTAAAACGTAAATAACAAGCTCTTTATAAACATTAGTTGCAACTATTAAAACATGAAACACACAGAACCCACTTCCTGTGTACATAAAGTACAGGGAAATCAACAACTCCAAAAACCCCAATGCTTATCTCTCCCATTTTGGGATGTTTTTCCACCCCACGTTTATAACACAAAACACACATCGGTTTCTTCACAGACAAGTTGTAAGGCTGAGTCTACATGACACTTCAGTATCCACATCCCTTCAGGTTTGTTCCAGTTTAAGGATACACCTTGACGGTTCCTCTGGCCCACGGCTCTGGGACAGAAGGGCCAGTCAAGGCAAAAATAAATCACTTGGCCAGAGTTCTTTAAAAGCAAGAAACCCAGTTGTGGGCTGACAACAAAAGCAGAGCATGGCTGTGAGCAACAGCACCCTGCGGAAGACCTTGGGAAACGGCTTGAGCGTGAAAAGAGAAAGACAGGCCAGGAGCAAAAATACACAGTAATTGTTATGGCCGTGTTTAAAACGGAACCAGTGAAAAGCTGCTGCTGGCCCACTAAAACCCTTTTGTCTGCTCAGTTCAGCAGAGAGCGACAGATCTCAGGGTGTCACCCTGCACACTGACCAGAAATGCTGCTCGCCTCCCTATTCTTGCAGATAAATTGCTAAATATGGACATTTGGGACATGAGCAACTTGAGAACATTTCCCCCACTTCTTTTTCTCATCCCCCCCCGCCCGCCCGCCCAAGAAAACATCTAGGTCCTCAAAACCATTCCCCTCTGGTAACTTAGAGGTTTTAACAAAAAAAATTTATACAGACTCCAGCCTCAGTGCTGTTGTGTGGTGTGGCAAAGCTTGCTTGCTCTTACGCAGAGAATAAAAACTGTAGTGGGGGAAAACCCCCCACATTTGCAGGACAGTGGGGTGCAGAAACAGAGAACGAAGACAGAAGCATCTTTAAGATGCCTTTTCCTAAGCACAAGTCCTCATTTGTAGATACCTCTGGACTTCTAAACACTCGAGAACAGACACGAAACATCAGGGCAGCCTTGGCTGTCATCACCGCTTGTTTTCTTCCGTAGCCCCATCTCACGTGCGATGCCAAGGTACCCGCGCCTCAGCCTTTGGAGGTGCTCCGCTATCACAAAGTCAAGGCAAGAACTTTTTAACTCTGCTTGCTCCAGCCTCCTCCGAGATGGCGCGGGCTCCTGCGATGGAAGGCAGTTCAGGGACTGTGTTGCTCCACTGCAACGGAGGCAGGTCATAGGAGGAAGCACGTATTGCTGAAAAGGCCGTACACCCGATACAGCCTGCTGTAGCTCTGAGATTAACTTGAATATATTATAAAGTGCAAAACATTCAAGCTTTGGAGAAAAAAAAGGCAGAGCTCAC
The DNA here is from genome assembly GCA_003993805.1 of Himantopus leucocephalus. Lineage (NCBI taxonomy): Eukaryota > Metazoa > Chordata > Aves > Charadriiformes > Recurvirostridae > Himantopus > Himantopus leucocephalus. The sequence goes on from RSEF01000004.1 coordinate 98,451,135, forward strand.
TAAGGCAGAGGGGGGTTAGGGAGACGGTGAAAGGCGATGGAAGAGGAGGGGGAGAAGGCAGGGAGGAGGGGCAGCAAGTTCCTTATAAACATTGGCACTTGTGTGTGGGAAGCACCTACAGTGCCGATCGCTGATGGGGGAGAAGTCCCAGGAAGCAGCTATTTTTCAGGGAGTGGAGAGCCGGCATGGGCCCCTGGCTCTGGTGTGAGATTTTGGCTCTACGCCTCCCCTTACTAATGCCCACCTGACGTAAGCCCTCACCGCTCAGCATTGCTGCCCATTGGTGGGGCTGCCCCTTCTCCCAGCCCTCCTTCCTGTGCCACACTGCCCTTCTGACGCCGGACTGCTTTCTTAGCTGCCCACAACTCCTCCCTCCTTGCTTTCAGGTAAAAGGAAGAGCTTCTCCACGAGAGAGGCACCCAGAAAGGGAATCTAGTTCTCAAGCCATGAGATCTTTTGATAATATAGGCAGAGAGAGGCTTCTGGTACTTTTTAAAATGGGAGAAACACCTTTCCTCAGACCCTCACATCTTATACCAGAAACAGAGTCCCCACACCTGAGACACGCATAGGGAGGAAGAACATAAAGACACAGGTAGAGAAGTGCAAATCCCCAGATTACTTCCTACTAGGGGCAAAGGCAGGTAGGAATGAAAGGCTCATAGCCGGTATCTTCCCAGGTAACAAATCCTCCTCCTCATACGATGGTATATCAGCTAGATATGACCACACGTTGTCAATGACAGCAACACCAAATCTCCTTTTCTCCTGACAGCTCTTACCCCAACAGCCTGCTTCTCCAACCTCAGGCTTCGAGCATGACCCAACACTGCTGTCTTCACCCAGCTGTATTTTGTCTTGAACGTTTGGCCCGCTCTTCCCCCAGCGTCATCTCTTAATATCTCGACCTCCAACGTCACATCAGCTGCCTGTGCAGAACTCCTGCCAAAGACCAAAAGCAACCTGCACACGGGGGTGTGAAGGCTCTGCTGTCTGTGTTTAAAAATAAACTCACCTAGTTCAGATTAGCAGGCAAACAGAAAAGAAAGCTGCCCAAGATGGGTTGCGTTGAACTGAGAATTGGATTTCAGAGCCTTTTTTGGTAGGGAACTGCTATTGTCCTATTGCAAAAGGCACTATTTTTCAAAGTCATGGTATACATTGAAGCAACTAAGGAGAAAAGAGTATGAAGGTTTTAAAAGAATCCAGTAACTTTGGGAGATCTACAGGAGAGCAAAGATGCCTTACATGTCAAGACAGCTCAAGCCCCACACCAACTGACCCTCTGCCTGCATGGGACCAACCTCTAGCCAAAAACCTGGCAGAACGAGAGAGGGAGCAATACCCTTTCTATAAACTTCCACAGCATCTCCAAATCAAAAGCTGCACTGTACTTGGGTGCTACCAGGAGCATCGCTTACCAGCCTCAGGCCAACATCATCTACGGTTGTTAAACCGCGTAAATCAGAGGCCTTTAGACAGTCACTCAACATTTAGCAGCAAGAAGCATTCAACTCCCAAGAGAGCTGGCCTACAATGCCTAAGGGTGGGCCCAAGCCACCAGAGACCTGATGCTGGCATGTAGATGCGATACAATTTGAGCTGTGTTTGGTAGTAATACTGTCTTGAAGGGGGTCTGCGACAATTACTGAATTGCTAGCTTTGACAGAGAGTGTTTGACGGATGCCTGACCTAGCAGGATGTCATGCATAGAGGTGGCCGGGCAGTCAAGACATCCTTCTCTGCACACGATCTTCAGTCCTGATAGCATTTTCCTGTTACATCGAAAAAGACAACGCAAAGTCAATGGTGGGGGGCAGCCAGTGGAAAGCAATTCCTGTGGATGCAGGAAAGGGGGAGTGTAATACTGAGTAGAAAATTCAGCTGTGGTTTATACATACAGGAGTCCCCCCCACGGCACACTGGTGCCAGCCAGCCCAGTGACAGGTTGGGTGGTGGGTGAGAAGTTCTCCTGCAGTACTGACGGTGCACAAACCATCACTGGCCCTTCTCCCATATTGCAAGTTCAGTTTTGAGCTGGGTGACTGAGGCAGCATCACGACTGCATGCACACAGCGAAGGAATCGACACCGCTCACAGTCAGGCAGTGACGTCGGCTTGAGTCCTTTACGGCCTCCAACTCCAGCGCTGCCGCTTTGTGTAGCATCTCCCATACGGTCAGGTACTGGCATAACTTGGAGCTGGCTCTTCAGACGGAGACCCTTTGTTTTGGGGTACAACATATGGGGCAGGAAGGGAAAGAGGCATACAACAGTAGCCCCTTCTGCTAGCTGCCCGGCCGAGCAGGCTCAGCAGACAGTAACGTGCTGGTAGACCTTTACTGAGTTTAAGCATCCTCGATGTCATCAACTGATTTAACACCGTCCATCAGCCAGGGTACACCACTTCAGAGAAGAGAGATGTGGAAAAGTGTGGGCAGAAGAGCAGCAGTAGCAGGATGAAGACATGGATGAGGTGGCTGGTTTTGAGCTCTCAAATGTCCATGGACCACTTAAAGCATGGGCAGGATGAGTGCCTGAGAAGAGGTCACTTGGTCACAACAACAGGAACCGAAGGAGGCATCTGCCTCACACAGAGGGCTCTGCTCCTCCCCATAGGGTGGATAACAGCCCACCACCCTATAGCTCCCTGGAGCCAGAGCAGGGATAAGCTTGGGCTGGGGAGGAGCAGATAACCTTTCCTGCTAAATTCTGCTAACAGAAGCCACTGGAGTCCTCTTGTAAGAGGAGGGGGGTGTGCAGGGATGTTTGCAGCCTGTTTATTGGAGAAGTGCTCTAGGCAAGTGATGCTGGTCTCTGGGGAGAGGTTACTTGGTCTTGCTTTCCCCCAGCGGGATCTGGAGGAGTGTGGGAGACTGTTCCATGATGCGCACCAGCAGCTGGTCAATGTAGTTCTCCAGTTCATGGATGTGCTCCTCCTTCTTGCTCAGCTCCTTCTCTCTCTGCAGCAGGAGCTGGATGAGTTCATCGTGGGTCAAGTGATAATACTTGGCTGACTGGTCCAGTACGGTGGGATCCTGTGGTAGAAACCAAGAGGAACATTCAGTAAGTCAAATGAAAACCGCTGCTCCCTTTAGCGTTTGCAAGGTGCAGCAACAACCAAAGCAATCAGTATTTTCTATGTCTGTCTTCTTTCCAAATCTGACCTGATGAGCCTGAGACATTGTGCAGCTATCGCGTTGTGTCCTTACACAGCAGCTTTCCCACGTGCCATGCGGTCACCCAAAAATACTGGAGACAGAACAATTGCCCAGACTCCAGGCCAATGCAGCCTCCCTCATACGGCTAGAGGTGACTGCTGAGCGCTTCCACCAGCTGAGTGACTCATTTAACAGGGTTTCCCCAAAGACTGTGTCAAACCTCTTTTCCCCAACAGTTAGAAGCTATGGGCATGGGCATAACGGAGCCCATTAGGCTGGCATAATGAGGTCCGGTATTAGCTACTCCCCCTTCCCCAGTCCTCCAGCAGCAGGCCTGGATGATGATAGAAGATAATTAAGAGCTGAAAGACCCCTAAGGAGCTCCCAGAGGACAAGAGCCCTGAGGGAGTCCACTCAGGTGAACCCCAGCAGCAGCATTTTACATGTCGAGTTGGAGAGGCAAACAGAGCAGCAGTAGACAAAGGGAAGGTGAAGGCAACCCCGTGAGACTGTGCCCTCAGACATATCACACAGGTATTTTGCTTGCCTCAACATGCCAACATTTAAAATACAGCCAGGCAAGCGGCATTTGAGCAAGGGTCCAGGAAGCACCTTCCCTCTGCCTCTGTCAGCAGAAAAAACCCTTCAGGACTTCAATCAGGCAGCTATCACATGCTCCATCTTTCATGTCTTGCGGATAAACAGGCATTTTCTCGCACACTGTACAATAAAAACCCCAAACCAAAGCAAGCAATGGTAGAAGAACAGTGGGGTGAGAAGGCCCAGAGACCAGGTCACGGAGGAAGGGAGGCCAGCGGGAGGCTGGGCAACCAGGATCAAGGGTGTCAGGGTTAATACACATGGTTCTGCTCACACTGTGGCAGGACCCTCTTCTACCTCCTCCAACACCAGTTTTCTGCACCTCTGTCACCAACTACAGAACATCTCAAGCAGGTGGGAATGCAGCTCCCTCAGTGGTAGGTTCCTACCTTTAACTTCTTTGAGTCCGTTTTCTCCTGGTGAGAGGATGGGGCCACAGGCTGGACGCTGCTCGTGGTGACCGTCTTCAGCTTCTCCAGGCCATTGCTCAAAGCGGTCGTCAGGCTGGACCTGTGCTGCTGCTTCTTCTCACTGGACACTTCTTGCACTGCAGTGCTGATGGGTTTCACTGGGTGAGGACTAAGGAGAACAAGGAGGTTGGACACTTAACACCCTCCCAAGCTGGGGAGTGACGCTGTTGCCTCTCCCTATCATTTTTAAGGGGATGGGACCCACTTATCAAATTTACTTCACTCCACACAGCTAAATGCTCTGTGCTTGTGTTGCTCAAAGCTCACCTGCTCTGAGAAGATAGAGAGGAGAGCCAGCATCCTGCAGAGCAGGCAGCCCACAGCCCTCTCCAACACTGTTTCCACCCAGAGAGGAGATAAGGAGCCCCAGGAAACGTGTTCAGCCAAGATACAGAACACATTCCCATGCCCACACTTATGCTGCTCAGTCCACGCAGAGCGGCTGTGGGTCAAAACTCCCGGCTGCCAGGTCTTGGAACAGCTGAGGGAAATTTAACCCAGGTCCAATGTAATCGAGGGCTGCTACGTTCACTGCCCAGAGGGGCATTTTGCTGCCCAAAGGCCCCCAGATTAGCGTCTGGGGTTACCATGGATGCTTCAGGGATGCTCCTGCACCACTATGCATCAGTTCCTGCACTACCTCAGCCCAAGAGTTGGGCTACACCTGCCTGGAAAATACCACAGAATTTGTTCCCCTCCACTAGCAAAAAGGGAGGGCGAGGAGACTATCTGAACGCACTTTCTCTGTCAGTTAAGGGGGAATTGCATTTTCATTTATTTTTGCCTCGCTCTTCACCCAAAAAATTGTTTCTGGGCTTAAGAAAAAGTGAGTTTGTTTTTCAGCGTGATGGAAAGAGAAGTGACCTTCCTGCAAGGAACAGGCAGACCTGTGCATCATACTCAGGATGAAAAGATCATCAAATCTACCCAGGAGCTCTGCAAAGCCTCTGCACTCATCAGATGCAGCAGCCACGCTGCAAAGGGTAATAATCCCAACTGCTGTGCATCCAAACAAAGCTGTGCACCCAAACAAAGCTGAAGGGAAAGGGGAACATCTTGCTCACAGGAACTCTCAAGCAAGGCAGCCAAGTGCAGTCTTTCTTTACAAATGGTGACCTCAGGCTGTTGGTAGGACAGGTTGTGGGAGGAGGAATAATACCCACAATCACCACGTGAGCCATTAGCTGGGCTGGGACAGGCCCATCTCGAGTCTAGCTTGTGCTGTAACCACTCAACTGGGCTTTATTTCCTTTTCAAAAGCAGAGCAGGTGGCTTTCAACCCTGCTCCATGTCAGAGATGATGGGTAAGGCTGTGACAAAGGTAGCATCACATAAGGCATCAGGTGGATGGCCCAAGTCCTCAAGGCTGGTGTCTTCGTGCCTTGTCAGTGGTGACAGGATCAGGATGTACCAAGCAATCCCCCCATTGTGCTGACAGGGCATGTCTAGAAGCCTTCTTCGACCATGATGATGCCTCCTGTCATCCATTTGCTAGGAGAGGACAGCAATGGTAGCCACTGACCAGCTCCAACAAGCCAAGGGACCAACACCCCTTGTCAGAGCTGTCCAAGCACATGGACAGAGACAAGACTTCCCCAACAGCTTGAAAGGATGCAGAGGGATCCCACAAATCTGAGTGGGAGTCCACTGATAACACCAGGGGTTGGAGAAGTCACTGCCCTGCATGTCAGCCTCAAGCACTCTCCACCCTGGACCGAACCCTTCACCAGCAGAGCTGCAAACACCATGATACCACATTACAAGCGGTCCAGCAGTTGTCCGTTTGTTATGACGTAAGATGGGGTGAGAGTGAACCGGACCAGAGGCCATGCACAGATCCTGAAAAATTGCTCATTCCCAAGTCCTTTAAAAAACACAAGTAATGACTTTGCTTGCTCGAACCACTGCTAGCCTCCTTCCTAGCCCAAAATGAGTGAGGTTCACTGCAGGATCTGGGGAAGACAGCTCTAATAGCCCTGTAGGACTTCAAAACTTCAAAACTACTGTTCTTCAAAACAGTGTCTGGGAAGGCGAGTGGCTGAGGAGCCACCAGGACTGCTCATCACAGCCAGATCTAAAGATAAGCAGCTCCAAATGGCACTGTTGCCTCATGCATCCCCACAGCATTCCCACAGCCAGCACAAGAGACTAAGACCAGAGTATGGCTGCAGAAGCAGGAGACTGCCACCCCTAAGCATGAGGTCTGCAGGGCACTGGCTGGCCGTCAGGAACACTCAATCCATTTTAAACCTCTGAAGGTGACCTCTTTTGGATCAAACTTACCAAGGGGACTCTACAGAATGAAAACCAGCAACGGCCTTGGGATGCCAATGGGATAACTTGGATGCATTTTGAAAGCAGGGGGACATTTCTCACTGCAAGTCTGGTCGCAGGCGGCTTTCAGCCCCATTGCCAGTGGGAACACATTAACTTCTGCAGAGCTGGAAAAGGTATTTAAAAAAAAAATATCCCCTTCTTTTCCTGCTGAGAGAGTAGTGTGTGCAGGGCTCCTGCTGAGCAAAGCAAGGGCTCTGTCCCCTCAGCTTGTCACTCTGAGAGGTCTGAAAGCCGGAGGCATTCCTCTACCTGCATCCTGCCCCCGGACGGTTGGCACTGGGTACTTCCAGAGGAGCAGAGGTTGCTTCACGCCTCATAGCCATGTCTGAAGTCCTGATGGATCTGCCAAGAAGTTGGACCTGTTTCCATCAATGAATGTGAACTTGAGAGTAGAATTAGTTGCTCACGCTGACAGCCTGCCTAATCCACTAGTGCATCTCCAAGTGGACATAAGTCTATGATGCAGCTTAACACATTCAAGGTGAAACATCTCAGGATGACAGTGGCACAACCCTGGTCCCACTCTCTCAGCAAGCCTTGCTGTGTCACAGCACAGCTTTCACCGATGCTCCTGAGGTGATTGCTAAGTACAGTGAAAAACTGGGGAGATTCCCCTACAGCAACTCAGAAATGATGTCTTTATCAATCCATCAAAATGCTTCTCACAGAGAACAAGACCACAAATACAAGGCATTCAGTCTCTCGTAGGTAAGCTGCTGTGCCTGCAGCAGCATGCAGCACCTGAGGGCCCGATCTCCGTGGAGAAAAGGTCTACAGGAAGAAAGGGAATTACTGAACTCTGGGTCAGCAACTTTTCTCCCAGGTCTACCTGTGGACGTGGCAAACCACTGTCCGAGCTCCAAGGGCTCCACAAGGAATACATTCAGATCACCAAGACTGGCATGTGATTTAACCTGAAACCTTGTTTTCAGAAGAGAACGATTCCGCTGCGCTCCTGACACTGGGAAGGCACAAAGCAGCATGTGCCAATAACACCTTGGCACCTGTGACATTCCCAATCTTGTCATATGCAAGTGCCATGACATGCTGCAGCAGTCAGACATCTGAGTTCCTGATTGATGGGTAAGGAGCTGCAAAACTGCTGGGCTCCTCCAAGGCACTGGAGTCCCCAAAGCACTGTCATGGGCTGTCCTTTAGATCCGACCTGTACTGGGGGATGTGACCAAAGACACCTTCCCAGCAGTGAAGGCACCATCCCACCCTTGCCCGAAGAGCAGAAAGGGGAGCCTCCATACACTTGAGTGTTGCAACTGATGCTTTGAGCACCCACCTTACCCCAGTGGCATGAGTTCTGTGGCGAGAGCCCTCCCTCGCTGCAGGAGAGCAGGGAGGATCTGCAAATGCAATCCCAAAACGTGTTGTTCTGGGCTCTGAATTCCTTGGCTGCATCTTCAAATCTGGCACACAAGCAGCTGTTCCAGGACGGCACAACCTCCCAGCTCACTGTGACCAGGTCGTGCCCCAGCCAGACTAGGTGGGAAGTGCTGGTGTCACTCAGGTATACAAGTCTACCACTTGACTTGCTATCTTGAATAAAATGACGAGCAGAGAGCCCTCTGGCCAACTGGGAAGAGGACATGGGTGCCCACACCCAGTGTCCATCCCTCCCAAGGAGGGCACATAACCCCAGCACACCAGACTCTCAATAATCCACACCAGGTACCAGCTCCTCCTTTATCTGATGGGAGAGAAAGACGCTTTTGTCCCAGCTAAGCCTTAATGCCTGTTCTAAGTTTGAAGTGTTTCCTTTTTCCTTCCACCTTTTTTCTACCATATCTTTTCTTTGTCTATGTGCCACTGACCATCCTAACAGGAGACGATTCTAGGAAAAGCAAGCATCACCGTGGGGACCCAGAAAAGGGCCCTGCCAGCTTTCCTCTCTCCCCCCATGACAATTAATCATATTTCCCCAGTCTTACAAAGTAGTGCAGAACCTCAGAGCCTTCCACAGAGACCTCAGTAACTCTTCAAATGTTCTTCGATCACAGTAGCAAGTAGAGAAACCAGAGCAGACATGTTCAAGGACTTCTCAGATGTGTATCATGACAGAAGCCAGCACTGACATGATGACCAGCTCTTATGTCCAAGCCCACTTTCCTCCCACAAGCCAGCCAGGCCTTGGATGGATGCACAGTCAAGCCTGAAGATGACTGTGAGCATGTACTACCAACATAGAGGGTCCTGGGACTATACTTCTCTCATCACCTAATTTTACCCTTTGGGATTGCAGGACACTTCTCTTTCCATGAAACATAACAAACATCAACAAAATTCAGGATGTTTCTGTATACCTTCTATCTGCAAATTTTGAACAAGGTTATCTGTTGGAGGATGAGTAATCCAACTCAGAATTATTTGAGAATCTGGCCTCAATAAAGAAAAAACAATCAGCTAACAGACCCATCTCTTGCTGGTCTTTGCTCCCAAGGTCACTTTGCACATCAAACCCACGCACAAGCCAAGGAGGGATCCCCATGCAGAAGGACTGGAGCTCAGCTAAGTTCTGCTGTCCCCATCCTCCTGCCTTCTCTCTCCCCAGGGCCATGACCAGTACTATTCTTGGGTCAGATGGGATTTTATCATTTCAGCGCCCCCATGAAGCTCCATTTGCCTTCTGTTGCAGAAGTGAGGCTGATCTAACAAATCACTGCTAGAAGACCCAGGTCCCCATGTAAACCGTAAGAGCTTGATCCTTGATACTCTGGGCAGACAGGCCCCATGGCAATCTTCTCCTGCCCAGGCAGAACAGGGGAAGGTGTACCAGGAAAACTAGATGAACTGGAGGACATAGAGCAAGACTCCATGCCCTAAACTTAGCACCTTTCTCTCCTTTGTGGCATTTCTACAAGCCCAAGACTGACCTGGGAGGAGGAACAGCGTCTTCTTTCCTCCAATGCACCGCCATGGCACCCCCCTTCCCATTCCCGTTATCCTTAAGGCTAAGTCCCACCTCCTTCAAAACCAATGGACATCTTGGCAGGAGGGAGGGGAGAACGGCATTTTGCCACCACCCTGGTGAAACTACTATTTTATTTTTTGGGGGGCTATGAAAAGAAGAAGGTTTTTAGTACCTGATGGTCATTTAAAAAGGAAAGAAACCAAAGCTGAATTAATGAAAAGGGAAGGGGCAGTAGCTGTGCACATGCCATGAAGGAACTCATGAGAGCATTAACGGCTGGAAGCTCTCCTGGCAGACATGGAAAAGGCACCTATTTTGCAAGCACAGGGAAGATGATGGAGCCAAAATTAGCATCAAGTGAAATGCAGATGCAGTTCTGCTGCGGCTGAATTTTCAGTTGGGGCAGGTCTTGGATGTGTCAAACTGTTTGTCCTAGTTTAGGGCAAACGCAGGACACCAGTGGCCATTCCCCACCATAAATCGAGAGAGCCAAGGCTTCAGGCTGTTCAGGATGGACTCTCTGGGACCACAGGAAGGTGAGGGAAGAGGACCTGCAGCAAGACGTGGAGTGGCCTCCTTGGAGTCAGCACAACTGTGAGCTGCTGACACTGAGACGGGGTCCACTTATCGGCCCCCCGATGAGAGCAGAAGGGAGACAGGGTTCACCTCTACCAAATAACACACCCTTTCGCCTTCCCCGGAGTGCTCACCTGGTCATCTGCTGGAAAAAGGGCTTCTCAGCTGGCTGTGTCTCCCTGGGCAAAACCACGAGTGCTGAAGCTTGTGTGTCACCGGACTGCGGCAAAGGGCAGGGCTGGGCGGCTGCATGGCTGGTCGCGGCAGGGACCCCGCTGCTTGCGGGGCACGCAACAGGGGAAGGGAAATCGAACTGTTTAGGGTTAGTTGCAGCCACAAGGAAAGGGGTGGAGAAGGCCAAGGGCTGGCTGTCATGCAGGAAAGGAGGCTTGCCTAGCGGGTCCCCAGGAAGGTTAGTGGGCTGGAAGCCTTGCCCAAGGGCTTCCTCATGGAGGCTGGTGAAGCTGAAGCCTCCCTGACCAAGCTTTTCGGGCAGCACAGCTTGAACAGGGAGGGGGTCTGATGGCTTCTCCACAAAGGGATTGCTTGGGGCATTTGGGCTGAGTGCCAGAGCAAAGGGATTTTTCGGGGCTGAAGCATCCTGCTCATGCCACTCCTCCGCCCTATCTGGCTTCCAGAAATCAGCCTTCTTGAAGTCTATCCTGCTGTCTGCCAAGCATTGGTGCCACGGCCCCTCGGGCTCGCTGGCAGGTGGTCTGCCCTGCTCTGCCTCCTGGGGAGGGACAGCCACTGCCACGGGGGTGCAAGGCTCAGGCTGGCATCCCGCTCGCCCAGCAGGGATGGCTGCTGGCCCATGCCGCCCCTCACCATCACCCCACACTGGCTTTGTCTGGGGTGGACTCTCCCCACGTGCTAACCTTTGGGGTCGCACCTCTGGGCCAAGACCCACGGGGTGACCGGCTGCCTCCTGCTCTTCCAGAGCAGTCCAGAAGATTTCCGTCTGGCCCAGGTCTAGCTTGGAAGGTGGGTTTAGTCCTGACATACTGCGGTCCTCAGGGAACAGCTCCTGTTCAGAGGCCATCTGCCACTCGGCACTGTCTGCAGCCCCCATTGGTGGGGATAAACCTGGCTTAGCACCCGAATGGCCTAATCCATCTAGGGAGAACTTCGATGGGCAAGTCTCAAACTGCTCAGCCGCATCCATCTCATTCATCTCTGATGAGTCTTCCCCCAAAGAGGTGTCTCTTTTTGCCAGCTCACTAGCTTTTGCCTCTAAATTAGCTGCTGAGATTGCAGTGGCAGATTCGGCATCCTCAGAGACTGGGAACTTGCTCCCAGCTTCAGCTACGTCCACTCCCAGTGCAGGCGGGCTGGGAGATGCTGGGACAGAGGGCTTGCTGCTCAGACAGCTCCTTGGCAGCTCCACGTCTGCCTTCAGGCCCTCCGCATCTTCCCATTGCTCCTCGTTGCCTCGCTGCCTCGTCTGCAGGTTGCATGCATCCTCCTCCTTGCCATCCCCTCCATTGCCCGCGGCTGCAAACCACCTCGGAGGTTTGGGGGGCGGCGCAGACGAGCTGGCTGCCATCTCCTCCCTTTCTTGGGCACCTGTCCGTGGAGAGAGGATGACATGCTTCTCACGAATGTCAGAGCTGAGTTTTACACGGCTTTCACTGGCCTCAAGCCGCATGCTAGCCTGGAGTCGGTAGACCGAAGTCCGTATGTCGAATGCTTCCTCCTCGCTACCAGCACCCTGGGGTTCTGTCCCTGGCTCAGGGGCCATGGGGAACCGTTGTGCTGCCACATCTGCGAGCACCCGTGGGGACACAGCTGCCACATTGCTGCCTGGCAGGGTTTCAGAGGTGAGCTCGGGGGCAAAGGTGCTTCTGGGCAACACGCAAGCCGCAGTGCGAGATCCATTCTTTGCTTCAAAGGCACCTTCAGTGAGGAAGGCTGGCCGCGGGCCGAATGCATTCTCCTGACCCACACGCTCCTGCTCAGCCATGCTTTGGATGCTCTCTGACAGGTCAGGAGCAGTTTCAGTGGCTATGGTCATCCATCCATTTGTCCCTGCACTAGAGGGTTCCTCCTCATTACTGTCCCCTTCCTCCCTAGCACTATTTTCAGCAGTTAGTGGTGTTGAAGCCTCTTTTTCCCCTGGATTTCCCAATGCAAATGCGGATGTCCAAACTGTAGGCGTGCTGCTTTTCCTCCTCCTTCCCATCGACCCCGCAGACACGGGGCTCAGCACATCCTCTATCACGGTCGCTTCCTGGGTTGTGCTCACCAAGTTTGCCCCCACATCTAAACTGGAGAAATTTGTCCAAGACCGCAAAGTTGTGGGCATTTCACTGCCAATTTGTGAATCAGCCTTTTCATATACCTTTGTCCCCTTCTCGTGAGCCGGCTCAGACGATCTTTCTGTCGGGCTGGCTGCATCAGGATCGTCGATGAAAGCCATGCCCTCTGCTGCCACCGATGCAAAGAAGTTTTCCTTCTTCAGTTCTGGTTTGAGCCTGCTGGTCGCAAAGGCATCAAAGGTATCATCCCACTCCGAGAGGGAAGGAGGGATAGCAGGTTCCTCATCCAGAGGAGGAAGGTCTCCTTGTGATGGGGGAGTAGTTTCTGGAACGGGTACACAAACACTTTTGGCTGGAGACTCCCTCTCCGGGTCTTTATGTCTTAGGGAGGCAGAGGGACTGCAATCCTCTGAGGAATAAAAGCTCCCAGCGACCTCTGTTGAAGCATGCGGCCCAGACGGGAAACTAGAGAAAAAGTGAGTAGGTGAAGGAGAATTTAGTACCTGGTCAGCGAGGAGGTCCTCAAAGAAGGGATTGCTCTGCAGGGAGTTGAGGAATGGGTTGGTAGGGGACAAGCATCCAGACTGACTGTCTCCAATAGCGGGAGAGAGGTTAGCGCTTGGCATGCTAGCGAGATGGGCTACAGCAGCAGGAGGAAACTGGGCAGGGGAGCAGGGAGGAAAATGAGAAGGAGCATCTGAGCTGGTTTCTACCTGAGGAGACACTTCCAGGCTGTGGAGGGAAGACAAAACAGTCCTCCTGGTTAATGCTGTGACAGTGCTGTAAGCATACACCACACACACTACAAACGCTTCGGTTCAAAGCAATGCAATGATCAAATACATACTCATCTCTCTTGTTAGGCAGAGCAATGATTATGGAGTCAAGGCATGGAAAGGGCATGCACGACAAAAAGGAAAGGGCAGCCCTTCTTCTAGAACAGTCCTTCAAATTTCCCCTTTCTGCCTTAGGAAGCCCTAAGACTCAGGAACCCAGTGGTTTTTTCCCACCTCCTGCAGCCCAAGGACTCAGCTCTTTTTTTTTTTGTGCCGACCCTGGTGCATACCAAGGGCAGGCTGCACATGAGGAGCTGGGCTTGGCTCTTGGATCAGGATTACTTGAACCAGTGAGACCACACAGGAGTGAGTCTTTCCCAGCTTCCCCCAGTGCCTCACTACTTGTTTGGCAACATATCAGGATGACTGTGGACGCTCCCTCTCACACAGGAGGGAGGGTAGTGTGGCTAAGGAACAAGAGCCAAGCAGGACAGAGCACGTGGCCAGGATGTGGCCCTGGCTCCGCTCTTGACTCTGCCCAGCCTCTCCGCACACCCTTCGTTACGTCAATTCTGGCCTGAGGTCCTGAGATGCCTGAACCCCCACGGGGCACCCCAAAGAGGAAGGGATTCATCACAGCTCGAATTCAGACAGTCAGTCTCCTCCTGCACCTCACCCCGAGTCCGGTGGGCAGTTCTTTGCTGCCTTTTCAAGGCCCTTCTTTGGGATTTCATTGATCTTCCTTTGGGAATTCTTCCAGCAATGAGCATCACCACCCCCGAGGAAGACTTGTCAGGCTGGGGCTGGCCATCTTGGAAGTTTTCACATCACAAAGGGTGCGGTGTGGACACCTCGCACCTGAACCAGTGTTCCGACTGCCACACTCCCTCCTCAGTCCCCGTCCCCTCGAGTCACCCCTGCCAGGAGCAATCCCACCCCCAGGATGGGGGCACCCAGCACCAGCACATGCGGCTGTGCTGCCCCATAACCGAGCCAGCGGGATTACTTCCTTCTTCATCAGCCATGACAGCCAAGAGACCCCAGTCTTGGTTTGGGAGAAACACGGACATTGATCAGCCAGCACTGGGCATATCAAAGTTTAACGACGAATAAATAAAGTAATTGCTTTGCCAATACACACAGGGTATGTCCAGCCCTGGGGCTACATCATGGTATTTCCCTGCCTCACCCAAGCTGCTGGTAGGGATCACAGGCAGCACTGGAAGATCACAGTCAATGCGCTGTAAAATGGCAAAGTTGTTCAGACAACTATTTTCATCTGTTAATATGGATGCACGAAAAGCCATAGACACATTTTAAAGCGCAAAAATGCCATCTTGAGGCAAAAGTTAATGATGTGTGAAGGTGCAGTCAGCATCGGTTGCTTTTAAAGCAGGCAAGGTTATGTGCTGGCAGCACACCTTGGACCATAAGTGATGCACAGACAGGCAGGAGCCTGTGCACGCTCCAGCACCATGGTAGGACCTACTTCTCCCCACTCCTGGCAGCTTCAAAGCCCCCCTCACGCATCATCTTCTGAGCGTCTACCTTGGAAAGGTGCCTGTTTATGCAGTCAATGCCAGCAAAGTCCTCCCGTCCTGTTTTTTAGGTAGGTAACACACACAGCAAGCGGCTGAGCACAATGGGCTGAACTCCAGCACCCACCAGTCACTACACCAGATACTACTTAGCAGAACTAGTAATACAGGCACAAAAAAAGCCTCGAAAACTTCACTTCCACTCAAACCTGAAGCTCACTTAGTGCTTTGGGCAGAGACAGCTCGTGGGTGCCCTCTCCTGCTGTCACTAAGCAGCAGTGCTGGCTGTGGCACAGATGCCCATCCCTGTCCCCGCACAACCCGGCGGTGCTCCACCGTGTCTCCGTGTCCTCTCCCGGCTCAGACCACTGGTGTGTAGTGGGGTGGAAAACCTATTGTGGGCAGACAGGCACACACCTCCACAGAAGGTAACTCTGAGCAGCCCAGCTCTTCCCCAGTGTTTTGAGCTCTCAGCGAGCACTGAAAAATCTCCAGGAAAAGTGATAGGAGAAGCTGATGGACCTTTAGGCACAAGCCACCCCAGAAAGACCAGCAGCCGCTCTCTGCTTGGGAGCCAGCCTCTCCAGGCATGCTGTGACCTGGGGATCGGCATGTGTTTGGGGTGCTCCACACCTGAACCCTGCCTCCAGCACAAGACCCACTCCAGACCGTCCACAGGGCATCCTTGCTGTTCTGTAAAAGACCGTCCATGAGGCAGCAGCAGCACAGCACAACAGCGTTTGCACAAGGAGACAGGGCAGCACATCTCTTCCCAACTCTCTGTCACGACTATTTGGTGTTTGCCATCCCAAAGGTTTCAAGGCTATGGCTTGTATTGACAGCGTCCATCAATTCTTCTGGTTTTCTGAATGCAGAAGGTGCAGACAAATGCTTGCAGCTGCTGGGTGGCTCCATGCTCCTCAGCTGAACACACATGCTGGAGCACAGGCTCCTGTTCGCTGCCACTTGTTGCAAATTGACCTTTTTCCCTAATCACCCTCAAATCTAAGCTCTCCAGAAGAGGAGCACAGCTGCCCATGACACAAGGTCCAGCTGGGTGAGTTCACAAGATCCACAAATAGGTTTTGTCTGTGGTGGAACAGGGCAAAACACAGCAAATTTTCCTTTCCAGCTGGAAAGGGAAGGTGGCAAGGTCCAGCCTGAAATACCACGATCTCAGTGGCTTAGCAAACAGCACAAACCACTGCCCTACCTCTGCTTGCTTCTGCGATTGCTTCTTCTTGCTAGCACTTACTTTAATGTTTTGGTCCAGATTAACATCCCTAATTTGTGATTCTGCTTAAACAGCATTTAGTGCTGAGTAAGAGCAACCAAGGCCTGATCCAGCCAGCTCTGCTGGGTTCTAGCACTAAATGGCTACAGAGCATTAATCAGCTTCAGGCTCCTAGTAGGTGCTTGCTGCTAACGACCTTCACAGCTGTCAGAAGACTGAGTGGTTGAAGTTCCTTCCCCAAGGGCTGATGCCAGAGCAGCCCCTCGCTCAGGCAGACATGATGGGTAGTGCCCTGAATTGCATTGATCCTCACCTGCACAGGTGGAGGAACAGCTTCAAGGTCTCTTCAAACCCACCCAAGACCATGTCTTCCTTCCCCAGGTCATGATGGAGCTCATGGGGTGCTGGACCTGCTGAGAAAGGGCAGTTCTTGGCCACACCAGCAAGCTGGTCCCAGCCTCGAGCTGCTGCCTGTGTGGTCCAGGCCACGAGGAGGTGGGATGGTGCTTTCAGCAAGCCCCTGATTGCCCCATGCCCACCGTGACCTACACATCAGTGTCAGGATGCAGCAAAATGAAGGCTGCACTTCACCTGGGGAACGAGGTGAGTGAACATGAACCTTTTCCTGAAGGGAAGTGAACCAGAAGCAATGCAGCCTCTGGCTCTGGCACAGGAGGATCCAAATCTGTCCCCTGCAAGGCAGTGGTCCCATATTGTCCTCCCCCAGCATGTGCAGCCCAAGCCAAGCTAAAGATATAAAGATAGAACTTAAAGCCATCTTTTTTTGTCAGATCCCAGTTTTCCTTCTCCAAAGCCCCCTACTGAAGCTTCCTTTCACTATACCCATTTCTGCTGGGATCCACTGGGGCTCGCCCAGGGGCTGCACAAACCGCTCTCAGCCGCAAATTCCTGGCAGCAGAGCCCATGTCTTTCCCCTGGGTTTTCAAAGCACCAATTGCACCGTCATCGTTCAACCCCTCCACTTGGCACAAGCATCCCTTGTCTTGGTTACCAGCCTGGCACTAGCAGCAGACCTGCTCTCTCCATGAATAATCCCCCCACTCCAAAAAAGCCCCGGGTCTCCTCTTTGATGAAGGATGCTGGAAGTGCTCAGTGAAACAAGACGCCGAGGATGGTGTATTCCTCTAGAGGGAAACCTCCGCTTGCAGCAGTGTGATTGAAGATCTTTGCTGCATTGAAATGCTGACTCACCCTCCTCCTCCCATACCCCAGCACACAGCTCCACCAGCCAAAATAAATAGCGGGTACCTTTCTGCCCTCATTTATTTGTTTGGCAGCACTTCACAGACACGTTTTAGCNAAAAAAAAAAAGGAAAATAAAATATTGCTGAGCAACTCCCTGACGGAAAGTCTATTTGAAACAGCTTGTTCAATGCAGGGAGATTTTTCCGTACGGATAACAGCCTGAATTTGAGGCTGACAGCAGCCACCCCAGCTCCGCAGTCACAGAGCACCGTCCCCAGCCATCGCAGCCCATCTGCAAGAGGGTGGGTAACTCTGCACTGTGAAGATAAAGAAAACAGCACATGCGCTGAAAAAGCAGGGGTTTGGGGAGGGCAGGGCTCAAATCCAGCCATAATGTGCCAAGGTTAAGAGCTGCGCTGAAGCTCAAGTGCAAAATCCCTCCTAGGAGGGCTGGATCCAGGGGAGTGCCATGACCCCACTACTCACAAGCTGCTTTTTGCACCATTTCCCTGTAGAAAAGCATGCAGCCGGGGCTTGCTGTAAGCGAGCCGGGGAGGGTGGAAAACCAGCAGGACCAGGGTGCCGGAGGCCCCGGCTGTGGCTTCAAAGCCTGGCAGGGATCAGGAATTTCCTCCCACCGGTGTAAGTGAGGCTGACACAGCCGGATTTGTGCAGAAAGGGGTTGGGAAGAGATGGATATGGCAGCCCGGAACATTTTTGTACAGGGTGGGAACACAAGTAGGAAGGAGCCAGAGAATATGTGCAAATGCGGCTTTTAAATAGCAATTTCAGAGGTAAGAGCAAGGGGTTTAGCTATCTGTGCAATAACCACTTTGCTTTCCCCTTGGTCCTCACCTGCCCATCATCCCAATTAAAACAGACAAGTCCTGCTTTATAGTGATTTGCCCCAAAACCACAGTAATAAAAAAAAATAGCAGAGAGAGGATCTGAGCAGTAGGCGCCCAGGTAGATGTGAAGTGCTAACCCAAATGCCCACTTTTAGGGGTGAGATTGGGGCTGTGCTTTGCCTGGACAGCTACAAAAAAGATTGGTCTCATCAGGGCTGATCTGGTGCCAGCTTAGGATCCAATTCACCATCCTGCTTCATGTCCATCCCTGGGAAATGCAGATTCAGCAGACAAAAGGAAGGCAGAGGCATTTTAAGAGCCATTTTTCACCCTTGCAGCCTCCCTGCACCCCTCGTGCCAGAGAGAAAATGTCCAGCTCCATCCCTGATCATTTTTACCTTGTGACTGATCCAATGCAGAAGCGCAGTTTTGCGGCTTGCACGGATACAAGACTGGTGCCAGAGATCCCTGACGGCTCCTGTGACGGACTTATATGCAGCCTCACCATCACCCATGATGCCCTCCTTCTCACAACATGGTGGTCCTCTTCATCAAACTGCAGCCTCCCAGGTTCTGCTCTGAAAGTCCCCCTTAACAGTGCTTTGGAGGTGGCTGTCAAATGCATTGCTGTTCAATCCCACCGGCAAGCTCACCTGGTCCACCTGCGCCGCTCCCTGCTGCCAGCCTGTCCGAGGACCATACTCCAATCACTCAAAACTTTCTTCCCATTTCCAGCATTTAGGAAATGTGCTTTTTAGGAGTATGTGATGAAGAGTGAGGAATTTGAGTCAATATTTGGTCTTACTGCTGGATATAAGGATATGGACTATGGGAAGAGGAGTGACAACCAAGCTGGGGAATGATTTTACATTTTCCTCCCATGAAAGCAGCGACAGAGGAAAGGGGCTTTAACCTGCAAATGGCACGAATGCAATTATTTTTACAAGAGAGAGTGCAATTTCTCTTTTTTCCTATTGCCAAGCATGAGATGCAGCCCCACTTTATCATCCCGATTCAAGCTGCAGGAAGCAGGACCTGTGGAGCTCTGATAACATTGTAGGAAACCCTGAAAATAGTTAAACCAATTGTTTTAGCCCCAGGCCTTGCCTCAAATAAACCTGCTGAGCTTCTTCCTTACATACAACCCTTGACCACACAACCTGAAAAACAACAAACCCCAAACAGTCTTTTATTCAGGTCTCCAAAGAGCAAACACTATCTTCCTACTGCTTCCACTCAAGCCAGTATCAAGCCCGGCAGCCGCAACAGATTAGCAAAGCCGAAGCCAAAAAGCACAGCCTTTGGGACCTGCTTCCCCATCAAGAGTCAGCGAACAAACGTGTAAATAAGGGCTGAAGGCAGAAATGTCCAGCTCTCTCCCTGGGTAAGAGAGCGGGCAGGTTTGCAGCTCGCGGTGTAGCACCAGCTCATGCGTGCTTGACGACGGGTCAGCAAAACCCACCCATAACAGAACAGAAAACCTTTTTATGAAGCTGGAGTTAAAATCAGCCAAAAGCCAGTGGCTTCCTTATTTTAGAAAGGGTGTGGTTTTGCAAGGGCAAGTGGTTAAAGACAAGTTGTGCCAAACTTGTCTTAGCTGTAGGCTAATTTAAACGTTAACTGTAAAGCATCCTTCTAATTACAGACCTTTTAACTAATTACAAGTTGAGTTTTTGGGTCTTGCAAATGTGACTGCTTTTCATGTTCTCTCCCCATGTTCAGCTTCGGGTGAAACTTGACCTATCCATGGTGGGCAAAACAGTGAGAAGATGCTGCTTGCTCAGCTGATAGGAGCTGCAAAGCTGAAGTTTCCAGAAGCAGAAGAGCAGGGGGGAAAAAATCCTTTCTGCAGATAAGTCAAAGCCTTAAAACTGCTTGATTCAAAGGCTGATTCTCTCTACAAAGCAAAGGTTAATCCGTCTTCAGCTCTAGAAGTTACACTGGTAACTGAATAGCTCCTCCAGATGCAGATGGACATCCATAAAGCACCCACAGATAAGCACTGCTAACTCTTCAATTGCATGCTTGAGAAACCACACGCATTTGATTATCACAATACAGATGGCACCAGACCTGTACGTTCAACCTGACACCATCAAGACCTAATAAGGTCTTCAACAGCTTTGACTTTTGAATCAGTGGCATGGTTCACAAGGTCATTCAGTGTAAGGAAGGAGAATAAAATCAGAAAAGTTAGAGTTCTGCATAATCAAAATAAGTAGTGATGTCGTAATTAACAGTCAGAAAAAATTAAGAACCAGGAAAGCCAGACTAGAGACAGTCTATCGCCCTGTGATGATGGAAAGGCCATCTTTGCATCAAATGAGACTCAGTCACCACCTCCTACCGCCCTGCCTGGGCCATATGCTAGGACAAATGCTTCTTATGTTCCCCAAAGGTGCTCATCTACCGCAGTCCCCAAAGCCCCAGACACTGGGCTTCCTCCTCCCAGCCAGGCAGCTCCAGCACTTCAACATCCTCCATAAGAGACTTCTCCTAATGACTACCTTAAATCTCCCTTGCTACAGTTTAAGCTCATTACTTCCCATTTTCAAATTGCAAACTGCAATTAAAGCCTATTCAGATGCTTATAAATGCCCCAAAAGGGGCCCCTGTGAATTTCTTCCCTCCAGCCGGTGCTGCTTCAAAGCAATTCCTATTTTTGTGAGAGAAAACCCCAGCCGGAGGAGCTGCTGTTGCACAGCTCATCCAGGTTTCTCCTCAGAAGACAGCTGTCTGCAGACAGGGTCCTCAGCATGCCACAGCAAACCGACTCTAAGCAAAGCTTAGCTTCAGCTTAGCTTGAAATTAAACTGTGAGCACTGAAGTAGATTTTTAAAAAAACCCACAGAGCGAAAACCCTCTGGGAAAGCAATAACGCTGGGAATGGGTCCAGCAGCTGTCATTTAAAAAAAGGCAGAGGGTTGTTAGACACCAGCACTGTTTAAGGGCACCTCTGCACTCATGGCAATTATCTGCTGGGTTGGATGCTACAGGCATTTGGGAGCCGATTGACAGCTGGATTCAACATCCTTGCCTTGACAACAGCAGCATCCATCAGAGGAGTGGGGAAGGCATGGCTCACACGTCAGGTTGTAACGCATGGCCCATGTCAGCCTCCTTCCTAGAACTCCAAAGCAGGAGGAAACCTGCAGGTTTCTCACCTGTTTATCGAGGAAAAGGGTCCAGAGGAAGATGCAGAGGGCATCTCCCATCCCATCACACACGTACGTTGTAGGCTCACAGTACTTTGCTGGCTGGCTCAGGCAGCTTGGGGAGTCACTGCCTGAATACAGTAGAATTTTTTATGGGTTTATTTTTCATACTGTACCTTTTCTAGTCTAAGACTTAAATCGATCAGCAGGTTTATTATCGCAAGATGAAAAAAAAAAAAAAAGAACAATCTTGACTGGTAATATTCTGTCCTTCCTCAATCACAGCATTCAGAGACCCGAATCCTTTACTCTCATCCAGAAACAAACCTTGCACCGGGATGTGACACCAAATAACTGCTGGGATTTCAAGTCTCCTGGAAATGAAAGACCCATAAGTCAGAACCACAGCCACAGCAGTCCCAGGACCTCGCGTTCATCTCTCCTGCTGCTGGAACGGCTCGAGGACGGAGACTCCACAACCTCCCTGGTCCTTCCCTTCCCCATCGCCTCCCCCATGCGAGCTGGACTTCGCTCCTCAACAAAAGGCTCTGGAGCACAGAGCTCCAGGCTCTGCGAGATGGGGTGTTTGTGACGCAGAGGAGCAGCTCCCTGCCTGCCTCAGCGTCCCCAGCTCTGCCCATGCAGCTGGGAGCAATAGCAGTGGTCAGGAACGAGCCTTACCAGCCCTTAGGGCTCCTCTCCCATCCTCCTGCCGACAGCATATGCTCCTCTTGACCAACCATGTGCGGCACGCAGGATAAGGACATGTGGCCTTCAGTCCTTGGGAAAGGGGGTGGCAGCACGTTCTTGTCTCCCGCTGGCCTTAAACACCACTACAAGCACAACGTCTTCTTGTGCAATGAGGAGGACTTTTGGGGCTGCCCCTGTTCTGAAGCTGCGCTGAGCGATGTGCTGAATCCCTCACTTACGTCTGAGCAGCACTTTAAAAGCAGTTTAACCCGTGTGGGAATCTGGTTACGTTGAATAAACCATGAGTGCCCTCCTCATTAAAGGAGGCTTAGACTGAATTAAAATCCTTCTGCTTAATAAATTAGGTTAAAGTCAGCCCAGATTAGAAAAACCCTAAAATAAATCAACCCTCTAGATTCAAGCAGCTCTCGACTGCTAGCTATTTCCTCTGGCTGCTTTTAACCCTGTTTTCTCACTCTCACTGAGGAATGATAACACCACACCAGGCTCTTGGTCGACCTCTGGACCCCCAGCTCAGCTGCTGGGAGGTACAGGGACAGACGTGGGTGACACACTGTTGCGATAAAGCCTGCACGGAAACAACACGAACACCACGTTTTGTGTGCCACAAATAGAGTGCTGAGGATTTGGAAGGATGAATCATCACGTGAAGCGAAAACAATTAGAGATTCATAATCAGGAGGAGGGAAGGCTGGGGTGGGATGGAAAAAGGAAAGAGCAGGGCTGGGATTAGTTACTTCAGAAATATTAATAATATGTCAAGTTACCAGAAGTACTGCACCCCTAGGCCAGAGAAGGGACATAGAGGGCGTGGGATGTTAATATAAAAATGTGATTACATGTCACTATGTCCCACAACCTACACTGACTGCCAGGGAAGCTTTTTTATCTAATTAAAGTATAACAATCCTTTACTTTGGGGCCACAGAAACACTTGGCACAACCACACTGAGCCTCACCTCTGCAAAGGGAAACGTCTCCCTCCCCGTGAAGGCGATCCCTCCCTTCCCCAACCAGGGAACACGGCCCAGGGGGGGCAAATGGAATTGGTTTGTGGCAGAAACCAGGGGAGGATCCAGGAAAAATCAGGCTCCCTGTGAGACATTTACGACCAAGGAAGGATTTTCCCCACTATCATCTTCTCTGAGCAATGGGGACTAGTCCTCCGCTGGTGCTGGAGAGCATTTAACAGCGCAGCCGTTGAAGACAGGAGGCTGGGGCAGCTAGTACATGGCCTAGATGTCAACACACCCATCTCACTGACCTGGGTTTCTGAGGGGACTCTTTGGGCTCCTTTGAACCGAACCAGCTGCTGGCCTTATTCCTCTCATCTCTCCCTGCTGTCGCGTGGACGGATGAGCCATGGGAGGGTCCCACTTTCTCCCCCTGGCCTTTGCTTCCCACGTCACTCTTGTTGCCCCCATGGTGGAAAAGGCCGCCCTTCGCTTTCTTGTCTTCCTTCTTTGTTTCCTCGGGTTGTTTGTCCTTTGTCGTCTCTGTGGAGAAGACCATGGGTGTTGCAGCTTGTGTCGGCTTGTTCTCTGAGCGACTGTTTTCCTCCATCTTGGCTCTGCCCAGATGGTTACTGAGAGTGACGGCTTTTGTGGAAACTTTGAGCTCTTCTTGCAAGACTAAGCTGGGAGGAGACGGGATGAACCTGGGCTCGTCTCTCTGCTGTGTCCTCTCAAAGTTGCTGACCCCCCAAGGCACCTCATGGGAGTCGGGATGGAGGGGGGTGAAGCCAAAGCCCTCATCCTGACGTCTGGGGACACTGGGCACAGACAGTGGCGCAGAGCTCTGAGGGACAGACACGGGGCTCTTTGGTGCAGGCTCGTCGCTGTAAACGTGGCTCCCATTGATGCAGAGGGAAGACCGGGACACAGGATCATTCTTTGGCTTCAGGCTTTGGATTGCTTTTGGCTCCAGGACCGGGCTGACTTGGGAGACATCGTCACTGAATGCTCTCTTGTGGGTCAGCTTTGGAGATGGCAAGTAGTCTTTCACTGGGAGAAAATAAAACACAAAACAGAGGTGAGGTCATCTGAATAACATGCACAGGTATGAAAAGCATCGTTATCTTCTACCTGCAAACACTAAGGAGATCTGTGAAATCACACTGGCTTTCTCCCTCCCAGGCTCTACCAGATTATAATTAAATTACTAGAAATGCAAAGCATGGGTCACAAGTATGTGGCTATACAAGCTCTACGATATTGTCCCCAAGCACATCACCTCCCACTGCAGGATCCAGACAGGAGTCTCTGTAAGACGACAAACCCCTTGTCTGAGAGGATCTGAGATTGATAATAAATGCAACAAACTACCCAGAAGCTACTTAAAGGGCTTATGCTTCTGTGTGATTTAAGAGTTTGCATTGAATAAAAGACGACGAGCCTCTGAGCTCCACTCCAACAGGCCAGGCTGCTGCTTTACGTGATATAAGCCAGGAGGATCCAGTGCCTGCTTCTCCCTCCCACTGCCTGACCCTGTGGCTATTGCTAACGCTCAGCAGATTTTGGGGGTTACATGGAGAGCCCAGTGAGAACAACTGCCTGAACAGTGTTGATAATACAAGGATGTTTTAGTTACTGCTGAGCAGTGCTTATACAGAGTCAAGGCCTCTTCTGCTCCTCACACCACCCCACCAGCGAGTAGGCTGGGGGTGCACAAGAAGCTGGGAGGGGACACAGCTGGGACAGCTGACCCCAACTGACCAAAGGGATATTCCATACCATGTGACATCAGGCTCAGTATATAAAGCTGGGGGAAGAAGGAAGGGGGGGACGTTCAGAGTGATGGTGTTTGTCTTCCCAAGTAACAATTATGCATGATGGAGCCCTGTTTTCCTGGAGATGGCTGCCGATGGGATGTAGTGAACAAATTCCTTGTTTTGCTTTGCTTACATGTGCAGCTTTTGTTTTAGATATTAAACTGTCTTTATCTCTATCCATGAGTGTTCTCACTTTTACCCTTCCGAATCTCTCCCCCAACCCAACTGGAGGCAGTGAGCGAGCAGGTATGTGTGCTTAGTTGCCAGCTGGAGTTAAACCATGACACTCCTTCAGCATGACGCGAGGATGATGGGGCCAGACTGGTGCCTCCACTCGCTCTCCAACCATGCACAGGAACATCACCCACCAGAAACCAAGAGGCATCATGCAGCCGGCTTCACCGGCACGGTGAGAAGCAGCATGTACCCAGGGACTCCCACCCAATATGGGAATTTGCTGTCTCCAGCCAATTAAACCATTTAATTATATATTTCATTTTCAAGGGATGGCAAGAATTAATTCACTACAAGGGCCTTTTTTGTTTGCAAATCGCCGCTCTCCGAGCGCCAAGAGCTCAGATTGCTTTAATCACCGGGAACCGGTCACTGTTTCAGCTTTGCCTCCAAGCCGGAGGCGTCTCGTTAGACAGCCAGGCAGTAGCAACATGCTCTGCTTTGCCCAGCCCTCTCCCAGGGGCTTACTGCTACAAGTCAGTGTTGGCGACCTGCTTTTAGTGGGCAGAGAAGAAACAGTCCTAAAGCACCTTTGTAGCCCACAAGCTCGCGCTGAGCTGCAGAGAGCACATGCAGCATCAACGTAAGTCAGGCTGTTCATGTACAGGCTCAGCATGAAAAGCAAAATCTTAGACATGTCCCCCCATTCTGGCAAGAATGTTGCTGCCAGCACGCAGCTGGTCTCAGAGGGTTTGTGCAGGATGCCACTTTTTAGGTAAGCAATTAGTTAACAGTTTTGCAGGAAAGCCTCAACAGCCCTTTACAAAGAAAAGGAAAAAAAAGGAGGGTAGGGATTAAAACCGTTATCCTCTTACCAGAGCGTTCAGTGGACAGACTGCTGTGTCTGCTCGGGGATTTGGTTACCTCGGGAACATTTGCAGCCAAGCCCAGGCTGGCAGAAGAGATGGTGCTGTCAGATCCCAGGGAGGTGTTGGATTGCGTCAGGGATGACTTGCGCAGTTTGTTCTTCAAGAAGAAGCCCTTGACTTTGGACTTCTTGCCCCCAATGTCGTAGTCATCCTCCATGTCGAGGGCACCCATGCTGCTGGGGATGATGGCAGAGGCCGACTCCAAGTCGTATTTCTTCTTGCCCTTCACCTTGTCCTTCAGCTTGCCAAAGGGCGACCGTGGCTTGTCCTTCATGGACAGGTCGAACATGCTGGCTGTGAGGTTGTTGCGTGTGAACTGGATGCTCACCAGGATCTCACCACGCTCCTTCTCCTTCTTTCCAGCCTTGGAGTGTAGCTTGTGCCACCTGGAGTCAGAGAGGAAAGAAAAGGAAAGGCCCATACATCATTTCCAAGAGCCACAAGCCAGAGAGACCTCAGGGAGGATACTGATGGGTGGGAGCTAGCGCAAGCACCCCAGAATTCACCTAAGACCTGAGTCAGAGACATGCAAACACCAAGCACAGGGGTGCTGCATGGGACCAGAACTCTCCCTGAACCACAGTGGCTTTGTAAGAGCTCTGTCTCCATCCCCATCCTAAACCACTTCCACTAAATAACCTGGCAAACACTATCTCTCTTACCCTGGCATCAGATACTGCGATGCATTTCGGGGGGGGGGATGGGGGGGGACGGGACGGGGGGAAGTTACTGGTGGCCAAATTTTTGTACGGTCAGTTGATATGTTGCTGTGAGCCTGTGTTTAAAAAAAGATGGTGCTTTGTGCTTGCGTTTTAAATATTCAAGAGCCAGTGACTCAGAACAAATCCTTTCAAGTCAGAGACAGTACCATAATGTCAAAGGCACTCAACGACATTCATTAAAATAACTTTATGCCAGACCCTCTGTGCCTCACCCTAAATAAGTTTGCCTAGAAGTGAAGTTTGCCTAGAAATGTCCTTGCGTCAAGCATTTAGAGGATGCTGCATCCCAGGAGCTATTTATGGGCAGGAAGAGCTGCCATGCAGCACCTACCCTATCCAACCCAACCCCACCCCATCCAACCCTACCCAGGTTACTGGATTTTTGGGAAATTCCCACAGCCAGCCGATGGCAGTCTCCAGCCTGTGGTACACCTTTGGGATCTGCAATGACCTGACGTGATGGTGGAGAATGCAGCACACCTATACATCCATCACCTTCCCCTCCAAATCCCTCAATTCTGCTGAAACATCTGTAAAATCTGAGGCAGCCAGAAGCCTGAGCTGAGAAGGGAAAAGGACTTTAATGCTGCCCATGCCAGTTGCCAAAGCGCAGGACCGCGCCGCTGGGGCTCGTGAGAGCTCCCAAATGAGATACTGGCCATATCCACCAGCACAAAAGCTTCAGCCATCTCCACAGTAGATTAATGGAGGATGCTCCCCGCTGCCCTGCCCCAGACAAAACCCATAACGCAGACTTTGCTCACAGGGATGGAAAGAGCATGGGAAAAGCCTTCAAAACATACACTGCACAAGGGAAAAAAAACCTCCCAACCTCCATTTAGGGCCCAGTCCTTCTGCAGGGAATAACCTGTGCACTGGCAGGGCATGGAGCAACCCTTGGTATGTGATGGGAGAAAGGACTTGCCTCCCACCAGCTGGAATGAACAGTGGGTGAGTGGGTGAGAGGGCACCAAAGCAAGAGATGCCCACAGACACCTCCTAGTTCTCCAGTTCACAGTAGTACCATGGTCAGACAGGACAGCACAAATCACAGGCCATGAGGGAACCATTTCTTCCCCCAGACCGCTGCTGACCCAGTGGTCCTTCCCTCTCCTCCCATAAGATGCCTCATCTTTCTGCCCCAGTTCCAGGCACTGCTTCCCGGGGTGGCTGTAGCAGGATGAGTGGGTCTCCAGCATGGCAGCTGCCCCGGCAGCTCTCATCCCTCCCAGAATCAAAGTATTAAAATTCCCCTTAACAAGGTGCAAGGAAATCTGTAGGTTCAGGACGGACCCTATTTCTCCATGACATGCTTCACAGGCAAAGCAGGCGGTAACAGGAGGTGGAAGAAATGTCTAGTCTTGGGTTAACAATTTCCCAATGATTTCCCAGAAAATAAAAATCCCAGCGGTGTTTTACATCCACTTGAAAAGTGAAGTCACTGAAAAGAAAAAAAAAAGGGAAGGAAAATGTGAAGGGACGGAGATGGGTGTGACCACACTGAAATCACCAGGGCAAGAAGAAACTTGAATCGCATCCTCCAGATGTTTCTGAATTACTGCTGGGGATGTTATTGCATATGGGACGAAGGAAGGAGCTGGAAAGCCTGGGGAGCCTACACTGTACCTCGTGAAGGGGGCACAAAGCCCCTAATTCCCTGCTGGGATGCCTGGATAAATAACATGAGTGCCAGGTCATTCACTACACAATTCAGGTGCCACCAAAATGCAGGAAAGACCAGCACCTGTGACTTTGCTGGGCACAAGTGTGGGGTTAAATCCCCAGTGAACCCCTTCCTATTCCCGCCACTTGCTTATCCCACCCCCATACGATGCCCTTTGAAAAATTTTCAGTACCCAGGCTTCAAGCTTGAAAATATCCAGGCATGCAGAAAAAAAAAACCATGAAAAAAACCAGCATTAACCCCTTGCAGCAAGTCATCAGCTGCAAAGAGACATCCAAATGGCTGATCCGCTGCCAGGGAGCAGTTACGGGAGCAGGAGCAGGTGAGTCAGTAGACTCTTCCTGTAGGAGCAGTGAGGAAAAGGCTGCTTGGAACGGGCTGTGGCTACAGCACATTAAATATTATGTTGCTCAGTTTGATGCAAAACCTGGAAGGAGTTCAAGAGGGAAGGGCTGCAGCAGCCTGCCAGCTGGGAGAGGAGAGATTTGGGGGCTGAATCATTTAGCAGGAAATGAAAAAAAAAACTCGCAAGTAGTTTTTGTGTCTTACGTCATCCCATGGAAAAAAAAAATAGAGAGAAAATCTGGGTGGATTAACATAAGGAAAGGCACAAGCTTGAGGATGACGAGATGTAACAGCCCGTAAAAGCCCTCTACTGGCTCAGCTCATGTGGATATGCTCTCAGCATCTCCCGTCCCATTACTTATAATATTGTGGTCATTAAAATTAATTTGGGTGCTCAGTGGCAACACCTTTGAAAGAACAAACCTTAAAACCTGATCTCCTTCAAAAAGAGTCCGTTCAAGGAAAAACCTCTGCTTATGCTGGTGCTGGATTAAGGACCTATATTTGCTTCCCAAGACCAGATCAGCAGTCGGCGAGCTGTTGGGACTACACCTCAAACAGGGAACAGAGCTATTTTTAGGCTAAGCTCTAAGTTTATGGCACAAGATGAGTGTTTGGGAGGATTAAGTTGTTCCATGTTGGGCTTTTCTTTATTTTATGAATCAGTTCCAGTGGAAACAGGAGGTGCAAACATTGCCTAGGCTGGGATGTGGCAGGAGACTGGGAGTGAGGCGGGTTTCAAGTCTCAGCCCAGCCAAACACAAACTCCTACAGCATCTTTTCACTATTAACCCATCCCACACCTGTTGGTCTCCCATGTTTCTTGCACGAGCTGCCCTCAGGGGAAAGCCCTGGGTGGGGGGGGTTCTGGATTGAGGCCAGAGTCCAAGTCTCTGCCCAAGTCTCAGAGGGACATGATCTCTTTTATGGGACCAGACGATATGCCTGGAAAAACAAACCTTCTTCTGCCCGTACAAACGCTTTTCCAAGTCTAAAAGAGCAGCCGTGGGCTTCGCAGCTCAGGCTCAGACCAATTGCCCTGAATTTCACTGTGTTAAATTAATAAGACTATGGAGGAGGTGCTGGCACTGAGGAGCACAGGGAGATCGAGGAAGCTGTGTCAAGCATGTCCAGCACTGGGAACACAGGACTGCAAGGACCCGCTTCTCAGAGCTGTTTTGGAGACCTCTCTTGAGGATGGTGCCACCAACTTGGATCCAGCTCCTTGCTGCACAGGACATCCAGGAAAAGCCACCCATCTCTGGTCACCTACTCCTGGGGTGCTGTTCTTAGCAAAGTTTGGAGAGGTCACAGCCTGACAGACTCTGCTAGTTAAAAAAACATTAAATTAAACAGGCTGTCTTGTCCCAGTGCCAGAGCTGGTGATGACTGAGAGCAGGATTGCTCCTAGCTAAGGAGACATGCTTGGTGCCTGAGTCTGTGCTCCTTCCCTTGCTCCCTACAACGGGAAATGGATCTCCCCCCTTGAACACAGAGCGGAGGATGAAACCTACAGCTTCCCAGCCTGCTGGTCCTGTATCAACGCCCTTCTGCTCTGTGGGGAACTGCTCCTTTCCACCCGTCAGCTACTGCCCACCTCCACTGCAAGGCGATGGTTCTGCTGAGACACCTTGGCCCTGGCCATATGGAGAGCCGGGCTTACTCAGAGACATCTCCAACATGACATGTCCAGGGAACGCAGCTTGAGCCAGCTTGAAGACACGGGTTTCAGGTTCAGGCAATTAGCTTTTGCTAAAAAACCTGTATTCTTCCCTCTTACACCCCATGGTCCAATGCCTCTGTGCACTGGGTGCCTGCTTGCAGCATTGCACCACGCTGGGTGCAAATCCCCCCAAAGGCAAAGGTGGGGGAGGGATCCCCCTGATCCCAGCATCACCCCGGGATCTGCCCTCCACAGATGCTGCAGCAGGGAAGGGGCAGGCGGGCACCCAGGCCCCGGGGATCTCTACAGGGGGAAGGAAGCAGCAAGCCGCCCCAGCACACAGGGACGGGAAAGGAAACCTCAAACAGAAACTGCCCGCAGACGCCCCGGAAAAGGGAAGCAGCTGGAGGCCCCTGCAAGCTCTCGGATGGTTCCTGGGAAGTGAGATGTGCTCTGGGGGTTTGGCAAGCTCACATCCCACTGCAGTAACACTGCTTGTGAGCACCGATGTACGGTGGAGGGCTCCCCAGCCCCCCTGCAAGGCTGTGCATGCTCATTTAGGTCACTGTGTTTAATCAGCACATCCGAACTGCCTCCAGACAGTTTCAGTAAAACCCTTTCCTGCACAAAGGCTCCTCTCTCCTCCTACTCGCCTCCACTGAGAGTCAAGGAGAAGGGTGAGCCACACAGCACGGCTGCCAAAAGGCAGGTTTGGGAGGAAAGGCAGAAAGCGCCTGGCATCTATTTTTACATTTGCTGTTGCTGGGATCAATTGGAGCAGCAAGGGAGGCATGGAGAGCAGAGCACAAAGCACTGCTGTAACTCCAGGCCCCCAAAAAACATGTGCTTTCCCCCATCCTCCAGCAGCATCCCATACCGGAAAGCCAACTAGTGCTGAGCAAAGGGAAAAAAACACCCTGGCATGCAAACAACAATGTCGGAGCTGTTTGTTAAGGAGGGAAAGTGACCCCACAGAGGATGCTGACTGGATGGATTTGCTCGGGGTCAGTGCCTGGTTTGCAGTGGCCCCCGTCCCCTGCTCTTCACCCTCCATCAGGCTGCAAGTGACTGTTTATGGGGGGCACGGGGAGCCCCCACTCCTAGAAACCTCGTGTTGAATGTCTGAGCTACAGGGAGAAGATGCTTGGGCAGTTTTTTCTCCCCACCTCATCTGTGTGGACTGCCCCAGCACCTCCTAGGACGGGAAGCCAAGATGATCACGGAGACACGGAGCCAACCCTTAACAGAAAGGCAACGCTGACTGGGGTGTGGGGATCCCACAGGAGACTGACCCCAGGCTTCCTGTCACTGTGTCCCTTCCATGACCCCTTCCTGATCAAGCAACTCCTTCAGCACAAAACCAAGCACAAAGCCCAAGCCCCAATCCTGTCAGCAGCTTTGCAAGTCGTCATCCATAAGCCCCACAGTGATCCGAGCTTATTTCATTGGTTTGGGATTACTACAGTCGCGACATCGGGATGAGATCAGGCAAGCCAGGCAGCGCATGCAACACGGCTCTCAGAGGTGCTGTGTGCACTATCAGGGCACCATCCTGCCCTACTTTCAGGCAGGATGTGGGTCCTTCCAAGGAGGACCACCCTTGCTCTCCCATGGCTGCCCAAGAGATCCCCATCCACTCTCCAGCTCAGCCACACCTACCTTGCCCCAACAGCCCTGTCCAACACGCCCTGGGTACCTTCAGCAATGGTTCTCCAGTTTCACTGCCAGACTGGTTCCAGTACTTTACTAGCAGTGGGTTCAAGAAAGGTTCCTTGAATGGTTAAGTCCTTTAGCAACTCGCAGTGTTCATGGATGCACATGGGGAAGGACGCACAGCTGGAGCATTTCTATAACACTTCAGTGGTTGGACGCTTCCCAAAACCCTCCCAAAACCACTCAGCATTGTCAGGGTGGCTGAGGTTCTCTTCAACCCAAACAGAGATGCTCCTGCCCTGTGCCAACT
Source organism: Himantopus leucocephalus (assembly GCA_003993805.1). Taxonomy (NCBI): domain Eukaryota; kingdom Metazoa; phylum Chordata; class Aves; order Charadriiformes; family Recurvirostridae; genus Himantopus; species Himantopus leucocephalus. Next base: position 98,483,174 of record RSEF01000004.1, read on the forward strand.
CACCCACCTGAGCTGCAGTATGGAGCAAGAAACAGCCCAACGCAGAGCCAACGGCTCTTCCCCAGCCACACCAGCCTGTCATTTACTGCTGATTCATCCCTGCAACAAGGTCTTCCCCGCTTTTGAAAAGAGACCAGAGTCTTTAATTAAAGACTACTTGGGCACCTACAGCAATGGAGAGCGCAGCACGGAGCACAGAAAAGGCATCCAGGGAAAACATGAATGTTGGCAGAAGGGGCGCCGCTCCTCCTGGCGTGACCTGCCTTGACGGGCACAGCACAGGCAGCGAAGAGGCATTTCGGTGAGACGAGAACTGAAACAGCCCTGCGGAAACATGCATATTGCATAAGGCCAGGAGGAAGCTCACCTACCCAAGAAGGGAAGCATAGGGTGGAAAATACCGCAACCCTGGGGAGTTTTGTGCTTTTTGTCTGGCTTCGTGTTTTTGACACAGATTCCCCCACCGGTGCTGGGAAGATTTTCTGCAGCGTAGGTTCATTTCATGTTGGTTTTGGATGGCCTATTTTGCAAGGTGATCCCTGTAAGCTGCTAAAAGCACAGATGGAAAATAAACAGAGGCTGATTCCCCCACGGATGGGGAAGAAAGGGCTCGAGCAGCTGAGGTGGGAAGAAGTTCATCTCTGCAAACGTTCCTCTGAGAAGTGCTCGAAAACAAACTTGAACAAACCAACCCCCCACAGCTCGTTAGATAATTCAGCTCACTGCTAACAAAGCAACTCAACCCTGCTCACGAAGCAACTCAACCCTGCTCCTCTAATGGGTTCCAGCCTTGACACGACCAACTCAGTTGCTCAAAAGAGTGCTGACTAAATGGGATGTCAGAAACAAAGAGCAGAAGCCATATGTGGTGAGGGGCACAAGAGGATGGAGCTACAGACTTGGTGCTGGTGCTCCAAGTGATGTATTGTTGCAGCCAATGCAGGAGGATGGGACAACTGGGACCCCCATGAGAAAATCCCACCACTGACTCACACCCACGCCAAGACAGAGAAAGCCGTCCATGCTCTGCCATATCCATGCCCTACTGAAGGGCTTGTCCCACAACTCGCAGGACAGGAACAGAGATGTTGTCACTCCAGTGGGTCTCAATGGCAAGGAACAGCTTGCAAACCTGCAAGGCACAACAAAAACCAGCCCTGCTTGCACCCACAGCTCACTGGCAAGCCTGGTGCAACACCTAGACTGTGCTACGGAGCTGGTGCTCCAGGCACATATCCTGCAGCACCTCAGTGCTCCATGCACAAGGTCCATCCCAGCAAGGTCCTGAGCATCCTCACTCCTCCCTCCCGGTGGGACCCTGCCGCCTGGCACCTCCACTTGGCTATGGGGGGACTGGGGTGGCCCAGACCTGCAGAGCCCCCAGACAGGCTGTTTTCTTGACTCTGTACACAGAGGAGACAGAGGATGGCTGCCTGGCCACCCCACTGCCCCCAAATCTGCCCCTACGGCCTCTGTGCTAGCTGGTAGAAGCAAACAGGGGTGTGTGACAGCATGGAGGGGGATGATTTCAGGAGCAGGGTAGACACCAGGGATGGAGAAGAGCTATCAACCACCAGGACAGTGTTGGCATGACAGCAAGGGCGGGCAACTTGATCACAAATCAATTTAGGCTAAGAAGATCAGAGGCCTTCCCCTCTCTAGCGCAGGATGGGCAGGTATGAAGAGGAAAGGAGGGAAGATTTAAGGAGCTGTAAAACAGAGCATGAAACTTTTATGAATGAAGAGGAGATAGTAATAGCAGGAGACAGAAAGTGATCTCTTCAGCTATATTTATCTGTTTACACTCCACAGCATCCAAGGTTTGCGTCCTCTGAGTTGTGAACAAGCCAATAAACCACATTTGTGGTCACCAAATGACCTGAACTGCCAGGCCAGCACTGCCTGGGCACAGCAAGACTAGGGGAAGAGGCGCCTGTGAGAGGACAGGAGAGGAGGCAGTGCTGGCGATTGGCTGACCTGCTGCACAAAAAGCAAGGGCACAAAGAAAAGTTTAAAAACCAAGCCCGGAGCTGACTTTGCAGGATTGCAAAGCACAACTGACACAGAGGAGCTGTTCCACAGGTTCCCCCGGTGCACCTGCTTTTGGGGAGCTACTTAATGCACAACTTAAGATGCACAGGACGGGCAGGAGAAACACGTTTGTGCTGTAAATCCTTTTCCACTTCCAGCTGGGAAGCGCATCACGGCAGGGCTTGCACAGGAAACCTAGTACCTAGAGGCAATGCAAGACTTGGGAACGCAGTGCCTGTCCTCCAAAGGGGAAACCAACCCCAAGGGCTCCATGCAGCTTAAAATACCGGCTACACCCGCTTTGGCAACGGGTCACGCATCGATTGGTTGTTCATCGCATCAACAGACACTGCAACCCACTCTCGGGCATGAGTCACGCACGCAAAAAAGGGGAAAAAGGGAACAAATCTTAAGCCCAGCAGCAGGTTACTGTAATTACACACAGCTTTATCCTCGGTGGACTTGCTGGTGAAGAGACCCATACCCTGGAAACGCAGAGCTGGGGAGGCCGCGGGATGCTGCTCTGGGGACAGGGCTCCCAAACCCCAAGCCCGGGCTGGAAAGGCTGTCCCACTGGAAACCTAAACCCTGCGTCCTCAGCCAAGCTTCTGACAAAGAAAGCACATTCCCATGGCAGTTATTCGCACACCTTTGCCGAGCACAGGCTCCAGCAAGCCCCGGGGTGGGAAAAGAGGTGGCAAAAGAGGCTTAAAAGTCATTTTCACTTGACAGACCACATGCAGAAAGCATGCAAGGGCTTTTTTGGACTCCAGTTGTCAAGAAAACACCGTGCAGCAGCTGTGCAGAGGCAGCAGACCATGCCAGCATGCCTGCAATGGACCAGCGTCCAAATCAAGAGGACTTCAGCAGGCGAGACAACACCAGAGCACCCAGAGCCTGTGGGGTTACCTGGGGCAATGAGCCCATTTTCCTTTCATGCAGGCACCTATGTAAGCGTGTTTGCAAGCTGGCTACAGCGGATGGGCAGAACAACCCAGCCTAGACTCTGCCCTGGCAGCAGCCATGGCACAGACACGCTCTCCATCCCAACAGATGCTCTCCCTCTGTTGACAGTGACAAAGAAGAGGGGTGCTTCCAGCAGACCCCTGAGCTGTAACACATCACTCCAAGGGACCATGCTGCCAGGTTGCAGCTGAGGGTGCCCACAGATGCTCTCCTCTGGGGCAATGCTACAATCGAGTAGATTCCCCCAGGAACCACAAAGAGAATTCCCCATAAACTCCTCTCCTGCTGTGGATGCTGCCTTTGAGCCATCCAGCTCAGGCCAGCGTGACAACACATCCCCTTGGAGGGCCAGAGGAGCAGAGAGCAGAGCCCACCCTGCCTTCCTGGTCACCAAAGAGGAGGGACTGGCAAGAAATATTTTGCCGGGGTCTGTAGGGAAGGGAGGGAGTCACCTTGGAAAGGTGAACTGAGGTGGCAAGGCTCCTAAAGCACGGCGTGAGCACTAGCTGAACTCAGCACATGCAATAGTACCAGCTCCACCCACGTCTGGAGCTTTGTACCAACAGGTCTGAGGAGTTTTCTGGGCTGGCTGTGGGTTTTTCTGCAGCTGCTAAGGGAAAAAGATAGCTGGAGGCAGTTAGGGCTCCACCAATTAGCGTGAAACAGAGAAAGAAGCCTGAATCTGCAGCTTTTTGGTTTTTAAGATGACAGAGGGTGACAGGCCAGCGCTGCCAGCCACTGACGGCCCAAACTCAACATGCCAGAGTTGCAAAGCTGGGATCAAACTGCTCAAATATCTTTAAAAAAAAAAACCCAAAACCAAAAAAAAACCCAAAAGCGGAGCCTTCCCAGAGCAGAACAGAGGAAGGCCCTTAAACCTCTTCAACTGACCTCAGCAACTGGGTGAAAACAGGGTTAACTGTGCAGGTAGGAGCAAAATTAAGCACTGCCTCCATTCTGTAAGCAGCATCACCTTTGATGCTTTCCTGGGACAAGCTGGAGACCAATGTCCCTATCCCAAGGCCTGGCTGCCTCCTGCCCAGCCTTGCTTCCAGCAGCGCAGAGAGCATCTCGACCTGATTTTTGGCAGGACTAACTCTCTCCTCCCCCTGCTCGGTGGCGTTTCAACACAGCAGGGTGTTTCCTGGCTTGGCTGAGATGCAACAACCCCTCAGAGCTGCCTTTCCACCCCAAAAACAAAGATTTCATCACAGCTGCTGTTCTCGGCCACCCTGAAAACCTTCATGAGCCTTGCCGAGCACCTCTGATCAGAGCCCCTGAGGAAGAGGCCTCTGTTTGCCCTCATATTAAAACTTTCCATCCCAAAACTATCACGGAGCAGCCATTTCCTCTCTGCCCCACTGCAAGGTCTCTTCCTCTCCCAGGCTTAAGGACAGACATGCAGAGGACACGGCTGCAGCAATTTGGCCTCGGCTCATGCCTGATACAGAGCAGAAAATGAGCTCTGACCCTGGTGCAAAAATCTCCCCTAAGAGATGTAGACAGAAGCCAGGGCCACCGCGGGAACGGCAACAAGCACAAACCACCGCATCCAAGACAGATGCCACAGCCAAGAGCCCGCAGGCCACAGCGCGTGCTCTGCTGCTAATGATCTCCACTGATTTTAATTTAACAAGGGAGGGCAACAGCCACAAGCACACCATGGGCTGACAGCAGTCCAGAGGGGTTGGTGGTGGAGATGAGAGCAGGTCCGTGCCCGGGGGGAACACAAGGACAGTGCCAGAGAAGGCATGTTACCCGTCTGCCCTCGCCGCAGCTAGGAGGGAACGTGATGGGTACAACCAGCAAGCGGAAGGGAAAAGTGCTTGATCTGGGGCTTAGCTCAGGAAGGACCAACAGACAGTGAGGAAGCCCCGGCAGGGATTCGGGGACTGTCCCTTGGCCCTGAGGGTGCTTCTCGCCCCTCTGAGGTCCCAGTGCTGTTTTGCTGGTAGGCAGGTGGGCAGCATACATCATAGGACAATGATGTGACCTTCTGGAGGGCTTCTCAGTCACCCTGGGGCCAAAGCAAATTCAAAGCAATGTTCCTCTGAGTCACCTCCATCTCAGCCTGTTTCTTCCCCGCCAGCCATGCTGCTTCTCCTTCCCTGTGCCAAGCCACGCAGCTGCAGGCAGGGATGGAGCTGAGGAGCGCATTCTCCAACCAGCTCTGCCAGCCATCTTGGCATGACTCCATGACACCTTCTTCCCAAGCCCAAGGAAATCCCTGTCCCTTCTCCACTGAGCCTTGCCCCAGAACTGCGCTCCATCAGGAAGTGGGGGAGAGAAGCTTAGCACCCAGGGAAAGGTTTTGTACGCCAACTAGCTTCTTTGCTGATGGAGAGCAAGAAGGAGAATATCTCGTTCCTGCTTGCCAGGGTAGAGATGCTGCGGCTGCCCGGGCGAAGCGCTGCACGCAAGCTCAGACCCCTCTAAGCACCCAGCCGCTCCACAGCTGGGGAGGGATGGGAACAAGTAAAGGGAACTACAGCAGGGAGGGCTTTGGGGAATTTAGAGGGGGCTAATTTTGCATGGGTAACAACTCCACAAGACAAGTTCCCTGTCGCAGAGACACCAAAGACTACTAGCTGCCGTTGCTCCCCGTCCGAGGCAGCAGCCAGCAAGCAACTGCAAGTCACTGCAGGAAAACACCAGAGCCAGGAATCACAACTCCTCTGCTACGCTTACTGTCCCCTTACCCACAGGATTCCAGTACTGCAAAGCCCTGGATTTTGCTCTCTAGAGACCGAGCTCCAGAGCCAGCAGATCTTCACCCTGGAAGGCTCACGGCTTTAACCTTCCCCTTTGCCATGGGGCTGTGAGATCTTAGGGAAAGCAAGCAAATGAAAATGAGACTTCAAAAGGGGAGAGAGGAGGGAATGACAACTAGGGTTTTTCTTTGCTCAGCTGTGCTGGTTTTGGCTGGGACAGAGTTAATTTTCTTCACAGTAGCTACTATGGGGCTATGTTTTAGATTTGTGCTGGAAACAGTGCTGATAATACAAGGATGTTTTAGTTACTGCTGAGCAGTGCTTATACAGAGTCAAGGCCTTTTCTGCTCCTCACACCACCCCACCAGCGAGTAGGCTGGGGGAGCACAAGAAGTTGGGAAGGGACACAGCCGGGACAGCTGACCCCAACTGACCAAAGAGATATTCCATACCACGTGACGTCATGCTCAGTATGTAAAGCTGGGGGAAGAAGAAGGAAGGGGGGACGTTGGGAGTGATGGCATTTGTCTTCCCAAGTAACCGTTACATGTGGTGGAGCCCTGTTTTCCTGGAGACGGCTGAACACCTGGCTGCTGATGGGAAGTAGTGAATGTTTCCTTGTTTCACTTTGTTTCTGCACGTGGTTTTTGCTTTACTGATTAAACTGTCTTTATCTCAGTCCATAAATGTTCTTGCTTTTATTCTTCTGATCCTCTTCCTCATCCCACCGGGGGCAAGTGAGCAAGCAGCTGTGTGCGTTTCATTGTCAGCTGGGGTTAAACCATGACACCAGCCTAGGAAACTCTGGGTGCCTACCACCCCTCCCTGCCATCGGCCTCACAGCCCATGGAACAAAATCAAGGCCCTTTCAGGCCCCCACGCAGCCAGGTCCAAGGTCCAACCCCACAGGTGTTACAGCGTACCTCCTTGACCTCCCCAATGCCAAGCCCCCACCATGCCACCCACCCAATGGACCACGTTGGCCAAGGGGAAAATGCAGCTTGATGAGTGTCAGATCGAAGCTGTCATCTCATTGCAGCTGGAGGCATTTCCACCCTCCTCAGATGCTGCGTTGATGGGGATGGACACAGAGGTAACACTCCCCGGCTCGCTGCCATGCTGCAGGGAAGGCAGGATGAGCCCCTGCAGGGGACTGCAACGGCATTTCCTGGACGTCAGGAAGCAGAAGCGATAGCTGCCTTGTGAGTCCAGAAAAAAACTCTTCTTCTGGGCTGAGCCCTTGTTTCAGAGGGACTGACTATCCCACTGTTTCACTGCCAGACTACCACGTCTCCCCCCTGTGCCGAGCCGGCAGTGCTGGAGGACCCTCGAGCAGACCGTTACGGTTGGACACGGTGATGGTCACCATGCCAGTATGCAAGCACTTTATTGCACAGCCTCATCCTGCTGGCATCACTGGGCTTTGGGCTCCTCAAAAATGAGGCAGGACAGAGAGCTGCAGGAACCAGGTCACAGGGGAAGAAGAAGTGAGGGCCAGGAGCATCCCACCTGGGCAGGGCCACAGCAAAGGGTTTTCCTGATGCAGAAAGGTACAGCGTCTGGAGACGCACACTGAGCTCAGCTGGGCAGTAAAAGGCATGGGTTAAAAACAAAAACACTACATGGGCTGACGTGGGAAGGGAGAAATGATGCTTGGCACTGTTGCTTTGCTTGCCAACCCCAAGCTTTGGAGATGGTTGAGTGTGGGACAAGCCTTAGGATGCCCAAAAAGGCCATGAGAGCTCTCAGGCTGCTCTTGTGCAACTCCAAGAGTTGATTTTCTCCCAGGCAAAACACTGAAATGACCGAGACATTCAGCTGAACAAGGCAGCTCATAAACACCCCTGGATGCCGGCTGACGGCTCGTTCCTGGACAAGAGTCCAAGTTTGATGGAACATTTTCCATCATGCTGAAAACAAGTATAAAAATCATCGCTGGTAAAGTTTCCGTGCAACAAAAATCAGCAGGAAAAATGAGAGCAAGGTCAACACACTGACAATGGAGGCCTTTTTTTAAGCAGGGTCCCATTCCAACTGGCAGCAGTTTTATGCCCAGTAGCGAGGACTGCAGATGGGGTCCTAAAAAACAGCATATGGCAGAGACTCAACTTATACATCACTCATTCGGGGGCCAATGGTTATCTCTGCTGCACAGGCATGGGTGCGCTCCGTGGTGCAGTCCCAGAGCAGGGGAGCCTGTGTTTGTTTTGCTATTTTTTAATCTGGGGCTAAAATTTCCTCTTAAACAAAGTTGTTTACAACAGGGCCAAAACAGACATCAGAAGGTGGTTGGAAGCTTACTCAGCTCGCAGAGCCAGACCCCCAGGGCTCCCCCCAACACTTCTCACACCCAGCTGGACACACTCCAGCACTTGGAACCCCTCTCCAAAATAAGGTGCAGCCCCTTCCACACTGCAGACCTGCCACCCACCCTCAAGACACCTTCCAGCTCAGGGGCTCAAGAGAACGGAGATGTTAGGCGCACAAGGTGAGAGCTCTCCATCATGTTTTCTGTGTACAGTCCCTTCACTAGGGGCCACGGGCAAAGATAAAGAGCCTTAAAAGCTCTTGCGATCCTAAACAGCACGAGGGGAAGTGAATTTTCCTTACGCAAGCGAAGCTACAGGAAGGGAGGGAGATAGACAGCAAAAATCCTGGGGATCTCCTGCCTCACAGCCCATGCGCCCTTCTTGGGCTGCAGTAAGAGTACCACCACGGTGACCGGCAGCCGTGACAGGCAGCATGGGGTCCAGCCACATTGGACGTTGCACCCGTGGGATTAACGGCCCCTGACGCCGAGACCTTTGAGACGAGACCACAGGCTCAGCCTCCTGCAGCCTCCTGAAAGACTGTCACAGGGCCCCCTGCTCTGCACAGCTTCGTAAACTTTTGCTAACAGGAGTGCGGCTTTCCTCAAGACATGGCTCCTACCCCAGCTCCCGGCGCAGGGCTCCCTACCCAAACCGCAAAGAGGACGGAAAGTTATTTCACATCCTCCCGTGCCAAAACAACACATCTCTCCCGGCGCACCCGAAAGGCTGCTGATCAGCTCGCTCGCTCTGAAGTCTGCGCACAATGCTGGTTTGAATTAGGCCTGAAGAATTCAGATCCAGCTCCTCCGACGCCGCCCATTCTCCAGGCAGTACTAATAAAAGCAAAATAAACGCTGGGGGGGAAACACTCAGACACTAACTCCAGGGTTAGTCACTTTTCCTCTGTGCCCACGCTCCCATTTTAGGGCAATCAGGAGTCTCCACGGGCTGCAGATGCAAACGAGCCGCATTTCTCCACGGGAAAAGTTTTTCCGACCCCTTTTCACACTAATCCCACTCTCCAGGAACGAGGCTGCGCTGTCTGCTAAGCCCCAGTGCTCCCTCCGCCACCTCCCCAGCCGTGCCCTGGGTAGGAGGGTGAGGGAGGCTCCTCTCCAAGCCTGAAGCTTCAGGCAGTGAGCCAGCTGAATTCCTGGGGTCCTGGGAGCCAGTGAGCGGCAGGGAAGCTCCCAGAGGCTCGCAGCAGCCCAGCCAGGTCTGCGTGCATTTCTCTGCCTGGCAAAGGCTAGAAAACATTATTATTGTTTTAAACTCTTCTGGGGGAAGGAGGAAGAACAGCAAATCCCACATACACAGGGTTTTAATGCTGGAGGCAACACAGGGCTGGTGTTTGGTCCGCCGAACTGGGGGACCCTCCTGCAGCGGCACCACAACAAACCAGGTCAGACCGACAGCCCCACCGAGCTGGGGGGGGCCTGCAAAGCCACCGCAGCCATTGGAAGGACAAACCACTGTGAGCATCTGTGCTACGGCTTCCCAGGAGGGAGAGACCCCAAGGGAACCCTCCCGGGACACAGAGGTACCTCCCGGCATCCTGTCCCCCAGGACCCCCTTCCCAGGGGAAGAAAGGATCCCGTGACGCCTTGTCCCACACGACCCCCTTGCTGGGTGGATGGAGGGACCCTGTGCCACTCCATCCTCCACAACACCCTTCCTGCAGCACACATGTCATCCTGCACCCCGTGATGCCCTTCCTGGAGCATCCACGGGCCCTGTGATACCATGTATCCTGCAATGCCCTTCCTGGGTCATACCTGGACCCTGGGCCACCCTATCCTCTGCCACACCCCTCCCAGAGCACCCACGAACCCTACAATGCCCCATCCCCCGTGACACCTTTCTTGGAGCATGCACGGGCACTGTGATGGTGGATGACCTCCTGCAAAGCCCTTCCTGGGGCATGCCGGGACCCCATGACACCCTCCCTAGGGTGTCCGTGGACTCTGTGACACCCTACCTCCTGCAGTGCCCTTCCTGGGACACTCACACACCCCGTGATTCCCCGTCCCTGGCAACACCCTTCTGGGAGCATGCACGGACCCCACCACGCCCCACCTCCCGCAGTGCCCTTCCTAGGGCACACATGGACCCCATGGCACCCCATCCACTGCGACGCCCTTCCCGGGGCTCACACAGACCCATGCCACCCATCCTGAGGCACGCAGGGACCCCGTGACGCCCATCCCCGAGGCCTCCCCTGTTCTGCCCCCACGGGTGTCAGGCAACGCCCGGCGGGACCCACTCACCGCTCGTCCGGCGCACGGCCCTGCTGCAGGGCGGGCTCCAGGGGCACCAGGGCCTGGCCCAGGAAGCGGTCCATGCCCACCAGGGCCCGGTGCATGACGGTGAGCACCAGGCCGCCGCGGGCCAGGCCCGCCGGGGTGCCCAGCTCGGGGGGCAGCTCGAAGGCGCACTCCTCCCGCCATTCGGGGTTGCCGGTGCTCTTCTCGGCCACCGAGGTGCTGTACTTCTCGCGGCCCAGCTGGATGATGGTGTAGGCGTCGCTGGTGCCCGGCTTGCCGCCGCCGCCGCCCTTGCACCGCAGCCCGCGGGCCCGCACCACCGTCACCTGGACGTGGGTGGGCAGCCAGGCCGGAGACCCCTCAGCGGGAAGCGCGGCCGCCCGCAGCAGCGCCATGGCGGGACGCTGAGGAGGCGCCGGGCCGGGTTGGGCCGGACAGAACTGGACAGAACCGGGCCGGACCGAGCCGGGCCGGGCCTCGCGCCGCCGCCGCCGCTGCCGCAGCCGGGCCGCAGCGCGAGCGCCACCGGCCGCCCCGCCCCGCTCCAAGCCCCGCCCCCGCCCGGCCTCTAACCCCGCCCCAGCCCCGCGCCAACCCCGCCCCCGCCCCGCCGTAGCTCCGCCCCTCCCGCCAGGAGGCCC
>RSEF01000004.1:98494198-98517769 GCA_003993805.1 Himantopus leucocephalus
TCTGATTATCTCTCCTCTTGCTGTATCTCCTCCTCTCCGCCGCTTTCCATCCTTGCCCCTGTAATTGGGGTTTTTTTTTCTGTCTCACTTCACCTTCCCTGCCCCGCTCTGCTTCCCAGCTCTTATTTATTCATCTCTTTGATTTTTACCTCCACCTTTGCATTTAAGGCATAAAGAGGTTTTTTAATTACCCCTGAAATCAATGATTTTTTCTTTCTATCCTTCTCTTGAATCGCAGAGAAAACGGGGGTTAGCGGCAGCGCGACAGACATGTCACTGCCTTATGGGCGCCCTTCGCACCATCCTCGGCGAGCCTGGGCTGGGTTAAATTTTGCTTTGACTTTAATTTCCCCCAGCCCGCTCCTAAATATCATTGCAACAGCATCCTCGACGAAGGTCTCGCCTGACCCAGCTGCCTTGCTGACGAGGAGCTGGAAAACAATGCCGATTACATGATTTTGGGGTTTTTTTCCCCCTACTTTTTGTGCAAAATGCCGCTCTCCATTGGGGTGGCGCCGGCAGTGCTTGGTGCTGCTCACGCCCGGGAGCTCCCCAGGCTGGAGCTGACCTTTCCCTCCCTGGGGATGGGAAATACACCTTGTTGGGACTGCAAAAAAAAATAGCATTTCCATGAAAATGAAGCGAAATGTTGCTGGAAGGTCGCAGGAGCTGCAGGATGGGATGCTGAGCCGGGCGGGATGCTGACCTGGGCTTTGCTTTGAGGTGGCAGAAGGTGCTGGGATCATCTTCCCCAGGGCTCGTTTGCTGTTTGCGTTCGTTTTACGATGGGTGCTGAGACCCAGGGTGGGAGCAACCGCACCATTGCCTGCGCAAACAGCCCTGGGATTAAAGGGAAGGGATGAAGGATGAGCCAGAGTTGGGGATGCGTCACCCCAAATCTCCGCGCCGATGATGCACGTCCCTGCAAATATTCACGCCACCATCAAAACATCACCCAAACATCCCCCAGTATGGGGGACGGACACACGGACAGGGTCTGACAACAGCACCCGAACCTCCCTGGGCTCCCATTTTTGAGGGACGGGCTGCAAAATGCTCCCTGAAAATGGGTTGCAAAGGGGATGGTGAGTCCATGCCGGTGATTTCCCACTGCAAAATCCCGGCTGGCAGCGCAGGGATGCCCGGGAAGAGAAGGGGGGGAGAGAGGGGGCTGGAGCCAAGACAAATAAAGAGTTCAAATGGGAAACGATTAAAACTAAACTAAACTAAAATAAATCGAAAGCGGGGGAGATAAGACGCGGGCGCCCTCGCTGCCTATTTAACATTCATTGGATTGAATAATCAGGCCTCATTATCTCAAATTGTCTGCATATTTGCCCTCAAAATGCTAATTTGAAAGTTGGCTGCAAGCGCCGTCTGCCTATTTTGACTAAAATATTATTTTGCTTTATTGTGCGTTGTTTGTAGCTCCGGGGGCATTTCCCCTTGCGAACCGAAAGGGAAATAGGGAGAAAAAAAAAGGAAAAAAAAAAAAAAGAAAAAAAGAAAAAACCCAACATTTATCAAAGGCTGGCCGGGGAGGAGAGCGGCACCCTGTTTTGCGTAGAAATGGCATTTTTAGGCCTTCCAGTAAAATTAGAGGCGTTATCAGTTTCTTTTCGGGGATGGACAGTTTATCATTCATCTTGGGAAGGAAAATAGGAGAAATAATTTGCTTTTATTCTGATTGTTTGGTGGAGCGGGGAGGGAGGGACGGAGGCTGCCGCTCCCCGCGAGTTGTCCCCCCCTCCCCTTTCCCCATCTCCTTGCCCCTCATCACCCCTTCGCCCCCATCTCCGCTTCAGGGGCCAAAATCAAAGCTCTGGGCTTTATCCGCTGGATCCCACATGGAAAAACAACCGTCGGCTCCATTTGATCTCCGGGCGGGATTCAGAGCATCAATCCATTTACGTTATTACCCTTTCTAAAAGTCAATCAATAGATAATAAGGTGGGAATAATGGCCAGGAGTTAAAAACCCCCATTCACGGCCGAGGATTAGGGTTATTGAAGGGCAATTGCTTCGAAATCATTTCAATCCGGCGTTAGCGATGCCGCGATTCACTCGCTGGCTTACCCACAAGGCTGCCGGCCGCCCCCAAATGACACATTGCTCATGCAAACCCCACGCTGCCCCCCACCCCCCCGCAAGCTGTTTGCACAGCAAACTGCAATTGTATCGGAGATTAACGGGGCTTTGCAGGGTTGGGGGGGAGGCCAGCGAAGCTTGTTGACAAATAAGGGTGGAAATCCGCCGCCATCAATTCTGCAGGTGCCTCTGTATTTGGCAATGACACTGCTTTTGACTTTCCCGGCTGGGCAGATGGACGGGGCTTCTGACTTGTTCCCAGATTTTGGGGGGCAAATGGTAGCGCAAAAGGGTGGACCTGCAGAGGTGCTGGTGGTCCTGGGGTTGCTGCAAACCCCCTGCGTTGGGTTCCAGCCTGGGGAAAATCACAGGAAAGACACTGTCGTGGGGCATGTTTGGCCCCGCTGCCCCATAACCAATGCGTGGAGAAGCACAAACCTCAACCTTCCCGTAGCCCCTGGTTGATGCTGCCTCATGGGATGGTGGGGATGGGCATCGCCTTGTGGTTCTGCCCAGGCATGTGCCCTTTTAGGGCTGATTAACGGGTTTTTGAGGCTGGTTGCAGCCCACATGTGTTCTCCCAGTTTGTGATGGGCTGAATTTTTCCAGCTTGCCATGGGGTCAGCCAACAAGTGGGATGCTGCGGATAGAGCCACCCCCTGCAGGGTTCATGTGGCTTGGCTGAAGTCACGCAACTCAGATTGAGCTCCCGGGCAGATTTCAGCCCCTGGAAACACCCGTGGTCTGGGACACAGCAGGGCGGTGATGCTGTCCTTGGTCTGCCCTTGGCTTGCTTGCACGCATGGTGGGACTGCGCTTGGCTTTCTCCTGGAGGTGCTCCTCTCATCTCTGTACCGCCTGAAAGTTCAGCTAGAGCTTGCATGGCCAATGGTGGCACCCATGCGTGGAGAGAAGACAGGTTGTCACCCTCCACTTGGAACCCCTTTAATCCATGCAGTGTTTCGGGAGAAACCTCCTCGCCCTGCAGTGTGCCAGCCCCAACGTGACCCAGCCTGCTGTGTCCCAGCCTCAGGATGTCCCATCCTGGTGTGTCTCAGCCTGGTGTGTCCCATCCCTTTATGTTCCATCCCAGTGTGCCCCATTCCCAGTGTATCCCAGCCCCTGTGAGTCCCTTTGCAGTGTGTCCCAGCCTGGTGTGTCCCATCCCTGGTGTGTCCTTTTGCAGTGTGTCCCAGCCTGGTGTGTCCCAGCCCTGGTGTGTCCTTTTGCAGTGTGTCCCAGCCTGGTGTGTCCCAGCCCTGGTGTTGCAGCCCTGTGTGTCCCATCCTGGAGTGTCCCATCCCGGGGTGTCCCATCCCTCGTGTCCCCCATCCCTGGTGTCCCCCCTCCCGCTCTCCCAGCCGGTGCCGCTGCCGCAGCCGCCGGGGCGCAGCGCGGTCGGGCAGTGGCCTCTGGCGGTCAGCGGGGGAACGGCCCGGCCGGAGACCGTTCGCCAGGACCCCACTGGGACACCCACTGGACCCCCACTGGGACACTGCCCGCTGGGGTACCTCCCATCTGGGATCCTCATTAACTGGGAGACCGCTAACTGGGATGCTTGCTCACTGGGATCCCCGATAACGGGGTCTCTGACGATTAACGATGCACTAATCGGGATCTACACTGACTGGCATCCCCACTTAATTAGCAGCCTGCTAATTGGGATGTTTGGTAACAGGGACCCTCTTTAACTGTCAGCCTGCTGACTGGAATTGTGCTAACTGGGACGCCTGTAAACTGGAATCCTTGCTAAATGGGGTGCTCACTAACTGGGACCCCCACTAACTAGCATTCTTACTAACTGGGACCCTGGTGACTGGGATCCCCGCGAACTGGGATACTCACTACCTGCGATGCCTGCTACTGGGGATACTCACTAACTGGTTTAGAGCCATGGCTCTAAAAAGCCATGAAACAGAAACTAAGGAAGATTAAGGAGAAAAAAATAATACCAATTTTCCTTCAGGTGCATGGTAAGGTGCAAAACCTTTAAAGAAGACATATCCCTCCTGCTTCAATTTTATATCCCACTTGTCTGCTGGAGGGGGGACTCGTCCCAGACCCGGGGGGACCCATCCTAGCCCTGAGACACCCAGCTCTGCTGCAGGACTTGCTCAGTTTGAGGCACAGCGTATTTTAGCCCATATCATACAGCTACAGATGTTATTATTTGCAGAAACTCCTCTGTTGAAGCTCTGAACCTTCAGGAGCTCCTGGGCAAGGAGTTCCCTGAGTCAGCCACTCACAGGGTTTAAAAAAAGATACTTTTCTTTATTTTTCTTCTGCCTTTGCACCCACAAACAGCCACCAGTGGTGGCAGTGACCTGTGCACCTACGAGTCCTGCTTGAGAAAACCTCCCTAGAGCGGGGTCAAGGCTATCGAGAGAAGAAGCGGAGCTGCATACCTTATGATGCTTAAGGGAGGGCTTCGCTCTGCATCCCAAATCCGGGTGGCGAGACCTTTAATAACACCAAAGGAAGAGTGGATTTAATTGGGATGGAGATCTGGGATTCAGATAAAATGATCAGGCGGACCACGACAGAACGGGACGTGACACTGGGGGTCAGGCCTGGATCCTCCTCAGCCACTTGATGGCAGTGGGTGTCCAACCACTTAGCTTTTTTTCCAATAATTTCAGCTGAATTGGTAGAAAATACTCCTTTTCCTTGCAAACTGTGCATGTCCGTAGCCCCCAGCCCAGCCCCCAGCACAGGACTGGCACAGTGTACTGGCAATTGGATGCAGAGGGATTTTGTGGGCAAAGTGCTCTGAGAGCTGGGATGGACAGACCGACAATGGCCAAACAGTGGGATGCTGCAGGACAGGGGATGGACACAAGACCAAGGGGGTGGTGGGGGTGTCCGGGGTGACCCCCGAGGCTTTCCTAGGACAAGGGGGTGACCCTGGAAGCCCCAGTCCTCTGCAGACAGACAATCCACACCCTGCCCAGACAGCTCAGCCGACAGCTAATGAGCAGCATTGTTATTAATTAGCTCAGGAGCCAGAGCCTTGGGGCAATTTTGCCTCAAAATTAGGCAGGAGCCATCACTGGGTTCATGTCCCTGTTCTGGATCTGGACCTGGCAAAAGGAGACGCTCAGCCTGTGGGCATCGACCCCCCAATTCCAGCCCTCCCATGCTCCTTGCTGGCACAACATCACCACCCCCCACCCCCCCCAAATTACTAAACCCCTCCCTCCCCATCTCTCCAGGATAGGATTTTCCCACCTGGCTGTTGCAAAGAACCACTGGGTACCAGTATCCCCATTTTGGCCCCGTATCACCCGGATCCTAACCCCACGGATGCCACTAGCATCCCATCCAGCACAGGGGTGCTTGGGCACCCCCCGATCCTGGGGCCACCAGGGAGGGTGTTTGCTGAGCTCCATCAAACAGAGAGGAAAAAAGGAATAAAAAAAGGGAAAGCACCTCCTAACCAAACACACCCCAGCCCACCGAGCCCTGGCAGGAGTCTCCTGCTTTTTTATCTTTGCCTTTTCAAGACTGTAATTAAGACCTAATAACACCAAATCTGCCACCCTTTCATCTCTGTGCCACCCAGGGCCTTTATTTGCCCCCACCGCGGTGGCCGCAGAGCGATGCCCCCATGATGAGCTGGGGAGCATGGCATTGCCGCTGTCATGGTGCCCAGCGTGGGCTTTTCATGGCTTTTTAACATAAAGACACCCCTAGGGAGCCTTCGCTTGCCAGTACCGGGCTTGGATGTGCCCTGGTACCATGAAGCCAGGAGGCTCCTCGTCCCCATCCCCATCACCAAGGTGGCCACGCAGCTGCAGAGCAGAGGATGCTCACCACGGGGGCAGAGTCCCATAATGACTTTCTCAGCGCCGGAGCCATCCTAGTTTGGTTTTTTTCCCAGCTTGGGGGGCTGGACACGCGTGTGCTGGGTCCCAGGGACCTCATGAAAGCCGAGCGAGGGGGGCTGCTGCTGTGCAGATGTGGACCCCGGTCCTCTGACTCCCCCGCGCCCCATTTCCTCCCCAATAAACCCCGGAGCCCCAGCGGAGTCCTTTGACCGGGACTTGCTCCCCCGCAGCGCTGGGCCCGAGGTGTGACTTTTCCCAGCTCATTAGGAAAAGCTGCGCGATTTAAGAATCTCAAACCCTAATGACCATCTGAATCCCATCAGCCGAAAGGGGCGAGATGGGGGGGGTGCAAGGACAGCCCCCCCACCTCTGCCACTGGCTCTCAGAGCATCCCTGGTCTTGTCCCTTCATGTTGCTGGCCCGGGGTACAGCTGTGCCCCTCAAAAAGCAGCAGTGCAGTGGGGTGCGTGCCAGCATGGTGGGCTGAGATGGACTCAAGAGGGACCCCCCCCGGGAGCTTTGGTGGCCTTGGGGTGACACTGGCTGTCCTGTGGTGTCCCCCTGGGTGCCTGGATCCTCCTGCCTGAGCATTTCAGGGCCAAAGCCACCCTGGGGGAGGACATGGGGGGTCTTCACTCCAGGAGAAGGGGGAAGGGACACACACACCCCCCGATCGAGGGCAGGGAGACATGGAGGGGGGACACTCCAGTCGAGGGCACTGGGACATGGCAGGACACATCCCCATCGAGGGCAGGGGGACACGGAGGGGATAAAAGACCCCCGCCCCGCCGCCCCCCCGGGCAGGTCACAGGGCGATGCCATCGGTCCCCGCCCGCCCCATCCCGCCCCGTCCCCTCCGCCCCCCCGCGATCTCCTGGGGACGGACGAGAGTCCCGCGGGGGCCGGTCGGGGCGGCCGTATAAAGGCGGGCGACACTGCCCCGAGCAGAGCCCACCATGCCGGCCCCGGCCCCGACGCCCCCCGCCCAGCCCGGCCAGGCATTCACCATCGCGGCGCTGCTGGGACGCGCCTCCCCCCCACCACCGCCGCCGCCGCCGCTCCGGGGCCCCCTCCCGGTTCCCGGCCCCGCCGCCGCCCGGGTCCTGCTGTCGTCGCCGCTGTCGCCACTGCCGCCGGCCGCCGCCCCCCGGCCGCTCTGCACCGCCTGCTGCGGG
This sequence comes from Himantopus leucocephalus, assembly GCA_003993805.1. Lineage (NCBI taxonomy): Eukaryota > Metazoa > Chordata > Aves > Charadriiformes > Recurvirostridae > Himantopus > Himantopus leucocephalus. The sequence continues at coordinate 98,501,289 of RSEF01000004.1, forward strand.
GTCCCGCCCGCCTGGGCCACCCGGCTGGGGGCAACAGGTACCGTCACCCCCCCGGACACCCCGCACCGGGACCCCCCTCCGCCTCTCCCGTGGGGACACTCCCAAATGGGGACCTCCTTCTACTTCCCCAAGGGTGGGACTCCTCTCAAGGAGACCTCTTCCAGGGGGACCCACATCCACCTCTCCCATGGGAACATCTCCAAATGGAGAACCTCTTTCCATCGCTTCACGGGAGGAACTTTCCACCAGCTCTCCAAATGGGGGAACCGCCTCGAGGGGACCTCTTCTAGAAGGGGCCTGTCCACCTCTCCCATGGCAATGTCTCCAAATGGGGACCTCCTTCCATCTCTCCAAGGGGGGACCCCTGCCCACCTCTCCAAGGGGACTTCTCTCAAAGGAACCTCTCCCATGGGGACACTTCCAAATCAGGATCTCTTTCCATCTGTTCGAGGGGGGGACCCTTGGATACCTGTCCTGGAAGATGCCTCTCAAGGGGACTTCTTCTAGGGAGACCTCTGTCTACCTCTCCCATAGGGACATCTCCAAATGGGGACCTCCTTTCATTTCTCCAAGGGGGGCCCTTGGCCACCTCTCCAAAGGGGGGACCTCTCTCCCAAAGGGACCTTTTCCAGGGGGACAACCCCTGTCCACATCTCCCATTCAGATGTCTCTAAATGGGGGACCTCCTCTGCTTCCTCCCAAGGGGATATCTCCAACAAGGATCCTTTTCTGCCCCTCCAGATGGGACCCTCTGGCCTCTCTCAGGGGTCACCTCCAAGTGGGGGAGCTCCTTCTACCTCTTCGTGGGCCCCCCCTCCAAAGGGATTCTCTACAAGAGGTACCTGTATTTACCTCTTGAAGGAGATCCTCTCTAAATGGAGGACCCTTTCCCACCTCTTCAAATAGGGGACCCCCTCCAAAGAGACCCTGTCTGCCTCTCCAAGGGGGACACCTCCAAATGGGAAGATCCTTTCTGCCTCTCCAAGAAAGGACCTTCCAAGGAGGGACCCCACTCTAAAGGGGACCCCTCCAAGGGCTTTTCTCCACCCTGACCTCCCCTCTTTCTCTCCCCTCCAGGCTTTCTGATCTCCAAGTGCTGCTTCCCCATCCTCAAAGCCAAGACTGCCAAAGCCAAGCGAGTCCGGACCATCTTCACCAGTGACCAGCTGGCCCGGCTGGAGAAGGAGTTTGCACGGCAGCAGTATATGGTGGGCACAGAAAGGTGCCTGCTTGCCTCCTCCCTGCACCTCACTGAAGAGCAGGTAAGCCCAAGCCCCACCATGCTCCATCTCCACCAGCCCCCACCAGCAGGTCCAGGGAAGCTCCCAAGCCTGTGTGCCAATGAGTGGGACCTGGGCCACCTCCCTCAGTCTCGGGGAGGAGCTGTGTGGGGTAGTAATTGCAAATGGTTTACATGAAAAGGGTGGAGGATCACAGAGAGGGAAACTGAGTTGCAAAGCGCTGTCCTAGGGCCACAGGGAGGGGTTGAACTTATGTCCATCTGAAGGGTAGACCTACTCCACCACTGGCAGGTCCCAGCTCATCAATGCAGGCTCAGCTCCCGGGTTGCAGGGGACAGTTTTCCATCTTGCTAGGGACCGAGTGTGGCAGGGGACCTCTGTCCTGGCCAGCCAGGGGATGTTTGAGGCTGTGGGCACCTAAGGGTTTGTGGACTGTTGTGGCACTGCCTGAGCCATGGGGGTTTAGCAGACCATGACCCCATGGTCCATAGAGAAACCAGGTTTGAAAGCCAAGATTTACCTCTTCCTAAGGTTAAAGTCTGGTTCCAAAACCGGAGGATCAAGTGGAGGAAACAAAGCCTGGAACAGCAACAAGCTAAACTGGCCAAAATGGGTTTGGCCACCCCACAGAGGAGCCCCGACTCGCAGAGCCACCATGGAGAGGAGGACAAGGACTTCCCAGCGGAGCCAGGGGACGGCCAGGAGGACATAGCCTCCTCTCCAGACTCAGGGACAGCACCTGCACAGACTGTGGCAAAGAGCTGCTGAATCACCCCTTCGGGCTGCTTTTGCGTGTGTATTATATGAATGTATCATAGCTGGCAATAAGTGTATCTAATATATACAGGGCATCAATTATTTTTGCAGTGCGAAAATAAATTATTTATGCAACTCTTGGGCTCATCTCTGCAGGAGGAGGAGGAGGAACAACACATGCCTGCAGTGGCAACAAGGGTTCAGTGGGGGTTTGTTCATGGGAGCAAGCCCTGGAGGACTGTGGGGCATAGGTGCCACCTGCACACTCCACCCACAATCAGCGTCATAGCCTGGCTCATCCCAAAGGCACTGGGTGCTCAGATACCTCCTTGTATTCTAAAATAGCTCAGGACCTTCACAGAGCCCAGGTCATCTTACTGTCCATCCATCTCCATCTTGCCTTTCTGCCAGCAGCACCTTCACCATAACACACTACTCTGCCCACAGCTCACACATTCCAACCCAGTGATGGCATCCTGCTCACCCAGGCTTTTGGAGCCAGGAAAGTAGGGAAAATGCACCTGGAGGCCAGAGCTGGTGGTGGCTTTGCGAGCTGGGCACCTGGGGTGCCATCTCAGCTGGGCCAGGATTAGCCAGGCTTTAATTTTAATTGCTTGGCCCTGCTTAGGCAGATGTAGAGGTTTCAAATCCAGCAGGTGTGACGGACACTGGCCTGGGGATGAGCCAAGGGTGGACTCTGTGGGGAGCTCCTTGCAAGGATGCAAAGCGCGCACCAACGGCCCTGGACCTCCTAGATAACAGCAGCAATGGGGACATGTGGGTGCTCACCTGGGCAGGACAGGCTCTTGCCAACCTTATTTTCTTGGTGACTGCCCTGGGCTTGGGGCTGGGCAAAGATGGGACCCAGGTGGAGAGTTTACTTGAGCAGGTGTGAAACCTGATGCAAGGAGAGGGGGAGAGGGGATGAGGCAAAGAGAATGGGGACAACACAAGGAGAGGGGGGACAATTAAGAAGGGGATGGTGCAAGGAGAGGGGGACAATGCAAGGCGATGGTGCCAGGAGAGGGAGTGACGCCAGAAGGGGTTGGTGGACGGAGAGGGGGGGGACAGTGCAAGAAGGTGACAGTGCAAGGAGAGGGGGAATGATTCCAGGAGAGGGGGGATGATTCAAGGAGAAGGGAATGATGCCAGCAGAGGGGCACGATTCATGAAGAAGGGGATGGTGCCAGGAAAAGGACGATGTGAGGGAAGCTGCCCTTTGTTCCAGCTGTTTTCAGAGCCGGGATTAGCCGGCAAGTCTCAAAGAGCCCAAACTGTGCTAATGTCTTCACATGTCTGCCGAGAGCCCAGGCTGCGCCGGCGGGTTTAACCCGCTAATCTCGCCTGCCGGTGGGTTTATTGCAATCATCCGCAAGACAACAGGGCTTACGGGGGATGTTTTAATATCGCCCAGCCGGGGGCCGAGCTGATTGCAAGAGTTAAGTTGTTCTCAGGACACCTTTAATCCCCCGGGAGCTGGCAGCGCTCAGCCTTGGGCAGGATTGGGCCTTTCGGCGGTGCCAGGCTCCTCCGGCGTGGGCGGCGGGGGACCCGTCCCCGCTCCAGGGGATGCTCCTGCAGGGTCTGCCCAGCTCACACCTCTCTGTGGGCAGTGTCCGACCAGGGAAATGACTTTTATTGAAAATGCTGGGCTTGATTGAGTTTTTCAAAACGTGGCTTTTATATGAGATGAATTAAATCACGTCCATCCCTCTGGCACTTCGGGCTTTGACCAGGAGGCTTTTCTCATGGTGAGTGATAATCCTTGAGGGGGTGGCCCGTCCCTGGGGGTGCACGGGGCTCAGGATGGATGCCTGTGTCCCCTTTCCTACCTGCCAGGAGACAGCCTGGTGCCGGGGAAGGCCATCCCCTTTCTTTTTCTCACCCAGTGATTAACCTGTTTGCAGGTTCCTTAGGGTGGGGAAGGGACTGTATCTGCAGGACAAAGCAGTCAATTACTCCTCCAGTGGGGACAAGAGGAGCCAAACCCCAGGTCTGACCGTGATAATGGGACAGAGTTGATAGTTTTCAGAAAAGTTGGGTTCAGCTGGGTCATTTTATGTCCTGCCAAGCCTCTGCCAGGTCTGGCATCCTGGAAAGGGGGTGGAAATGCAGGTTTCTTCCCCCATCACAGACATCTCCCTCCCCTGTCCGGGGAGCAGGTCTTGCAGCTCAGCCCAACTCCTGGCAGCTTGATTGGGGCACATGGATTGGGATCAAACACAGGCACAGTGGTTTGGCACCTTGGAAAATAACAGAGAGAGATGCTGCAAGAGCTTGGCAAGGTCTTGGGCTGGATCAACCCACCTGGGACAGACCCTTGGCTCCTCTCGTCCACCAGGAAAGCCTGTGCAGAATAAAAGCATTTTGGCTGCGTGTCCTTACCTAAATCCCACATGAATCCCCAAAACCCCACTAGTCCCTTCCCAATCCTACGTACCACATTGCTTTCTTAAAGACACTTTTTTTCACCTGTTTGCAAAATCGAGTTGGCTTTCAGTGGCAGATAATTATAAGGAAGTGAGAATTAAGCAGCCTTATTAAGAGGATAAAGGTTATCTGCTAAAGATGCAGTGCTGAGCCCTCCCCAGCAAACCTTCGCTCTGTAGATAAGTAGGCAGCTTGTAGGAGGACACATAAGTTGTGAGATGGATGGGCAGATGTATTAGGGTGGACTATTGGCCCAGAGGAACAGCCTGGTGTGCGTGTGGGTGGGTGGATGGATGGACAGATGGATAGATGATTCGGGGTGAAGGCAAGGTGCTGGCGAACAGGTACAAATGGGTGGTGGGTGGCTGGGTAAATGGGATGGGAGATGGATGGAGAGATAGAAGAAGGGATAAGAGTAGAGCTGTAGCATACAGCTCCTCCGTGTCCCCCTCCCTGCTGTCCTTCCTGCAGGGATTATTCCTGCTGAGCACATGGCGACGGACACAATTTGTTTGCATGAGTCACATTTACTCAGGATGGTAGAAGTTTGCAGGGTGGGGTGTTTGGATGCTGGAGCAGCAGGACCCCTCCAGCCCCACAATCCCTGTGACCCAGCCGCTTTCCCAGGCACCTTCTGCATCCCTTCCCCAAGCTGGCAGCCCCACTCTTCTCAGCTNGGGGGGGGGGGGGGGGGGTGTCGCTAAATGGGATTACCGTGTGTGGGGGCACCGGGAAGGGCAACCTGCCGGCAACGAAGGTTCAAGGCAAAGCCCGACCCAAGCTGGGACATGGGGCGCCGGGGTCGGCCATGCATGTTTCCAGGCTCCGTCTCATCGTGTAATCTTGTTAAATGGTCAGGGAGCATTTTCCCTCTGCTTCTCCCTCCCCTTTAATGCCCGATTGAAACATCAAATAAAGCTTCCTGAGGCTGCCAGGCAGCTCCGCCAGCTCTGTGCTGCCCAGTTTCAGTGGAAATAAAAAAAGACATCACGAGCCATAGGAGAAAACATCATGACATCCCATCTTCTGCAGTCTTTCTGGGATGAATTTGACCCAAGCTGCCTTGCTCAGCCAAAGAGCAAAGGCACCAATTCTTTGCGTTAAACTCTCAGCAGGAATTAGCTCCTGGATGCATGAAAATAAGGGTGAAATGGAGTGACCTGCTCGGAAATGCAGTGGGGAAACTGGGAGATTGAGGAGATCACTCATATGGGGTGAACACTGCAGTGCCCAAAATCTCTGGGTTTAAAAATCCCAGCTTTAAATGGTATTTATCCTGCAACAAGAAACACGGGGCTGTGGACCACAACAAGAAACACGGGGCTGTGGACCAGGACCATGCACCAAGCACTGTTGGAGCAAGAGCAAGCAGCGCAATGCCTAAATCCTGTGCAGGGCTGCGCAGGGAGGTTCGGGGTCTGGTAAGGAAACATCACGAGCCCTGGTCTGGCTTTCCCACAGGGCACGTCAGCTCTTAAATAGCTGCTGGTGCTCACTCCACCGGCTCTCCTGCTCCTATCCCAGACTCAAAAATGGAAAGACTGGGAGGAAATCCCCTCCGGGCTCTGCTCCCAGCGACACACACAGCAGGGCCTGCCAGAAACCAGATTGCTTCATTTTTGCAAGACACACTGTTAGGAAAAAGAGGAAAANAAAAAAAAAAAAAAAAAAAAAAAAAAAAAGAAAATTGCACCTTTCCCCCTTTGCAAATGGTCCATGGCACAGAATTCCTTGATCCTGGTGGCATTGCCACCCTGGCACGGTTGGGCTGGGCTTCCGCTGGGGGTGTACTGGAGGCCCTGGCACCAGGCACCCTCTGCAATCGTGTGGTTTTATTTTAAAAAGTTGATTAAATCATCAAATCAAGTCCTGACGGTATGTGATGATAAGGGGATCTCGCCGGGACGTGCAGGTCTGGCAGTCAGAGAAAGTGCTCCCAGCCCTGCTAAAACCTCCTCCTGGGACTTAGGCTGCGATGCTCTTGTGCCTCAGTTTCCCCAGCTGCAGGAGTTGGGTAAATACAGCCTTGGACACGTGTGTTATCAGCTCAACTTGTGCTTATCCAGGCTGGGTCTGATCCCGCTCCCACTCAGCATCCCTGCCGAGAGCCGAGCCGGATCCGACCCTTGCTCTGCCCCATCCTTCCCCCACTCCATCTCTATTGATTTAATAAGATGGAGAGGAATTAACGGGGCCGGAGCATTGGAATAATGAAAGATGAACAAAGGGGCAGCGCTAGCAAAGATGCTGCCAGCTTTTAATGATGAGGCCGGGCAGATCCCCTGCTAGCTGTCCCTTTGGAGTGGCGATTAAGAACATACTGTTATTGTTAAGGCAGAGAGATAAATCCCTGCACCGTTTCTGATGTGATCAGCCGGGGCTTCTCCCTACAATTTGTGATCCTATTGTGGACGGTGTTTGCCCTGGGCAAGGAGAGTCTGGGAACCACTTATGAACCATCCTTTGGTCATTAGCCTCCTCATTAGGGGAGAACAATGTGGGAGAAAAAAGATAATTGAAGGGAGCAGCAGGCTGATCGTGCACTCAGGACTGTACCAGGGCTGCCTCAATGCTTAGTTTGTTTATAATTCCCAATTAATTTTAAATGCGTGGTTTCGGGATGCTCTTAATACCCGCAATTGCAACCCCGATGAACACGGTGTTCAGGTCTGTGCTTGACGGGAGGATCACAGAGCATCCTCCGAGGCCTTGCGGGGGGGTATTAGCTTATTTTTTGGGGGTCACCCAGACCTCGCTGTCAGCTGGGTGTAGCCCCATCGTGGACTCAACCCGTCGACTCAACCCACGCGGTATTTGGAGAGACCCCAGGCAGGCGGACGGGCCCCCAGCAGCCGGGGAGGGTGAGGGTGATGGGTTGCAGAAGGTCCCCCTCCCTCATCTCACATCTGGCTGAGATATGAGGCCAGATGTGACACCGAGGGGTGTGACACCGAGGGGTGTGACACCGAGGAACCAGCCCCGCTTGGATCAGGGACAACATCTCCCCACCGAAAGGCCGTCGCAGGATCCAGCCCTGCGGAGCCACGTTGCAGCGTGGGCTTAACTCATTTCCAAGATGCTTGGAAATACCAGCCTGGGTGATGAATCACAGGAAAGCCCTGAGGCTATGGGGGGAGAGGTGCTTTGCCCCACAAGCTCGGCAACGGAGTAATAAGAGGAGCAGGTCCTGTCCCCATCCCCAGGGACACCCTGCCCTGGCTGGGTGCAGGGCTCCGTGCCCTGGGGAGGAGGGGGAAGAGCCGCAATTCCTGAGGATGCTTGATATTATCAAGTGCTAATGAGACCTGTTTGGGGCTGAGGTGCTTTGCAGGCCATTATCCCAAATTAACCTGACAATACAGCCGGGGCCAGTGTCTGAAGGGTGGCTGGGGTGTGTATTGGCTGTCTGGGGCTGGGGGGAGAGAAGGATGCTGCCCTCTGTCTGCCTTGCCCCCCCCTGCCCTGCCCGCACCCCTGAGCAAAAAGCGAGGGCCTTGCCTTTTGAAAGGTTAGTCTTCCATTGCATGAACACGTTGACTAGGGTCCCCGGGAGCTTTGCCAAGCAAGAGGTGGAATAAAGTGACAGGAATGGAGAGGACAGGGGCTGTCTCCTCTGCGAGATGGTGTTGGGGATATCATTCTTGGAGGAAACTCATATGTTCCCAAGTCCTCGTGTCCATCCCACGCTGCTGCTTGCACGGTGCTTTCACCAGCGCTCAGGTAGTGGGTCAAACTGGGGAGTGCTCCACTGAAAAGTAACCGTGATCTCAGATGAAACATTTCCCTGGAGCTGGGGGCTGTCCCTCTGCTGGACTCTTGCAGGGGGATGTATGGGGCTGGCCATGCTCCTGCCACCTGCAACTGGGGCTCCTATTGCTGCGTAATACCCTCAAAGCGCAGACAGTGACGTGCCTGTCCTCCTGTCCTCACCCCAGTCTGGATCTCTTAAATGGGACCCTGCGAGGTGCCGAGGACCCAGAAGGCAAAGTGGACTGTGGCTGGATCCTGCTGCGAACAGGAGAGATGGGGTTTGCCAAGAGCAATCGACACCAGCACCTTGTTGTGGAGATCTCTGCAGCTCCCCAGCACCTCGTTGAAGGTGACAAAGCCAAGGCAGGACAGCACCCCAGCACCCGGCACTGCTGGGTGGTCCCGGAGCAGAGCACACACAGTAATAATCGTTAGCCTGAGTAATTTCTCTTTTCTAGACTTTATGATGAAGGAATGAACTCGCATCAGTTATTCTCTGGGGAGAAACCCCATGCTCCTCTTTTCACAGTGAAGATGAAGCCCTGTTCCCCTCTCCCCATGGGATTCAGTGGGATTCGGCTTGGGAACAGAAAAATCACCAGCTCCAGGAGCCATGTGATTTGGGGATGTTCCCCATTGCCTTTTTATTATTGAATTATGGATTATTATTTATTATTATTATGGATTATCACAGGAGAAATGGCTGCAAAAATCTGACACAAAGATAAAAGCTAAAGTTGGTGTTCAGCACCCCATTTTAAAGCAAATTTTGGGGTTTTTTTTAAGAGTAACAGGCATGAGCTTATGATTGCAGACTCCTTAGGTTGGTGGTGCTGGGCTAGTTATCCTAATGAGTGCAAGCGCACGCCTGTCTAATCAGCAGCAGGAGCCCTGGGATCCATCTTCTTCCTAATAGGATATGACAGAAAGGATGCTCTCGGTCGAGAAGATGTTTTCCCACTTGCAGAAGGACTCACGCCCCGGATTACAGATGCACAAAATCCCCATCACGTTTTCGCGTGTGCTTGCTGTGGGTTTGGGGAAATTTCCGCCACTTCTTTCGCCCGCTGGGATGGTTTTGCGGCTTGGAGAGGGATGGAAATGGAGCCAGGCTCTCCCCACCGACGGAGGCGAGGTGTGAAATTTCTCATGGGCAAACAAGTGAGAGCTGCGGGGTGCCCAGAAGAAGGGGGACAGAAAAGATGAAGGGCGGGGGGAGAGCGGAGGAAGAGAGAAAGCAGCAGCCAGAGAGAGACAAAAATCCCCAAAGCAGCAACCTGGTTTGAAGAGTGGGGCATTTTCTATGAGGGGATTGTAAAATGCACTCTCTCTTTCCCCTTTGCAGGGGGGAATAAGGGCCCCCACTCTATCTGATAGTCATTAGCATCAATTAGCCCCGTTTGAAGTAGGCAACATCTTTGTCTCTTTGCAAAAAAAGAAATAAAAAAACCTTTCAGGGAGCCCATAATAACATCTGGAGCAAGGAGAGGCTGAGCTCAAGTTCCCCACTTTCATCTCTTGTCGAGGTACTTGGAATGTTAATGCAGCCTCATTCTTTAATGGAGTTATCAGGAAATGCTTTTCACCCCCTTCCCTTTGCTCAGGGGGGATGTTTACAAAAGGCTGGGGGCTTTTTTTTGTTGTTGTTTTGTTGTTGGGATTATTTTTTTTTTACCCCCCCTAAGAAACTCCCCCTCCCCTTTTCATTTTCTGTGCACTTGAAAAACAAAACTGGAATAAAATTAAAAAAAAAAACCAAACACCCCCAAAACCTCACCACCAAAAAAAAAAAAAAAGAGGATCAGGGTCCATCTTTTTCATCTCCCCTGCCCAGCTCCTGCAAAAGCCCCCTTCACTGGAGCAGATGGGGTGGGGATGGAGCCGGTGGTTCAGCCTCATGTGGGCGGGGGGGGTGCCCCGAGCCCCCGCTCTGCCTGGCTGCTGGGTGCTATATTTCCCAAGTCATTACCAGCGAGTGAAAATTTCCAGCTTTCGAGCCGAAATGCATTAGCTGAGCACACACTACTAATGGGAAACAGGACGCGTCATTAGGCAGCGAATCTGGCCAAGCGGGAGAAGGCAAAGGGAAAAGTGAGTCTGTGCTTTTGGTGGTTGCCCATCCCTCTGGCTCGCTGTCCACCCATCCGTCTGTCCATCCTTCCTGCCAGCAGCATCTCGCCGTCACCCCCTGCTCTGCCGACGGCTGGGCCATCCTAACAACTCCAATGCAAAACTGCTCCCTTAATAACCAGAGCATCTCCAGCATCCCTTTCACGGGAATTACAGTGGCAGTCATGACTTATTATAAGGAGGAAAAATAATTGAGAGATTCATCAGGCTTTTAATAAAACAAATCAAAACCTTGTATAGCGACACCCATACTTGAAGTCACACAACCTCTGTGCAAGCAAAGCCAGAAGCTGTGAATCTCTGTGGATTTTTTTTCTTGGTGGTGGCTTTTTTTCGGGGGGGGGGGGAGAGGCTTCAGCACTTGCCCAGCTTTGAACGTGTGATTTCAATTAAGCACATAGTTACACGGCGGCAGGATTGGGGCTGGCTGTTTGGATAAGGAGCAATAAAGCAGCAGCTGTATTTATTCACTTATTTTGAAGCTGCTGTGGAAGACAGGATGCTAAACAGGAGGGGAAAACAAAGTGTTTTAAAGGCAAACTTGAGGGACTCTTTTGTCTCCTGCGGGCATCCTCTTCCCCGAGGTTCCCATAGCCATCACCAGGGTGCTTCCTCGCGAGCACGATAATCCTGCCCATTCATTCCCATAATTTCCACTTGCTTTGAAATGCTCAAAAATATAGAGGTGCTCGTTTATAACGAGGTCTGCTTCTACAGCTTGGGCAGTGAAAAGAAACTTTAAATGGCACAAATCTCTGATTTAAGGTGGGATTTACTGGATACGGACAGCTAGCCTGCGCACGCAGAGGCATTTAATGCTGGGTTATTAAGCTGTGGGGGATTTTTACTCCATGTTTATTAACCTGGAGACTCCGGTCTAGGGATTTCTCTGTGTTTGCATACAGCAGAGTGAATTTTCAGTGCGAATTTGGTGCTTGCAGAGATTTGAGCAGGAACGTTTTTGCGTGTGCAGGGCTGCGAATCCCCGGCGCTGTGTTTGCTGAGCACACTCACATCTGGGCGAGGTGTCTGTGCCATCTGCAGCTCTCCATCGGACCACGCGTCTGCGCTTGGCTCCAAGGGGAAATTGTCACACGGGGAGATAGCACCCAAACCAGATGAATACTTAAATTTCCACAGCACAGTCACCTCTAAGCCTGTGCGAGCTCCTGATGTGTTTTTTCCCATATCCCAGATATACGTACGCCCTCCGACACACCTGGGTGGGTACACACAGACATGTTCCCTTTGGCACAACGGCAGGATGGGCTCGCACAGCCGGTCCCGGGGTACGTCCGTGGCTGTGGGCAGTGGGTAGGGGTGGGCTGGCCTGAGGACCGTGGCCAGGGGGACGGTTCAGGTGCACCTGTGAGGCCTGGGGGGAGGTGTGGGTGTCAGGGGCGGTTTGGGTGTCAGTAGGGGAAGGTACGGGTGTCAGTGGGGTCAGGGCAGGGAGCTGTAGGTGTCCATGTGGGTGTCCATGGGGGGAAAGGTGTAGTTGGCCATGACTAAGGGAGGAGGTATCTGTGGCAGAAGGAGCAAGTGTCCACGTGGGTGACTGTCTGGAGTGGGTGTTGGTGTCCATGAAGTAGGAGGTGTCCATGGGGAAGGAGCAGGTGTCAGTGTGGATGTCCGTGGGGAAGGCGTTTTTGAGTGTTGGTTTGGGTGTCCGTGGGGAAGGAGTGATTGCTGGTGTGGTTGTCCGTGGGGAAGGAGCGGGTGTCAGCGTGGGTGTCCTTGGGGAAGGAGTGGGTGTCAGTGCATCTATGGGGAAGGAACAGGTGTTGGCGTGGGGGTCCATGGGGAAGGAGAGGGGGTGCCTATGGGGGAAAGATGAGGGTGTGTGGGTGGGTGTCAGTGGAGGGAGCCGGTGTGGAAGGACGGGTGACCGGGGGCATGTCAATGGGGAAGAAGGGGTGTCGGTGGGGACAGGCCAGCGGGGATGGGGGCAGCCCCCCGCCGCCCCCCCGCCGCCGCTTTGCATAGGAGCGCGGCTCATCCCAGCCCACCGCGCCCTCCATATAAGCCGGCGGGGCCGGCGGCCGCCACACCGGCCCGGCCATGCTGCGCAGCCCGCCGCGACCCCGGCCCGACCCGCCGCCCCCCAAGACCCCCTTCCACATCGAAGCGCTCCTCGCCCGGGAGCCGCCGCGCCGCGGCTCAGCTGCCGCCGCCGCCGCCTCCTCCGCCGCCGCCGCGCCGCCCCCGCGCTTGATGCCCGCGGCGGGACCGGGCCCCGGAGCGGGGCTGGAGCCGGGACCGGGACCGGGACCGGGGCCGCTGCCGGGCGGATGGGGCTGGGGCTGGGGCTGGCGGTGGGGCTGCGCCGCGGCCGGGCGGGGCGGTGCAGGTGAGCGGGGCGTGTGCGTTGCGTGGGTGAGCGTGGGAGCGCGTCCGGGGGGGCGGGCAGGGATCGGGGGTCTTGTGGACCGGGCTGGAGTGCGGGCGTGGGGCTCCGCAGGCGGCGGGGTGCGGGGGAGCCTCCAGCCGGGCGCTTGGCTGGCATCACCCGCGTGGGAAAATACGGGGGGTTTGGGTCACCAAAAATTGCCTGGTGGTTTTTTNCGGGGGGGTTTTTTTTTTTTTTTTCTCCCCCTAATCGGCTGTAGTTTCGTTTCCTGCAGCCTTTCGACCAGCCCCAAGGTGGAAGAGTTGGGTTGGGGCTGTGGGAAACGAAGGAGGGGGAGGGAAGAATTTCCTAATAATTATTTTTCCCCTCTGTAGTTATCTATAATTAAATATTAGCCATTTACCCCCAACATTTAATGATTGGGTCAAGTGATACCCTAACGACACGATTTACATCCTTCAGGCTTGACTGCAGTAGAAGGTTTCAGGTCAGGGACAGTCGCCCCACGTCCACGTTTGCCCTCCTCCCCCCGCCCTGAATTTTAAGGGTTACTTTGCACACACTGGCATTTATTTCTCTTTCCATGTACTGGAAAGGCACCGCAATGCCCATGTTTCCATCATGCCTGCAAAAACCTGCTGTAATTTCCCGAAGTCTCATCCCTAAAAGCAATTTCTCCACTGTGCCAGCACCCCTCTTCTCCCAAAGCTGCCCTCATCCGTCTGTAAGTTTGCCCTCCCTGGGACCACTCGCAGAAATGTAAATGCTGAGTGTTTTGCAGCAGCCGGCCCCAAAAACTGTTGGCATTTTTAGCGCAAAAGTACCTGAGGAAGGTTTTTGTTGTTGATCCATGGGTAAAATTTACACAGTGGTGATGGATGATATTGGCTAATCCATCCGGCTCTCTGTATCTTCGCTGAGGGTACTGTAACATAACGTGAGCAAAACAACTCGTTTGTTTTAATGAAGTGCCTCTATTCAGAATATTTTTCTTGAAATTAAGTATCTTTTTAGTATTCAGAACCTGATCTCGTTGTTGCCCAGGCAAAACCTGCAGCCAAGCACATATTTTACTTTTCAAGAGAACTCTTGATTTGATCCTGATAGCTACACTAGTCAGATACCAAAAGTATTTGCTACTCTTGATCTTTTTTTTAACTACTTGGCATAACTATTTAATCTATTATGTCTTTTACGAGACAACACCTGCACAGCTGTGTGTTAATCTACGTATTATATCAAACATACAGGTATGAAAATATAGTTAAAACAATTTGCAAAGCTGTTTCCACAAAGCATTTCATGTTTGAAATTACACTTGCTATTATCCCAGTATTAAAATAGAAAAAATGTGGCAGGTGAAATTATTTTAATGATGAAAATAGTTTTTAAGTGCAATTACGGCTGTTAAGCTGTCAGGTCTCCATCCCACAAATGCTTAAATGCGCGCAGAACTTACACCCGGTTAATGAAACGAAGTAGGTCAAGGTGCCCATTTGTGCCTGGAGAATATGACATCGGTCGTTAAAGGAGAGACAAGCAGCGGGCGTGAATTGGTGTCATTATGTACAGCATTTCCATAGAAGTTAAGGAAACTTGGCTTGCCACCATATTTCACACCACTCCCAAGGTCCCTCGTGGCTGCTGTTGCTGTACACTGGTGATACTGTGCAATGACTCTGGCGGAGGGGGACCTCTTTGGGCTGCTGAATCCAACCTCTTCCGCAAAGCAGAGCTGATCTCAGACCGCTCGCGTTGCTCGGAGGCTGAGATTTCACAACAGCCACGGTGGGCAGCATTAATGGCCTGATCCTGCAAATGCATACTGCACGCTTCGCTTTCCACCCAGTTAAGTCCCGGTGCCTGTACTAGTGGGTCCTTTCTTAAAAGTTAAGCGTGTGCCTGGGTGTTGGCAGGGCAGAAGCTGTGGTGCTATCAGACATATCTTAGTGCTGACCTTATCAGGTTCCTAGTAACTTCACAACTGTACTTGGAGGTGTTCTCATGGCACCCAGTGGTCTTGCCTGTGCAGGCAAGTCCTGCTGCCTGGGGTCTTTCTGGGGCTCAGAACAGGAGCTGAGCCCCCAGTCCAGCAGTTTTTGGCATTGATCAAGATAGGCTCGACTGTCCCTCCAGCGCTTCACACTCAGATGCACAAAGTCTATGCTAATGTTTCTGTGCGTGTCGTAACCCCAGAACCAGCATCTTGGATGCAGCGTTTTTTTGCCCCCTTTCCTCAGCTCTTGACTGTGGTATCTCCACCCTGCAGTCCTCCTGGCAGTGAGATCTGGCTCCAGTGAAGGTCTTTCAGGAGGACAGAGCTGGCTGGGATGAGCCCTGTGGCTCATGGGGGATGGTCAGGGGTAGCAATCACACACTCATGTACATCGGGGTGGGTGAGAATCAAAGTCTGCGGTGGCAGGATGAGGGCTTTAGAAACCAGAGACAGCACTGCTCTTAGGCTGGTGCCGGCTAGTCCTGAGACAGTGCTGGTGTGGTATTGTATGTTAATTAGGTAATTATGGTTATCATCAGGCCACAACTAGATAGGAGACTGAGACCAGATCCACTTGTTAGTCCTGCTAATGCCTCTGCACACGAGGAACTTTATCAGTTGAACCTACTGAGACCAAAGGACTAAGGTCCAGGATGAGGACCTGCACGAGGGCTGGTGACTCTTGCCTTCATCAGGCCAGCCTGCCAGCTTCACTATCTTCTCCTGGATGCTGGCTGACCACGAGTGCCAAGGGAAGGGTAAAAGCAGGGGCCAGCACGGGGTAAACTCCCCCAACCTTAAGACATTTGTGATTAGGGGCTTTTTGAGACGGAGATGGGATTTTTGTGTTCAGCAGCTCTTTATGGACTTTGTTATTGTGTTATAAAGATCCTATACAGATGGAAGTCAAACCCTGCTCCCCTCATTGAGTGTTGACTTCTTTGGGTTTGGCAGCACATCCAGGACTGTCCTAGGTTGTACCTGTGGATACGATTATAGAGTATGTTGGAAGGGACATCAAAAGATCATCTGGTCCCACCTTTCGTGGGAAAGGGAGCCTAGATGAGATGATCTAGGTAGGGACATCCCTGCTTTGCTTTTTGGTGCTACTTTCTCCCAGCCCCCTTTAGCTGCATTTGGATTTCAGCTACAGCTGAAGCAAGCTGGGCTTGGCACTTCAACAAGGCTGGAGGAATGGCCTCAAACATGCAGATGCCACCAATCGCTGCTTCTTTCTTGCAGGTCTGGAGTTGTCTCACTGTGTAGGGGCCAACTCGCTGGGCCCCGCTGTGCCTTGGAGGTCCGGGGGGCCCTGCAAGATGAAGAGGGTCCGCACTGTCTTCAAACCAGAGCAGCTGGAGCGGCTGGAGCAAGAGTTCCTCAAGCAGCAGTACATGGTGGGCACGGAGCGAGTCGACCTGGCTGCAACTCTGCATCTCACAGAGACTCAGGTAAGAAATGGGGGAGCTGGGGATTGCAGCATAGATCCTGGGTCTGGGTTTGGTTTGTGGTGATTCCCCTGCCGTGAAGTGTAGTGGGAGGAGGACAAGATGCAAAGTGACCCACGGGACTCCCCACTGCAAGATGACATTGAAGCCACGTGCCTGGAGAGATGCGAGATAGGTTTAGATGGTTTGTGAGTAAAAACATCCTTTTCTTAATCCCTGAAGTGGAACAAAAAGCATTTAGGGGTATGTTATGCTTTGAGGAACCCACAACAATTTATTGATGTTTAGACAATTATTGTCTCACCCAATGACCCCTCCTCACCTGGGAAGGGGAACTGGAAAAAAGGAAACCTGAGGGTTGAAATATAAACAGATTTAAT
>RSEF01000004.1:98517869-98536817 GCA_003993805.1 Himantopus leucocephalus
CATGGTATGAAATAATCCTGTTGGACAGCTTGGGTCAAGTGCCGGGGTCTCGCTCCTTCTCATCCCTGCGCCTGACTAGGCTCAAAAACACTGAGACCCTGAAACCCAAGTACCATAGCTGGCTATAAAGTAAATATTTTCACAAATTCAGACATTAGAGTATTATACAAGTGCAGTTTTCCCAAGCATTAGAAGAGAAATTAGTCCTGGGTTGTTCAAACCAGGACAGAATACAAACCCACAGTTCAAGCTGTGTTGGATTAACCTATCTACATTGTTACGATACTCCGGAGACAGTTTATACTTTAAGTGTCCTTTTACAACACTGGATCTACATTTTTTTCTGCTCTTCCCAGAATGTTTCTGCTCCTCCCACTGCAAGCTGCTTACTTACTGTGGGAAGGAGAAGCCATGTTTATTTTCCGTGGTGGGATCCAAATTCAGCTGGGGAAAAGGGAGAGCAAAGCCAGGACAGTTCTGGAGGGTCAGGGCAGGTGTGAACAGCACAGGGAGCAGGGGCAGGGGGTGGACGAGTCCCTCATGGCGCTGTCTGGCAGGTGGCCCCAGGGATGGGTTCAGTGGCTTGTGGGAGTGAGGGGAGGCGCTTCCTTCACTCCCCCCACCAGAGCCTTCTCTGTGCAGCTGTGTCCCACTCTCCCCTGGTCCCTTCTCCCGGCACCACTCTGCCCACTGTAGTGTCACCTCCTTCTGCTCGCGTGCACTGTGCCCTGATCAGAAAAGGGGTATGTTCCCCCTCTTTAAGGAACTCCACTTTTTAGGGACATCTGCCTCGGAAGCATGTGGCAACTGCCATCATTGGAAAGGGGCTCCTGGAGACCTTGGATTAAGCTGTCGTGCTATTTTCCTGCTAGGTGAAAGTCTGGTTCCAGAACCGGAGAATCAAATGGAGGAAGCAGAGCATGGAGCAGAAGGCAGCAAAGCTGTCACAGTTTGGGGTGATACAGCCTGCCACTGCAGACTCGACGGACATCAAGGACCATGAGGAGGACACCGTGGACGTTGAGCTTTGAACAGCTGATGAGATTCAGCTGCCACTGTTGTTTTTTCAGCCGTGTCTGCTTGACAGAGATGGAGACACTGGGGATGCAGGCACGTCTCTGCTTCTTTGGTCCAAGTGAGACATTACGCTCTCGATCTGAGAGTTGAAGCTACAGGACAAACTGCAGCTGGCTGGGAGGAACACCCCAAATACTGTTTGGCTGCTGTTTGGTAGCCATGTGCCGTAATTCCTGGGGCTTTGTGACCAGGCCGGTTGTCCTTGATGGTGCCACAGCTGTGGCAAGGCATGTGATCTCCTGTTTGCTCTTCAAGCACCAGGACACACAAACAGTTTCCAGCAGAGAGGCTGGGGTGACAATCAGACGGTGTCTCTGATGGCTGTGAGCATATAGGCATTTGAACACGGGGTCACTTGCGTTGTGTTTGACTGTGCTCCTAGGAAGGAGATCTTGCTGGGAGGAGAATCCACCCTGCTTGTTTTTCCTGGTCAACTTGACTCCCACTTTTGATGCTTAGATCACAACCAAAACAAACAAAAAGAAAAAGGGAAAATTGGAAAGTCCTTTCCTCCCAGCCGCAGACTATCATTACTCTTGCAATAAGATGAACAGGGTCTGATCCTGCCCCTGGAACACAAATGCCTCCTCTTGTCCTGTGCCTTGGTACGTCTGTGCCTTTGTTTTGGCTTCCCAAACCTGGAGGGCAGAACCTGGTGGGTCTCTCTGCCTTCTGGCATTGCCTTACTTTGCCAAAGTGTGTGTATACTGTTGCAGCAGAAAATGAGGCACTCGGGCTGGCTGAGGTGTGGGGATCGGGGCTGTTATAAAAAGGCAGCTTTCCAACACCTCTGGTGCTTCAGACGACCCCCTGCCCCTTGTCCAGATGTGCTGATTCTGGCCCAGGCAGCAGTTGCTGTGTTCTCTCCTCATTATACATCCAGGTGCCATGGGAAATGGCACCTGGCGCGTTCGACGAGCACATCTGTAACCACCCGATGCAGTTAGCAGTTGCATTTCTGGTGGGTGGGAGGGCTTTGAGGGGTCAGGGCTTACGTACTTGACCCTCTCTGCCTGTGTGTTAGCAGCTAAGTGCTCTCAGGCCAGGCTGTCAGCGCTCAGGCTGTCACCTTGCCTTCCTAGGTCTGCCCAGGGTACCAGGCACCATGTCCCGTCAGCTCAGGATAATTTATTCTGTCTCTTTCTGACACAGAACACTGCATATCACTTTACTCTTATATTGTTATTTATAGAAATAACTTTCTTCCCCCCTAAATAAATGTAATTTATTTATTTGCTTTGTTTCTTAATAAAAATATAGTGTATTTTAAAAAGAGAGATGGGACTGGCTGGCGGGTGGCAGGGTTGGGCAGGTCCTTGTTTTCCGCGCAGGCAGCAATGCCTCAATGGCATCTTGCCCCACAGCTGCCAGGGATGGGTCACTGATCCTTTTTGCTGTGTTTCTGAGGAAATGGAGTAAAAAAAAAAAGAGACAAGAAATGCACCTTTTCCTCCTCCTACTAAGACCCCTGTTGTGAAAAAGTAATAGTTGCTTTCTAACAACAGAAGTCATGAAAGGGTGATTTCTTCTTGCATGTTTTCATTCCTGACATGCGAATACAAGTATGAAAGCAGTTTTTTTCCCCCCACATTCGTGTGTTTGCTGGTAAACCTGTGCCCTCATCTCAAGCTTGAACATTTGGAATGGAGCAAGAACGGCTTTTTAACAGATCAGCTGAAAAACCGTAAGTGTCAGAAAGGAAACACATTTCCAACTACTCTCTTTAATTTTCAACTGAAATTATTAACAACAAAAAAAACCCCCACCCAACATATTTTCATCCTTCCCAAAAGTTTGAGTTTTTTTCTTAATAAACTGTTTTGGACAAAATAAATGCTAAAAAAAGAAAGTTTTTTTGAAATTGATTGATGACCTCATATCATGGGTGAAAGCAGGTAACATGAGTTATTATCTCTGGGCCAGTTCCTGCAGAGATAGAACTACATTTATAGTACGAAACTATAACGTGTGGTAACAGTGGGGTGCTCAGGGTCGGGCCGTTCCTCCTGGAGAACGGGGACCTCCGCCTGCAGGTGGATGCGGCCAAACCTTCCGTGCAGCCCCTGCTCTGCCGGGCTGATGCTTCAGCAAGCTGAAGGCCAGGAGAAGGTTCCCCCTCGTGCTCTGCAGCAGAGAGCAGAAGCAATCCCAGCCCGGCTTCGCCAACACTTGCCATTAACGCTGTGAGCACCAGGGCTGGTTCAGAGGCACGAAGGACTCTTCCGAAGTGGTGTTGGTCAGGCCGCGACTCAAGCCGATGCTCTACGTGTGAAACGCCCCACCACTGAGCACCGAAACCTTAGACAAACAGGACACGTAATGCTGTTATTACAATAATGGCTAGTCTTCCTATTATTTGTATGAAGACATAATTGAAATAGGAGTTGTAAGGTAGCATTGCTCCACCCATGCCTAGGTCCTCGTAGGCCCTTGGGACGGGCGTTGCATGGTAGAGCAGTGCCCTGCACAGCCTGCTGCTGGGTTCACCGGGCCCAGACCCCAAAATACAGATGCGGAAGGCGTCCCCCTGGCAGTCTGTCCGTCCCTTGTCGCTGGCGGGGTGGCTGGACAGGTGTCCCGCTCTGCGGCCATGCTTCCGCACGGGCTGCTGGCCTGGGCACGCAGGCGGCATGGATGCGGGTTTACCGCCCAGCAGCGTGTCCCTGCCACAAGCCGACAGTGACATCTAGTGACTCCAAAACACCCCAGAACGCCCCGAATATCAAATCGTCCCGCAACCCCAAACCCGCCTCGGCCGCCTGGTTGATGAAGAGCGGAACCGAGTCTGAACAGGCGCTGGCAGCGCAGGTGTGAATCAGTAAATCCAACTAAAGCCGCGTTTTCGTGAATTTCAGGCGTTTGCAGACAGCCTGGCAGGAGGTGGCGAGGGCACAGGGGGCACGTTAGTGTGAAGTTTTTTTTTTTGGGAAAGTCGGGCCAGTTTTGGGTGCACAGGCGCAGCTGGCAATGCCTCCTCGGCCTGTCACGGGGTACCTTGCATTCTCACCTGACAGGGACCTGAAGGCTATTCCTCCCCCGGCTGTACGATTATAAAACAGTAATAATTAATAAGGGAGAGGCAGCAAGACTCCTATCTGATTTTGAGGCGGCTGTGGAACCACCCCAGCCCCGTTTCGGGGCTTTTTGGCGGTGTTTTTGGAAGGCGGCGGTGGGCTGAGGGGAGGGCTAAGATGGCGGCGCGCCCCCGCCCGCCCCGGGGCTGTGAGGGGGGCGGGTGGGTGATGGCGGGCGCGGACCCCGCAGCAGGGGGAGCCGGCAGCCATCTTCGCGCGGGGCGGTGGGTGAGGGGGGCGGAGGAGGAGGAGGAAGAGGAAGAGGCGCTGCCCGCCCCCGGCGGGTCAGAGCGGGGAAGTCGCCGCCCGAAGATGGCCGCCGCGGCGGGGGACGCGTGCGGCGCCGTGGCCGGGAGCCGCGCCGGGGCTGGGGTCGCGGCGGAGGCGCGGTTCATCAGCAGCGCCAAGGTGAGCCCGGCGGTCCCGGCCGGTCCCCCCGCCGTGGGGTGTCCCTTCCTTTCCGTCGCGCTGCGGCAGAGACAATTTTTTTGGGGGGAGAAAGGGGGTAAAAACCCGGGAACGTCCCCTCAGGCTGGGCGGCGCGGGGGTGGTGGTGTTGTTGGTGTTGTTGGTGTTACCCTCAGCCCCTTGGTAGGTTTCGGCTTTGGGTGCATCCCCTGACCCACGCCTCTCCCTCGGCAGGGGAAAGGCTTGTTTGCCACCAAGAACATCCGCAAAGGGGAAACCGTCTTCGTGGAGAGGCCGGTGGTGTCGTCCCAGTTCCTCTGGAACGCCCTGTACAACTACCGAGGTGAGCAGCCGGCGGTGGTGGCACGTCACCGTCACCTGCTCCGGAGAGGTGACCATGGGGTCCCGAAGGAACTGCCTGGTTTTCAAGGAAAGGGTTTGGGTCTGTCTTGCCCTGCTGCCATTTCTGCCTCTGCGCGAAATGAACTGTTGACAAGTTGGAAACGCTGGTGTCGTCTGAGGGATGGTGACTTCCATCAACCCTGGAGGAAGGCACCATGTGCCACCATTGGGCACCATCTGTGTGGGAACCCCAATTTTTTAGTGGTGTGGGTGCTAATCCCAATCACACCACCGCAGAGTGCAGCCCACAAAGGTGCCAGTGTTCCCTGGAGGCACCAGAACAAAAAATGAGGGTTGTAAGAGCAGGATTTTAAACTTTTTTGTCCTACCTAGACCCTGCTGCCTGCTGAGCTCTGTTGTCGGTCAACGACATGGGGATGCTTGCCATCGTGTGGCTCTTAAACACTTGCCAGCATTACAGGGGAGTACATGAGGGCTGAGGGGTTTAAACTGCAGCAGAAATGGTCTTTCCTATGGAGGGAGCAGTGAGAGACTGGTTCCTCCAGCTCGGAGATGGCATTGGTATCAGTCATACTGTCTTGCCCTGGGCCCTAGCCCCTCTTCTCACCATGGCGTCTGTCCGTCTTGTGTCCCCGCAGCCTGCGATCACTGCCTGCGGGCTTTGGAGACAGCAGAGGAGAACGCCCAGCGGCTGCTGGGGAAGAGCTCGCTGGTGCTGCCTCACCCGGAGCAGTGCAGCATCCGGAAAGACCTGCACCAGCAGTGTCCCCGGTGCCAGGTATGGGGCTGCTGGGAGGGGCTGTGGTCTTGTTGAGGTGACTGACTCCTTTACAGCATCTACCCAGGCACTTGCGCTGCCCCAAGTTGCGTGTCTGCCCTTACCTTCTGCATTGTGATGGCTAAAGAGCTGGGGCTCAGTCAGGGAGGGGACACAGCTAGGCCTAGGACCCCCTTTTCCTGCTGCCATAGCCAACGCTGGGTGCTGTGCCCCTTGCTCTAGGTGACGTACTGCAGTGCTGAATGCAAGCAGGCCGCTTTGGAGCAGTACCACCAGGTCCTCTGCCTTGGCCCGTCCCGTGATGACCCCACGCACCCCCTCAACAAGCTGCAGGAGGCATGGAGGTAGGGGACTGGCCTGCCTGATGCTCCATGGGCAGAGGAGGTGGCTCTTCTGGGCTGGGTGACACTGCCTGGGACCAGGGCTGAGGACTGTCCTTGCTTTGCATCCCTGCATGGGGTGGCTGGCGGGTGGCCTTGGGGCACTGCCAGCTCTACCTGCTGGTTGGGCAGCAGGTGAACTTTTGCTGGCAGCACAAGGGTTTGGAGACATGGCCGAGCAGTTCATATTTTTCTCCCAGTAAAGAGCTACAAAGCACTGAGCTGCGCATTGCTCACTCCTGCAATTTTATAGTGCTCCTGCAGATCTCCAGCCTCTGGGAGATCCTCCTCGTAGCACCCCTGTGGATACATACATTGCTGTCCCTGCTTGCAGATGGCAAAATGGGCATAGAGGGGAGAAATGACATCCCTGACCCAAAGCTCATAACAAAACCTAGCTCTCGCTGCAGTCCTGGTCTTTCTATTGGACCCAGGCTGTAGTTCAGCAGGATGGTAGAGCATTATTGGTGTGCTCCGAGCAGGCAGGTGGGTGGAGGCTTCTTGCCCTGAGTGGTGCTGGATCATCATGCGGTGATGCTGCACTGGCCACTTTGGCGTGATGGATGGGTGTGGGCCTGACCACATGGATAACAGCTGTTTCTGCCTCCCTCCAGCTTTTTATTTCCATACCAGCACTGATCTGCTCATCTCTTTTTTTTTTTTTTTTTTNTTTTTTTTTTTTTTCCTTCATTCTTATCCCCTAGAAACATGCATTATCCACCGGAGACTTCCAGCATCATGTTGATGGCCCGGATGGTTGCCAGTGTCAAACAGGTACATCTGCAGTTTGAGCCACTGCTGCCAGGGTGTGGTTTTCTCATCCCATTGTGGCTGTTATTCCCAAGGATTGATCTATTCTCCAGCGACTGGTGGGGTCCTTGAATAGATTTCAACATCTAGTGGTCCCTGGTCATGGAGACAGCAGGCAGCAAAGGAGGTTCCTATGTCCTGAGCCAAGCAAGTCTTTTTTTCTGTACCAAAATAGTTATTCAGAATGAAATCTTTCCTTTGGCTCTGTTTCTTTGGCTGAGCTTTCTCAGTGTTTGTTCTGACAATAAACCACGCAGCTGCTTCTGGTTGTTCTTAATAGCAGGCTGATACCTCTGAGCTCAGCAGGGCTTGTCCTCTCATCCCTCTGTCTTGGCTGGGAAGGAAAGCAGTGTTGATGCAATGCCTTTGCTTGATTCCTTTTTCAGGCTAAAGACAAGGAGTGGTGGATCAAGGCCTTCTCCCAGTTCTGCAGTAAGACAGCAAACGAAGAAGAGGAGATTGTGCACAAGCTGCTGGGAGACAAATTTAAGGTAAGACCCTGGCAGCTCTTGGATGTGTTGAATCCCCAAGCCTGCCCTCTCCCTGCCTGTGTCTGTGAGCCCACAGGTGCAGAGGCCCCGTTACAGCTGGCATGGGAGACTGGAAATCCCAGGCTCAAAGTGGGGATGTAAAGCCTCCATTAGGGGCAGGCTGACCTGAGAGAGGAAACAGGTTGCTTAGAGGGCTTTGGGCTTGTGGTGCTTCAGTGGGACTTGCTGCTTGTTCCTGTGGTGGAGATGCTTCTGCTGTGGGATGGAACAGGGTGATATTTAGCTGCTGAGTAGTTGGCTTTTGCTAGTAAAATGGCTGGCTTTCACTGCTCTGAGGGCAGCAGCCTCCAGCCTTGCAGAGGATGAGCAACCTGACTCCTGAGCCTTATAGCCCATGCTGGGCTTGGTTGTCAGTCTCGTCTGACTCCCAGTGGCATCTCCCCACCCTGACGGTGTTGCTATGTCCTGCCAGGGCCAGCTGGAGCTGCTGCGGTTGCTCTTCACTGAAGCCCTTTACGATGAACATCTCAGCAGGGTGAGTTGAGCTGCTTCCCAAATAGCCCAGGAGCGTGGTGGGACTCTCTGGCTGGCCAGGGCTTCCCCTGGGACTCTGCCCATTCCTTGCTTCCCTGAAAGCTCCCTGTGGGATTTGAGGCGCTTGCAGAGTGGGGTGCTGCCACAGGCTGGCCTGGGCTCAGCTGCTTTCTCATCTCCCTTCTGCAGTGGTTCACTCCAGAAGGCTTTCGATCCCTCTTTGCCCTCGTTGGGACCAATGGCCAAGGCATAGGAACAAGGTAATGGGGCTTTCTGGGTGCTCCTTGCAGAGCAGCAGAGATGTGGCATGGAGGGGATGTACCGTCTGTAAATTCATGCTGGCCTGAGTAATGGCTGGGTTCAGACATAACAGAGGGGGATGGAAAGGCAAATTTAAAAGCAGTCCTTCATCTTGGCTGTATGCGACCCTGTTGCGTCCCTCTGCCAGACCTTGGCCTCTCGGAGCCACCAAGTTTCACCCTTAGATCCCCCCTGTGAGGTCTCACCTTGTGCTGACAGCACTGTAGGACTGTAACGGTGTCCCTCTGCTTCCCGACAGCTCTCTGAGCCAGTGGGTGCACGCTTGCGATGCGCTGGATCTCCCCATGCTGCAGCGAGAGGAGCTGGATGCCTTCATCGACCAGCTCTACAAGGACATTGAGAAGGGTGAGGCTCTGACGTGGCTGTGGGCAGTGTCAAGCAGTGCCGTTTGCGGGAGACTGCTGGAGGCTCTTACCAGCATTCAGGGACTAGGAGGTGTTCCCGCCGGGGACTGGGAGATCCAACTTCCCCTGGTCCATGCAAGCCATGCCTGCTGCCTTTGGCTCGATATGTGGGTAGGGAAAGTGTAAGTTTGCAGGCAGCACGACCTGCGACAGGTTGCTGAGGGTGGAGGGCTGATCTGGTGGGATCCTGTGCAGAAAAGACCCATCTACACTAAATGTTCAAAGACCTGTTTGTCACTTTTTTGACTGATGCAGCTGTGTGAGTACAGGGACAGGCTGGGGAGCGCACACTTGAACTGGGGGTGCAAATCTTCATGTCCTCCATCCCCTCCCAGTGGGGAGGGAAGGGTAATTTGGAAACCATTCTCCAACACCCGGCCCCCAAAGCAGCGCTGGTTGGGTGCGTTCAGCATTGACAGACATCCCTTTGTGCTCGCACTGAGCTGCGCATGTGGAAGAGCCAGAATGGCCCATGCAGAGCTCTAACCCCTGTGTCTGTGCTGCAGAGTCAGGAGAGTTCCTCAACTGCGAGGGATCAGGTCTCTACGTGCTCCAGAGCTGCTGTAAGTAACACAAGGACTGGGAGTAAAGCTAATAGTGAGAAAGGGGATGTTCTGGGCTAGACTGGCTCACCTCTTCCTAAAAGCCTCTGGAGAAAGGCGTTTACGCTTCCTGACCATGGAATGGGATGGGACGGGATGTGACAGGTGCTGCCCTGGGGCTTGGCTGCTCTTTTGGGGTCTCCTGACACCTCATCTGGTCAGTCCTGGCTTGAATGGACTTGGATGTGATATGGGCTCCAGGAGCCGTGTATGCAGTTAGCAAAGAGACCATCTCCATTGTTGTCTGAGCAAAATGGAGGTGAACAAACCATTAAGGGATGGAGCCTTTCTTGGCTGGGCCATGGGGATGTAGGGGAGGATGTCCCAGCACCCGGAGCTGTCGTTCATTCATAAGTGTTAACGGCAGAGTGGGGATGAGCGGGGCCTGGGGACTGGCTGCTGGGAGAGTGGGAACTGGGGCAGAAGTACAGCCCTGTGCATCCTTCCTTCAGCACCTGGTGGCAGGGGATGATGCTGTTAGTCCTTGGGGTTGATCCAGGACAGCTTGCCCTCTCTCTGTGTTTTTTTGGGTCTGACAGAGAGTGCTGGCCCTGCACCCTGCTCTGCTAGAACCCCTAGTTCCCAGTGTGAGTGGAGAGTGTCATGCTGGCATCCCCAGGGTACACGGGGTGGGTGCAGTATTGGTGCTGCCTTATCCTTGGCCAGGCCATGGCCTTCCCAGTTGGAGACACTGGCTCCTGCGTGCCCAGGCCACACAGAAGGACAGGCACAGGCCCAGTGGGCTGTGTAGGGTCTCTGACCCTGCCTCTTCCTTCCTATTCCTTTGGCGACACCCTCACAGCTGCATCCCGTTTTCCCCATAGGTAACCACAGCTGCATCCCCAATGCTGAGACATCCTTCCCGGAAAACAACTTCCTCCTGCATCTGACAGCTCTGGAGGACATTGAAGCAGGAGAGGTGAGATGGTGGGGCCGGGATGAACCTGGGGTGGCATTGCACCTTGGCAGAGGGGCTTCTTGCTGCCGGGGTGCAGACTGTGTTCCGTACATCCCCCACAGACCCTAGCCCCGTACCTCCTGCCTCTTGTGTTGCCCTGGCAGAGGAATTCATGCCTTGTCCCATGTGAGGGCTGCTAGACCTCATGTTTCTGCCTGTCTCTTGGAGGGACCGGTACAAACTGTGCTGCTTTGGGTTTGTGGGAAACAGCTCTCAGCCTGGTTTGTTTCTCTTTGCTCACAGGAAATCTGCATCAGTTATTTAGACTGCTGTCAGAGGGAGCGGAGCAGACACAGCCGCAACAAGATACTCAGGTAGGGGCTGCTTGGAGGGACCTGGGGGGGACATGGTACCCCTTTGCACCTCCAGCCAGTCAGCCTGGGCTGCATCCCCACCTTAGGGCCCTGTGAGTGCTCCGGTGTGTGGCTGTGCCTGGGCTGGTGTGCAAACCGCTCTGCTTGTGGCAGGGTGGGCATACAGCACTGTGGTTTTTGGGTTTCATCCATGCTGCCATCAGACCGTGGAGGACTCATCTCTGACTGAGGCTGGAGCTCCGTGCTCTCCCTTCTTGTGGGTTGTACCCCCAAGGACCAAGGATTTGGCTCCCTCTTGCTCAGCTCTGCAGTTAGCTCCTGCAAACCCCTGCTGTCCTCAGCCACCTTCCTTTTTCTTCTCCGCCCTTCAAGGGCAGGGGTTCCTACTGATGGTCACTGTCCCAATGTCCTGTCACCCCTGCAGGGGTGAGAAATCCCCCTCTTCACCCAGACTACCTCCACCCCACCTGAGCCCAGCATGATCAAATATGCAAACTCTGCCGGGTTTAACATGTTTAGCCCCTTCCCGATTGCTCTGTCCCCGACACCCTGCCCAGCACCAGTGTTAGGGTTGTCTCAGCGCCATCACTCCTTCTCCTTCCTTCCCTTCTTCCAGGGAGAACTACTTGTTTACCTGCTCCTGTCCCAAGTGCCTAGCGCAAGCTGACGATGCCGACGTGACATCGGATGAAGAGGAGGAAGGCGAAGGGGAGACGGATGATGCTGAGCTGGAGGATGAGATGACTGACGTTTGATCCTGGCCCTGGGCAAGAGGAGCGGGAAGGGACTGGGGGGGTCCTCCGAGAGACAGCAGCTTTAATACTAGAAACAGGGTTGTGTTGTGGGGTCGGGTGGGAGGCCACGTGCCGGTGGTGGGTGCAGAGGTCTGGCGGAGTGGGGCAGTGGGGGAGCCGGAGGCAGGCCCTGCTCCCGCCTGTCCTTGTGCGCTGTGCGTGTGTGTGTGTATGTGTGTGTGTCAGGCTGTCCCTGTCCTTCCTGTGAGGACAGGCTGTGAGCTGGTGGCCTCCTGCAGTGTCCCGGTCCCCGCAGGGGCCGGCTGGTGCTTGCAGGGGAGGCTGGATCTGGCTAGCACCTGGGCCGGGGTAGGGGACGTCACAGTGGTCACCTTGTGGCTGCCACCGAGGCTGCTCCGCCGTGCCTGTGCCGGCCGTGGGTATGGAGGAGCATGTCCTTTCCTACCCTGCAGGGATGAGGGGAACGTGTGTGCGTGCGTGTATGTGTGTTTGTGCACGAGGGGTACTATTTAATGTCTATATTAGCACTATCTACACACTAAGGAGCTGGGGTCCTTATATATACTCCATTCCATGCCTTGGCTCAGTGAGCAGCAAGGGGCAAAACAATTTTGCAGGTGGGACAGAGACACCTTAGAGGGTGGCTCAGATGCCCGAGTCCAGTGGGGAGAGCGGGGCTGACCCTGGCAGATGCCTCCCTCCCACCTCGGCCGCATCCCTTATACAATGCAAAGCCCCTTGCAGCGATTGTGGGCTGTTCAGGGAGGGGGAATGGCCAGGCTGCTGCTAGCCCAGCGCCGACATGGGCTACGGTGTTGCATAAGCAAAGTCACCGTCCAAAACCCAAAAGACGTTTGGGGTTTTGCGGAGAGTGAGCCGTCCCACCGGGCTGTCCGGCTGTGGGCTGCTTTGGGAGCCACTGTGGCCAGGGACACAGCGTGGTGCTGTGTGCTTTCCCCACACCGAGCTTAACAGGCCCACCGTGGAGACGTTGCCAGCAGCTGAGCGTTGTCATCCATCGCATGCTGCCCACCACCAATGGCACTACACCGCTGTCTGCAGTGTCCCTGTCTGTAGACCACACGGCTGGAGGGAGAAGATGGCTCCGAGCAACAGACAGGCAGCAGGCTGGGGATGTGCCTGGGGTATTTTCCTCCCCTCTTGGATTTTGGGGAGCTGTTTTCCTGCTGCTGCTTCCATCGAGCCCGTGGCAGCTGGATTGCGGGACCGAGGGCGATGCTGTAGATGGGCACCACTACGCTACCACCACCGCCAGCCCTGCACCCCGCTGCTCGTCCCCAGCCGTCCCGGGGCCACGTCCCCTTCAGTGTTCGTAATAAACCGAGACTGGTGAGAAGTGGGACTGTGTCATTTCTACTGGTAAACTGGAGGGTGCTGAGTGCAGAGACAAGGGCTATGGTCCCGGGGCTGGTGCCAGTGGGGACATAGGGGTTTGAGCATGAGGGAACAGAAGCCCACTGAAATGTGGGCTCTGGGTCTGTGACCAGCCTGCCCTTGGGGATGGATGCCGGTGGCAATGCTGTCCTGTGAGGCTGTTTCTGCCCCAGTGCATGACTGATCCATGCCGCACAGGGGTCTGACGTGAGCCCTGCCCTGGCTGCAGGAGACACCTGGTAAGTTTACTAGGAAAAACATAATTAGGGGATGAGATTTGTTCCTTTGTCCCCTGGCTGATGGAAAAAAAGAGAAACTCCACTTTCTTTAAAACTTGTTCAGACTTCATTAGCTCAGACAAAAATATACAGATGTTGGGTGAGCGCTGCTAGTACAGACCAAGCCTGTATCTCACTCTCCCTCCCATCCCTGTCAGACTGCATCCACGTAATCCTGCATCCCTCTAAATCAGCAGCACAAAATACTGATGGCGTCGTACACAGCTTTAAAATGTTTCTTGGGGAAGTGCTGGCCTGCTCTGGGCCATCACCTCCCTCCCAGAAAGTCACTACAAAAGGGTACTCTGTTGCCAAGCTCAAGGTTCCCACCGCGGGCACTGGTGTTTGCCCTTCAGCTGTGCGTTGGCAGCAGCAGAGAGATCTCCCCGTTGCTGAATCTGGCAAGGCTGGGTGGTGGGATCCCTGGAGTGCGTTGGGACCCTTTCCTCAAACCTGGTCCCTGGGGCAAGCTCCTGGGATCCACTGAGAAGTCCTTGATCCGCCACAGCCTCCTCCTGCTACCAGAAGGTCCAGGGGGGCTGCATCATTTCATATGTGGGGATGCTGGTGACATTGACGGGAATGGAGATGACGGCCCAGGGGAGCCCATGCTGCTCCAGGGAGCGTCTGATCATGTACCTGGAAAGATAAAGAGGTGACAGGCATTCCTGAGCTGCCTGAGTTGGGAGAGTTGGAGCTCAGGTGTGAGCAGAAACCACAAACCAGCTCAAAGGGAAATTGTGTGAATTATGACTGAATCCACTAAAAATCTGGCTCATCAAGCCTGGGTGGGACATGCTGATCACTGGGACCTCCCTGATTCGTGGGGACAAGGCTGTTGCTTGGCCCTTCCCATGAGATGTTCCACACTTGGGAAGATGAGAGGTCTCTTGGCCAAGGCACCTACCCGTCCCTGCCCAGCAGGAAGAGTGCAGGGATGTCAGCTGTCCGCCTGGTGCTGTCCTGGATCATCTCGATGTAGAAGCTGTCATTATCGTAGGCATTATCTGCAATGATCACTGCCCGGCCACCGTGCTCCTGGATCACACGCGTCTTCGACAGGAACGAGCAACCCCTAGGGCAGAGAGTGATGAACTTTTGGTGGCCACAGGCGGATCCTTGGCAGGTATGAAACCTGCAAGTGCCAGAGCTTGCCTGCAGATGCCAAAACCAGGGACTGTCTCTCTGGCCCTGCGCCTCCCGCAAACCCAGCTCCTCTTTGAGTCTGTATTTTAGGCACAGACTGCCCACGCTCAGCCATCTTCTCCTAAGAAAAATTAAAATAAAATAGAGCTTTTTCCACCTTAGGGCAGGCTGTTTGCTAAGAGACACAACATGAAACGCTCTAGGGTAGGAGCACCCTCACATTTTCCTTGTACACCCACGAGGGGTAAGTCACGGGAAGAAGATGCAGATGATGGTAAAATGTGGCCACGGCACTGTCACCCTCTGTGCCGTGGGCAGCTCCCCTCCTGCCCGAGGGTCCCCCCCCGACAGCTCCCGTGACGCCAGACATACCCCCTCTCCACCAAGGCAATCTGGTCCTGGATGAAGACGCCATTATTCAGCTCTCCGCAGGCTTCGGGGGGATCTGCTGGGACCAGGTGGATCTGGTCGTACCTTGTGTTCTCCGAGAAGGAGACAGGCAAGGGTGAGCGAGGAGGGGATTGGGGCTGCTTCCCGTCCCCTGCCCCACCACGGCCGTCCCCGCTGTGCCCTGCTCATCCCCATGTGGGGTGTGGTTTTGGGGAGATTTAGGGCTCTCGGGTGCAGGGATGCTGGTTGCCCCTTTCCAGCCCCTGCAGAGCCATCCCAACCTCACTGAACACCTTGCCTGGATCTTGCTGTTGCGGTGGAGAGGGGAAACTGAGGCACGGCACTGTTCATACATACAAGTGCTCCCAGGGAACATGTGCAGAGCCGGAAAGTGTCTTTTCCTCCAGTCCTCAATGTCCCATGTGCTTCCTAGCAGATCTGCTCCTGCACCCCCATCCTGACTCTGGGTTTATTGAGGGAAAGGTCTTACATCTGCAGACCAGTTGGTTTAACTCTGCCATTCCCATGGGAGCCCAACCAGCCCTCCCGAGACATGGCTGTGCCTGTCTCCCCCCTCGGAAGAGGAACGACTGGGGCATGTGCTCCCTGCACACGCGTGGGGCCAAACTCCCCCTCCAAAAGCCTGCTGAGGCCGAAGGTAGGGATCACTGTGTGCCTCCTTCCTACAGGAAGGCTCATGGAAGAGCAATTACCTCCACTTTTATAAAAGGCTTCAAATTACTGGGCCCTGCAATAGAGAAATATTAGGATGTGGGGGGGACCCAAGACAAATTCAGTTCTTAATACTTACAAACACACCACCAAAATCCTTGGCCGGAGTGGCGGTGAAGATGTAGCGGATGTCTCCGGGGCTCAGCACTTGGAAATACAAGTATTCATGGATGCGTAAACCTGGGTGTGCATGGAAAGAGGTGAGAGGCTGAGAAAACAAAAGGGAAAATTCCTGAAACCAGGGAAAATACCCAATTACTGCTCCCTGAACTGCACCATGCTGAAGGGAACGCGCCCTTTGGCAATGCTACCTCCCGGCTGGGCCCCGGAGCAGAGGACCCAAAATGGCAGGTTCAGCCTGGGGTGCTGCAAGGGGAGATGCACCAGCATCCAGGAGCACAGAGGAGATGGAGGAAAGGCACCGGGACTGGGGTGCACGAGGGGAAAGGGAAAATGCAGCCGGACCATGGATGGGATAGGGGTGACATGCACCCAGATCGAGCTGCACAGAGGGGAAACGCACTCGGTCTGAGGCACCCTGGAAAGAAATGCGCCTGGGACGGGGCGCTGGGTGGGGAAATGCCAGGGCACACCGAGGGGAAATGCAGCTGGATTGGGGTGCTGGAGGGGGCAAATGCAATGGAGCTGGGGTGCAGTGATGGGAAATGCACCCAGACTGGGGTGCAGGAGGCAAAACGCACCCGGATCGAGGTGCATGGAGGGGAAATGCACCCAGATTGGGGTGCAGGAGAGGAAAAGCACCCCGAACGAGGTGCTGGATGGTGAAATGCAATTAGGTCGCGGTGCACCGAGGGGAAACGCCGCCGGACTGGGGTGCAAGAGGGGAAATGCACCAGGCCCAGGTGCACGGAGGAGAAATGCACCGGGATCGGGGTGCAGGGAGGGGAAACGCAGCCGGGCCGGGGTGCAGGGAGGGGAAAGGCAGGCGGGCGGGGCGCGGTGCCGGGGCCGGGCGGGCCGCTCGCACTCACCGCGGGCCGGGCAGGAGCAAAGGCAGAGGCAGAGCCAGAGCGAGCGGCGGAGCATGGCTGCGCCCGGCGCCGCCAGCCGCCCCGCCCCGCCCGCCCCCTCCCCGCGCCCATTGGCGGTGCCCACAGCCTGCGACTTCCTATTGGCCGGCGCCGCTATCAATCTCCTGACAGACCCAGGAGGGCAGGCGCGGAGGCCTGTGCGGCACCGGGCCGCGGCTGCGCCCTGTGGTCCCTGTCAGCCCCGGTGTCCGCTCCCGGGGCGGCGCGGCCTCTGTGTCCCCTCACCGGCCCTGCCAAATAAAGCTCCGTCCACCAGCCCTGCTCGCTCCAGGCCCTGTGCCTGCTCCCTCCCCTGGCAAATAGTGAGCCGCCCCAGCTGACTCTCTATGGCTGTTCGAGAAGGAGGGGTACCTCGCCGGGGGCCGCTCTGCCCGCCCGTACCATAGAGCGCGGCCGGAAGCGGTCGCTTAGCAACGCGCGCTTCCCCTCCCGCCCCGAGGAAGCTTCTCGGCGGCGCGCAGTGCATTGTGGGGTGGGGTTTGTCTCAGGCGGGGGAAGCTGCAGCGAGGAGCGCCGCCGGGATGATGGTGAGTGCCATCCGTCGCCATCCTCACCGCCGCCGTGCCCCGTTGCTCCGGCAGCGGCCTGCTCGGCCTCCGCCGCCCTCCAAGAGCCGTGTTTTGCGGGGTTGTGGCGGGACCGGGGCGCGTTCGGGCCGGCGGGGGGCGTGGGGGGGGGGCGGGTATGGCGGAGGCCGCCGTGCCGCAGAGGCCTGCCGCTATCCGGGCGTGAGGGGGCAAGTCGCCTCCCGGTTCCCGCCGGGCTCCCGAGCCCGGCCGGGAGCGGCTGGGTGGGAGCGGTGCGTGTTGGGAGTTGTAGTTATGCAGCCCGGTACGCGGGGCTGCCGGCGCCCCCGCCCCGGTCCCCGTCCTCCGCCCCGGCTCCTTGGCTGCGTTCCCCCCAGCCGCACGGCGCAGCTCTTCTCCCGGCTGCGGGTCCCCTTCGGCCCTCCCCAGCTCTGCGGCCCGTTACTGTTGCTCAGGAGCAGGCAGGCCGCCGCGCAAGGGTGGTGTGTCTGATTTTCCTCGGGGATGCAAGGGTTTCTTTTTCGTTGAGATCTCTGCTGTGGGGGTGCGTGGAAGAACTCGGTACGTTTTCTTCCACAAGGTCTTTACAGGACTTAGGGAGGCCTGACTGTGAAACTCGCAGTCTTCTGTGCGCATATCAGAGCCTCAGCCCCAGCCTTGTCACTTTTTAGCACAACAGTCATAGTATAATTTTGCTCTCTGCCCGCAGGTGGCTGTTTAAAACTGGATGCCTCACAAACTTTGGCTGTATTTGGACTTTGTTTGAGCTTTGCCTGTAAGGCATGTTTTCTTTCTGACAAGGGCTAGTGCACTCTCAGAGCAGTGAGAAGTCCTTGTCTGCTATGGCCTCTGATATCCTCTAAGCTGTCTCTGGTACAGTTTGCTGTCAGGCAGGTGTAATCACATAAATTGTGTTCATCTACCACATCGTCTTGTGTGGAAGCATCTTTCAGCAGTTGCCATCCTTGGGGCAGCTTGGACTCTGATTTACTGTGTGACAGGCAAAAGGCTGTTGTGCTTGTTCTGCTGACCATTTTGCTGGCACTATAATAAAAAAATCAGTGATCTGGTTGCAGCATTAGTGCAGTTCCCTACTGTCTCAGTAATTACTGCATGTACTGTCATCTCCACTCTAGCATCAAAATCAGAACTTCGCTGAGCTACGCTGCATGGAAGAAGCCTGCTTATTTTGGGGACAGTTACAGTATGGTCCCAGAGTATATACTGGAAACAGTTGGGTGAATTCCAGTTACGCTGGGAGCAGTGGAAAGCAGGTCGATTGTGTGAAGGCAGAGGGATTTTAAGGAGGCTGTAGCTTTTGGTCTTGGTCTTTCTATGTGGTGGTTGCCTGCTGGGCTATGTGGGGAGTTAGCTCCAGGTTGGCCGCAGGCTGTTGGGATTGGAGTAATGGCTCTGCTGTGGGTTCTCTCTTCAGCCAACACCAGTTATCCTGCTGAAGGAGGGGACGGACACTTCACAGGGGATTCCCCAGCTCGTCAGCAACATCAATGCCTGCCAGGTTATCGCAGAAGCTGTGCGCACTACCCTGGGACCTCGGGGCATGGACAAGCTCATTGTGGATGACCGGGGTAAGCACTGGGCAGTGGCCTTCCACAGCCATGTATAAAAGTCACTCAGAAATAATCTCCAAGCGCAGTGCATGCTGGCAGTGTGCGTATTTACTCATACCTTCATATCGGTTAAAACCAGCGTTTGCATATATGCAGACTTCAACTTCCTCACCCCATACTACTCTTGGCTCTCCCGACAGGGGTTCAGTTTCTTCTCAGTGTTCAGTTTAACACTTTGACTCTGGCCTCTGCTGTTGAAGAGAAGATAATTGTCAGATCTGCCTGAGGAACTACCTGTTTGCTGCCTACTAGCTTGAGTTAAGGCAGCTGTGGTCTTTTGTGAGATTACATAGATCTAGGGTTAGTGGGACTAGATATGAGAAGGTCCGTACCAGAACAGAGAAACAGTGTGTCTTGAACCTGGTCTTCAGGTATCCTTGACCATCTCTATTTATCTATTTTTTAAAATGGGGCTCATAATATGTGTGGAATTACTCAGCACTTGTGGCTGAGTGTGAGGTCAGTGGATG
This sequence comes from Himantopus leucocephalus, assembly GCA_003993805.1. Classification (NCBI taxonomy): domain Eukaryota; kingdom Metazoa; phylum Chordata; class Aves; order Charadriiformes; family Recurvirostridae; genus Himantopus; species Himantopus leucocephalus. The sequence goes on from RSEF01000004.1 coordinate 98,536,760, forward strand.
TTACTGGGTTGTTTTTTTGTTTGTGGCTTTTTTTTTTTTTTTTGGCGTGTGATTTAGG
>RSEF01000004.1:98536842-98568582 GCA_003993805.1 Himantopus leucocephalus
CTTGTGCGAAGTCACCTAACTGATAATAGTGTTTGTAACTGTTTTTATTGGTGTTACTGAAGGGTGGGGTTTAAGGTCTTAAAATTGCCTTTGTTTTTGCAAATAGGAACTATAATAATTTTTATTAAATTGGATTTAAATTTACGTAATAACTAATATGATTGATTTCTAGTATTTTCATGTGAGTTTCCGACTAGAATATCTTTTTGTCTGTCAGGGGAGGCTGTTGAGAAGTAAGAGGGAAATGAATTTAAAGCCCCTATTAATTCCTGTGAAGAGTTGTTCTGCACTCAAACTAACTTCACTTAATCTGCTCCAAAATTGGACTTAAAAAGATGCTGTTAATATGGAATGGAGGTACCTGCTGGGACACCCTCTGTGAAACAGCTGTTCTGGGCTACCCCTCTCTGTGGGGGTGGCCCCTTCACTTTTCAGCCAATTTATAGTTGTGTATCTGGCTGTAGGAGTGTATTAATATCATGGTGATCACATCTCAAATCACATAGGAGAAAAAAAACAGTTTGGCTGAAGAAAAATGACTTTTAAGTGGCAATTCGGGATGAGAACCTGTGGCTTTTTAGAAAGGACAAAAATCACAATGGTGCAGGACCAGGACTTGATTGGGAAACACTGTAGAATGGTACCGGGTTGGGGCCACATTTGACCTAAAAGGTGAACTAGCTGGTCTGAAGTTACTGTTGTATTAACGTCTCTCTGATGAAAAGCTTCCTTGGGCGTTGGGGTGCCTTTTCAGAGTGACCAGGGTTTTATTTGTGGCAGTCAAGCTTGACTTCCTTTTCTACATCAATCCTAGGCAAAGCCACTATCTCCAATGATGGTGCCACCATCCTGAAGCTCCTCGATGTTGTCCATCCAGCTGCGAAGACGTTAGTGGACATTGCCAAATCTCAAGATGCAGAGGTAGGAGAGTGGCCTGGCTGCACTCAGGAGCATAACATGCAGCAGCAAGCTTGCTTCTGTTGGTGGTTGTGTAGACTTTGCGTTACTGGGTGGGAATTGCTCATGGACTGCTGGCATTTATTCTGGTTTCTTTATTGATGCCTTCTTGTTTGTGATAACTTTCAAAACTCTTAGACTGTTTCAGCTAGAACTGATGGGGAATTTGGAAATTTCAAAGATCATTTCATGAACATAGGTAACTGAGAAATGAGACTTCACCCTCAAACGGGATGTAGTCTGAACTCAGCCCTTCTTAATCACTAAAGAGTCCAGCTGCAAATCTGTGAGCAGAGAAAATTATGCAACCTGATTTCCTTTGGAAGCCCATGCATAGTTTTGAAGTTGCTGTCACAGTGGCTCTGCAGTGACACAGAGCATTTCCTCTCTGTGCAGGTTGGTGATGGGACCACGTCCGTGACTCTACTTGCTGCTGAGTTCCTGAAACAAGTGAAGCCCTATGTGGAGGAAGGCCTCCATCCTCAAATCATCATCCGTGCCTTCCGCACAGCAACACAGTTGGTAAGGCAGCTCTGCTTGTAGCTGAGGGAGGGCTTGACTGCTGCCACAGACCTGAGGGGTGTATTGTATTGATGCTTTACCAGAGTGTCTGGGGAGAGCAGTTCTGTGCCAGAGAGGAAAAAATAACTCACTTCCAGGCAAAAGTCAGTAATGAATGGGCATGGGGGTGACAGTAGTGATCTCATGATGTCTTACTGCAAACATCAGCTGCCTTTTCTGGTGTCAGTGAGCTGTTATTACCAGGTAGTACCTCTTGAGCGCTATTGCCTCCTTTGGTTTTGCTCTAAGGAAGAGTAATTGGGAAAATGCATTTCCCATTCTCCTGATCTCTGCTGCTCCTTGGTAAGCCTTACATCTCGTGAAGCACATCAGTCCCATTAACCTGAACTTTCTCTGGAGGTTAAGTCCCTCAGTAGCCCTTTGATTCCCCAGATCTCTGCTGAAAGCAGTAGAGCAGCTCTGAGTCTCTTCCTGATCCTCTTATGTTGGTGTGTTTCTTAGAATTACTGTGGTGGAAGGGGTGGAATAGCTTAAATGCTTGAAACTTCAGTGATGCTGAAGTAGGGAATAAAAGGTAACGTAAAATACAAAGAGGAAAGTTGGAGATCTGATCAGCTTGCGAGCATGAATCATTAATCCAGCTGTTGGCTTGTGTTTTGACAGGCTGTAAACAAGATCAAAGACATTGCTGTTGCGGTGAAGAAGGAAGATAAAGAGTAAGTTTTCCTTAGAGATGACCTGGTTGTGTAGCTGGGCTCAGTTAGCTGGTGTGATGATTTTTCTGACTTCTGCTGTGGCTCTGGCTGAGGTCTCAAGGTCGCATGAAACAGTTGCAGCCCCACAGTGGGGTTATTCTTGAGCTTTCGGAGTTTCTTGCTCCTCTGGGGGAGATGCCGTGCTCTTACTTGGTCTGCAGAGAAGTATGTAGGCCAGTGTCTTTCTTCCAGTGCACATGGAGGAAGCTAGGTACCAAAATAAGTGGCCTGATTTCTTTTTTCCAGTGGTGGTGGAAACTTGCAGCTTTTCCTGTAATCAGTGGCAGTGTTAAATGCTCAGCGCTTCTCTGAAAATCAGATCACTTTTTAGCTGTTGAGTACATGAAGTTAGATAGCTAATAGCAGTAAGAAAACGATCCCTTCAACTGAGGTGAGAATACTAGAGTTCATTTTCTCCTTGTATTTTAAGCTCGCTCTGCTTGATCTGACATTACTAATACCTGCAGTAAAAGTTCAGGTTGAACTGTGTAACCATCTGAAATAAACCGGAATGAGTTGTATCCTTTCTGCTGTCCTGTGGTGTGAAATCCAGTAGTTCTCGTGCTTGGCAGTAACTTGGGTAATAGAGTGTGCGAGTTGGATCCCAATTCCCCTAGTGTCCATTGTATCATCCACACTGTTATCGTAACCTGAGTTAATACTTTAAAGAATGTGCCACCTTTAAAGTGTTTAAGAAACTTCTTACTGCCTTAGGATGAAGGAGAGGGTGCTGAGCCCTGATGTTTTGCTCAGGCCTGTGGTGTGTAAAAGCCAACCAACCTGGTCAGTGCTAGTCTGATGCTCAGGCTCTAAAAGGGAGAATCATACTTTGACATGTATGCCTGCTTTCCCCGTCGACAGAAGGGAGCTGATCTTTGCCTCTATCAGAGTGGATTAATTAATCACACCATGCACAATGTTCAGCGAGCTTGTGAAAAGAATTGGCGAGTGAACAAGACCTTATTTTTTTCTTTCTTGCAGTGAGCAGAGAAGCCTGCTGGAGAAGTGTGCAGCCACAGCCCTGAGCTCTAAGCTGATCTCCCAGAGCAAAGAGTTTTTTTCCAAGATGGTTGTAGATGCTGTCATGATGTTAGACGACTTGTTACAACTCAAAATGATTGGGATAAAGAAGGTGCAAGGAGGTGCTTTGGAAGTAAGTTCTGTCAGAGTCTGTCCTGAAAGGGTAGGAGACAGCGATCACAGCTCCTTTGATGGGTTGACTGTAGCAGAAATGCAGCCTGGCTTGATAATGCCTGTTCAGGAATTAACAAAGTGAAACAAAGCTGTTGATGTGAGGAAGAATCTTAGTAAGTAGGGCTGGATTTCTTTTCTGTAGGTAGGGAATGTTTTTTTGAGCCAAATACACTGTTACCTTGCGGCCCTCTGCAGCAAATGTTATTACTGATTCAAATTCCGTTTATGTCTTTGCAAATAATGAAATATTTATTTTTTTTTGTGTGAAGTCTTTGTTACTTCTGGAACCAAAAGCCGTACAGCCCCTGTTGTATGCATGAGGATCGGGCTGGGAAAAATGCAAAGAAAATGTTGTGGAGAAGCTGATCTAGTGGTGGGCAGAGCACATGGGCTGTGTGGTTTGTACCACAGTGCTGGCATACCTGTTGTGTATGGGACTGCATGTGGGTGTGTGGTAGGGAGTTGTTGGTGTGTCTGTGCTGTGTTCTGCCTGTATCCTGTGTAGGTTTGGCCTGTCACTTGGGACCCTTCTGATGAAAGTAAAGCCCGCCACAGTCTGTGAATTGTTATTCTGTGGCTGTTACTGTATGTAAACACTCTTCACGAGCGTTTTCATTGAGTAGAGATATTATAATTATGCCATTATCTTGCCCAGACAACTAATTCAGTGAATTAGGAACGTTTCAGCACCTGTTTTTGTGGTGTCTGGGCCTGCTGGTATTCTGAGGTTTGCAGAAATTGGTCCCCTGGGGAGGATGGTGTCTCCTGTTCTGGATAAAAGTGACGCTCCCTACTCTGTATTTTTTGACTCTTGTAGTCCACTGTCAGAGTCCTTGGAGACCTGTATGAGGACGGGGCAAATAATTTAGCGCAGTACTTCTCAGGGTTGGCTTGTGAGAGATGCTGGGTCATCTCACCCTGTCAGGTAGAGCAGAGGAAGTCTGTGCTTGTCCTAGCTTAGGAGGGACAGGGACCCTCTGGGCTTCAGTGGCTGGGCAGAGCCAGGTCTGCAGTGCATGGTTAGATACTTACTCATGGTAGGAGATTTAGATGCTGGTATCTCTCCCAGCCATGAAGTCAAGAAGTTCACTTCAGGGGACAGCGTTGGGCAAGGCAGTCCTGCTGCCAAACAATCCTGGAGGTGGTGATGCAGCTAGGAAAACCAAACCAGGGCAAAAAAAAAACCCCTGAGTGTAGGGCTGTGGATGATAGTTATCCGTCTCCAAAGGGTAGAAATGGGAAAGACATCAGAGAGAGAACAGATTGCACCATCCCTTGATTTTCAGGTTGTGTATAGCATCTTTTGCTGCGGTGTCTTGAGGGGTAGAAAGGAAGTGATAGAAGCTGGTTTTGTGAACAGAGAAGAAAATATTTGCTGCTTATTTTCTCTAAAAGTGGGTTAATCAAAAGAGACAGCTGTTGGTGTGTGCTTTGTAAATGAGGACTCTGAAAGCAGGGAGTCTCCTATGGGAGTTATTAACCCTGTTGAGAAAACCTTGGGAGGCTGAGCCTAACACAAATCCCTGTCTTCAAGGACTCTCAGCTGGTGGCCGGAGTTGCCTTTAAGAAGACATTCTCTTACGCTGGGTTTGAAATGCAGCCCAAGAAGTATCAGTCTCCCAAGATTGCCTTGCTGAATGTGGAGCTGGAGCTCAAAGCCGAAAAGGACAATGCTGAAGTCAGAGTAAACACTGTGGAGGTAAGAGCTGAAAGGGGAGCCTGTTCCAATTCCTCATGCCCACAAGACGTGGCTGCTTGAGAGCCAGTGGGATAAATGAGATTTACTTCTGGACATCCTTCCCCCCCTGAAAATAGCTGGTGGGTTATGCTGCCTTGTTTTGGAGACTCTGAATGCTGGTGTAGGGCATGTTTCTGCTCATTCATTGTGCCTCAGCTATGCCGTGATAAGTCATCAGCTGTATGGTGACTTCTTTACGCCTAACAAGTGGCCTTCCAGGGAAAGCTTATCAAGCAGTGCTTTAAATGCTGGAAAAAGCCTCTGCATATTTAAGCAAACAATATAGCCATTTGGACAGTAGTTCTCTTTCCATCTTGTTAAAATACCTTCATGAAACATGGTCACTCTCTGACACCTTCTTGGAAAGTACCACAATATTGCATGCATTTGGTTTCTGCATAACCATGGTATCTCAAGATCTCTAGGTGCTTTGTTTTTGGGGTCTTGGCCCCAGTGTTCTCGCTGATTGTTTCCTTAAAGTTCCCCTTTCTGCTTTGGTGAACATGATGGTCTTTTCTGTCATAGTCGTCTGCTGTGTGTGGTGTTGCTGTGTGCTGTTGTAAGCTTTCCCAGCTGTCTGTGGCTGTATCTCACTGACAGAGCACAACAGGCTTGTGAAGTCTGGGCACGCTGGTAAAGCATGAGGCTTCTCAGGATCTGTGTTTTTCCTCTGTGGTAGATGCTGTAAGTCTCTCTACCCCAACACCCATGCACAGTTCCGTAAGCACCTCTCAGATGTCAGTATAATACCTTCTTCCTCCTTGTGCTCGCTCTCTTTTGAGCTGTTGCTTCATCTCTGTCAGTTCATGCAGCCTCTTTATTGACTCAGTTCTGCTGCTGGAAGCATTTTAACAGACGTGGCTCTTTGTCATAAAATGGAGTGACCTAAAATCACCTATGAGTCTTGGAAAGCAGTTGTCTGCTGGGGCTGCACAGAGCAGCGTCACTGCTACCTTTGTTTTAGGTGAGCTCTCCCTTTGCAGGCACCGTAGGGTGGCATTTTCAACCCTTTGTAATGTGAATGCTTGTCCCTTTCTCTCTTGTCCCTGCTAGGATTACCAGGCCATCGTGGATGCTGAGTGGAACATCTTGTATGACAAACTAGACAAAATCCACAAGTCAGGAGCCAAAGTTGTCCTGTCCAAACTTCCTATTGGTGATGTGGCTACTCAGTACTTTGCGGATAGAGACATGTTTTGTGCCGGCCGTGTCCCGGAAGAAGATCTCAAACGAACTATGATGGTGAGCTGCCTTGTTTCAGAATAAAGAGTCTTGATTTAGTCTCAACAGCGCCAGGCTGGTCATACCCAAATTAGGGCAGCAATCGGTGACTGAACACACTTACAAAGATTTAAAATTAAAATTGCATAGTTTTTGCTGATGTGATTATTATTTAAAGTTGCCATATACTGACAAACCTGTTCCCTGATGGGATGAACGATTGCACACTAATTACATCTGCACTGCTTTTTTGTTTCTCTGATGTTGTTATATATTAGGGTCTGTACATTGCATCGGTAGAGGTTTATTTTCCCTGGTTCTTGCCTGTTCCATTGTGAGTGTTTTTTTTCCTAAGCTTGCTTTGTGTCACTGCTGGACTCTAGAGCCTGTGAGTCAGCACTTCGAAGAAGCTTAATCTTACTTTGCTGTCGAGGATTATTTCTGATGTTGATAGCCTGCCTAGATGCATGAGATGAGAGGAAAGTAGAAGGGTTTTTTCCTGAATCTGGCCTGCAGGGTGGTTTTGCATCAGCTGAAAGGCTGGGCTGTCTCTGAAGAGTGGGGACCTGCTGGGCAAATTTGTCTTGTTTGTCAGTGTTGGTAATGCTGCTCTTTATCTCCTTTCCGTGCAGGCCTGCGGCGGTTCCATTCAGACTAGTGTCAATGCCCTATCAGATGATGTTCTGGGCCGATGCGAACTCTTTGAGGAGACTCAGATTGGAGGAGAGAGGTAAATACACCAGCTGTGAACCTGTAGTCCTGTGTAAGCACTCTAAGATCAGTTTGAAAGGTTAGGGTCTAAGCGGTGGCAGGTTTGAGCATCTCTCAAGGTGATGGTGTAAAAACAAGATAGCATTATTGCTGCTTTTTATGAGGCCGAGGGGAAGAGGGCAGGAGTAAGCTGTCATCTAAATCTTAGCTCTTTTATATGCTGTTAAAAATACATTTATTCCCCGATGCCTTGTAGAAAGCATAGTGGTGTTCTTTCATTCGTAACTTAAAAGGAGCTCATTTTGGGGTTGATTGTGGTACTCATCTGATATCCCACAGTGACCCTTCACTATCAGTGTCAGTGAAGCTGGGTACTATATAATGGGGTTCTTCCCATTGCTAGAGGAGAAATCCTCTTTGGGGCTGCCTGCTAACATCTGCTGTGTTCCTGCCAAGTGAAAATGAGAGCACTGGTTTAGCGCAAAGCCCTAGCAACAGGAAGAGAGTGGATTTTCCTGGGTCAGCTTGAATTTCACTTGTATGTTGCCTGGCTCTGCTCCTTCTTAGCTCAAGATCTGATAGGGGCACTGCATAGGGTGAAACAGCTTCAGTCATACATCTGGCTTGTAAAGAACTTCTCTGTTCCCATACTACTGTATCTGTGCAAAGCCTGTTCAGCAGCAGCACTTCTCCATCACCTTAACCCTTCTTGTGTTGTGCCATTGGCAGGTATAACTTCTTCACAGGCTGCCCGAAGGCAAAGACTTGCACGATAATCCTGCGAGGGGGTGCAGAGCAGTTCATGGAAGAGACAGAACGGTCCCTGCATGATGCCATCATGATAGTCAGGAGAGCAATCAAGGTAAAGACCAGTGGAGATACCTCCCTGCTGGATTCGCACTGGGGTTGTTGATCAGACCTGGCGCAGCTGTAACTCCTACAAACCTTTTCACACACCAGCATTTGGCCGAGGTGTCTCGGGAGAGACCGGGAGCTCTCAGCCAGTTGAGTGGAGCGTGCAGGCGGGTAGCATCTGATTGATTAACTCAACTGCTGTTCCTTGGCCAAAGCAGCGTTGTCTCTACAGCGTTGCCAACTGCTTTTCAAGCATGCCTGGTTTTTGCCTTCTCTTTAGTACAGTCGTAACTCGTGCTTGCGGGGTTGTGGTGTGTTCTGTAAACACCTCCATCCGAAAGGGAACACAGTCTTCTGGGTGCGTCGGGTAGATCTTCAGTAGATTTGAATAGCAGGACTGATTTCATCTGCGTGTCAGCGCCCATTAAAGCCAGTTGGTCCCTCTCTTGGTGACCAATCTAAGGGGGTAGCTGTCCCCTGGCTGTGAAGGTAGGCTGAGAGCACTAAGAGAAGTCTGAGGTGTGTGTGGATGTGTGCTCTGCTTGTGGAGTTGCTGCTCCTGTGTGATAGATGCCTAACTGCGGGTGTTTCTGGGTTATGCATAATAAGGTGTTAATGTGGTGTTTTCTGGTTAAAAACAGCTTTGAGGCTGAGTGCCCTGCGGGGATGGGAAGAAGCACGTTAAGATTTTTTGGAACTGTTTTACTTTTAGAAAGAACATCCTGATCTCCCTATTGAAGCAAATAGGGAGGGGGAAAAAATAGCAGAACTTGGCTGCGAAGTTCTGCTGCAAATACCTTAAATTTTGAACGCTTTACAGAAGTGAGGGAAACTTGCTCAGCATAAGGGGACTGTGGTCTGCCATTTCTTCCCTGCTACAGCGTCCTGAAACCACTCTATCTTGTGCACAGCAGGAAAGAACTGCTCGTAGCTGCCCCTGGAGGTTCTTGGCCTGTTTCTGAAGTTCCCAGCAAAGCTGGGAGGCACTCCCAGGGATGGCAGCGGCCTGGGCTATAGATTCCCCTGGGCCTGGCGTGTCTGCATCACCCTGATGTGCAACACTTGCAGGAAAGGAGGCTTTCCTGCTCTCCTCCTTCTTGGAACCAGAGTGAGAGTTTCCCTTCTCTTTCAGAACGACTCGGTTGTTGCCGGCGGTGGTGCCATAGAGATGGAGCTTTCCAAATACCTCCGGGACTATTCCAGGACCATTCCAGGCAAGCAGCAGCTGCTGATAGGTGCTTATGCTAAAGCCCTCGAGATCATTCCCCGCCAGCTCTGTGACAACGCTGGCTTCGATGCCACCAACATACTGAACAAGCTCCGAGCCAAGCACGCACAGGTAGGTGCCCACCTTTGAACTGAGAGCTATTAGAGAGAACCAGTAGTGTGTGTGACTTCTTACTTTTTTTTTTGTTTTCTTGAGCCCGACAGATCCGGTGTAATTCAGCTAAGCCCATGTTAGGCTTGCGTCCTCTTTGATTAAATACAGTGTTTTGTTCTCAGATCAAGTGTGGGCTTGGTGCAGGTTTCTATAAAAGAAAATGGTCTGTTTTCCCTTTGATCACAGCTGTCGAGTGACTTCTAGAGCTGGGAGTTATGATTTGCTTTTTAAAAATACATCATTTGTCAGGAGGGAGGCTTCTATATTAAATATTAAAGTAATTGGAGTATAGAGGTTGGCAGAGTTGTGTGTTTTCCAGAGGAGCTGCAGACTGAAGGTCCTGACTGCTTGTGATCATTTCAGATCTTGTGGCGCGTATGCATGCATGTGCATGCAGTCCTAACTCAGGCAGTTAGCGGTTGCCCCTTGGCTTCTCTCGGAAGCAGGTGCTGCTTTGTGGGGTCACTCCCACCTGATGGTGGTTGTGAGGTTAGGAGGAATTCCCCAAAATGAGCAGCTGTATCCTGGGCTGTGGGTGGGGGGAGTGAGACAGCAGTGGGGTGGAAGTCAGACCTGTAAGGCTTCTACAGCTTCTTTCTGAAATGGAGCACACCTCCTGTTTTATGAGGCTTTGCTAGCACTGTTTGCTGACAACAAAGACTTTTTTTTTTCTCTCTCTCCTTTGTTTCCCGCAAATATTCTTCCTTCATACAGCAAGGTCTAGTCTCTGCCGCTCCCTGAACATTTGCATGTGTCTGCTTCCCAGTGCACTCGCCCCGAAGTCTGAACTAGCCCAATAACAAGACTGTCTTCCCTCTTTCTCTCTCCCACCAGGGAGGTATGTGGTACGGTGTGGATGTGAACAACGAGGACATCGCCGATAACTTTGAGGCCTGTGTGTGGGAGCCGGCCATCGTGCGCATCAACGCGCTGACAGCAGCCTCTGAGGCCGCCTGCCTCATCGTCTCAGTGGATGAAACCATCAAGAACCCCCGTTCCACCGTGGACGCTGCGCCCAGCGGACGGGGCCGGGGGCGAGGCAGACCCCACAACCACTGAGACCCCGCTCCCCGTCGGCGTTGTGACAGGGGCTGGTGCTCTCCTCCAACGTGCAAAGTGAAAAAGAATTGATTTTTAGCTTAATTAACAGGCCGTTTACCAGATGGTCATTTCGAGGGCTTACAGGCAACCACTGGCCTTGTTTAATTAGAGTCAAATCTTGGCCTCGGCAGCGGCAACCTCCTGTGAGGTGCCCTGCCCCAACATTTCCTACACAGCACTGATCCCCTTAGGCTCGCCGCGTCCTTCCGCTTGGAAGCCGCGCTGAGTGAAGCCCTCTTCAATGCTGGCAGGTAGTGCAGCGAGTGTGGGGTTTGTTTGTATTTATACTCTCCCCCCCCCCCCCCCCCCCCCCCCCNTGTTTCTGTGGGGGTTTTGAACCCAGGCTCAAAACCAATAAAAGATGACTTTGTTTCAGTGGCAAATTGGGCTGTCCCTCTGGTTTCTGCTGCTTGCTTTGTTCTGCAGGGTGGTAGCTCATGGTTAGAGTTAAAAGGTTAACCTGTTAAACTTTTTTGCCCCGTTTAAAAGCAGGCGCTGCACTGGGAAGCAGGACCCACTCCTAGCGCACCCCAGTTCCCTGTGCTTCCAGGACAGATAGCCTCTGTGCGTGTTAGCTTTCTTGGAGCTCTTCGCTATTGCTCTGTGACATTTCTACTTGCTTTTGCTTAATGGGCCATTTACATCTCGCCTTCTGCTTCATGGGAGGTGGTTCAGGGCAGTGGCTGCGTCCGACATCTCTGGCCCTGGCGACGGGGAGGGGCTGTGTGGGACTGGCGGTGCTTCAGGGATGGATCCTAGTGCTTGGGGTGTCTCCGGCAGGAAACTTCTCTTCAGGAACGTGGGGAGAGTTGGGTCTGGTAGGTTGAAAGTGTTAATGGAAGGCAGTGGCAGAAATTTGGTACCTCTCCGGTATCGACCTTTTGAGATCTCATTTAATTAGGCAAGTTGATGGTCTGTTACACCACAAAATGTGTTACTTCTGCGCTGTTCACAAAGCGCTGCCATGCGACAGCCAGTACGAGCCCCGTTAGAGGCATAAAGGCATCTGGTGCATCCCTTAACGTGACCCTCATGGCCCTTCCTCTCGGCTGAAGCGCCGTCGGCAGCATGTGAGTGGTTGTGCTGAAAAGCGAGTGCAGTTGCAGCTTTTGTGTAAAACCCTCTTGGCATTTCTTAGCTGTGCCGTTTAAAGATGAATGCTCCCAAGAGACAGCACACCAGCTCTGCAGCCGGGGAGGGGTCAAAGCGGGACTAGTGGTGGCCGGTGGGTTGCCCATTGCAGATGGCAGGTCCGTGGGGCTGAGGGTGTTTCCCCTCCAGCAGCAGGGACCTGGAGGAACGTGCTTCCTCCTGCTCCTCTCACATGGTCGCTCCCTGCGACCTGGGCTGCCGCACCCTGTGGATCAGGGAATCTGGGTTTCCAGCTCCTCCTTGTGATACTCTCCAACCTGTAAAACTGATTCCTAACTGTGGGGTTGTAATCTGGGAATCTTCCACCCCCCTGGGCTGTCTTCTCCACCAAAAATTAATCCCCCTTTTCCTATTTCCCCCCACCCCGAGACTTTTCAGAAATCATTTTTTTCTTTCTTGTTTTCAGCAGAGAACGGGCACAAAAATGTTCAAACTCAACTTCTCCAGTGGTTTAAGATCAGCCCTCTCCATTGCCAAAGGAGATGGGGACGGGAGTTGTGTCTCTCTCAGCCCCAGGGTGGTGTGTGAGTCCTCCCACTGCCTCTGCGCTCTCCGGCACCATCTTGCACTGCCAAATGCTCCTGTGCAGCTGAGGCTGGGGGGAGGCTTCACCCCCCGTCTTATCCCGGTACCCTGCTTTGTCTCTCAGCCCCGTGGGGCCCCAAAACACCTGTGCCTGCAGGTAGAGGGAGGTAGGAGGAGGGATGATTCCAGTTAAGCCCCAAATAGCAACTGGTCTCACTGGTTTGGTGCTCGAGCTGGCCTGTGTTCATCGTGGCCCCCAGGAGAGTGAAAACCCCGCCTCAATCTCGAGAGTCTTTATTCAACACTGAATCATAAAATAGTTCTTTACACACCTTTTTTTTNTAAATACACATTGTTTACACTCGGCAAAGTTTCAAAGCAACAACATCAAAGTGCGTCTACAGGTGATAGTACCAACCAAAGTGCTAAAACCACGGTCTCCCGCGGCTGATGGGCAGCAGCCGTTGGACCCTACTGCCGCCAAAACCACCTGGAGCCTCTCCATGACCCCCCCACCCTCCATCTCAGGCTGCACCCCCAATCTCAGCTGCACCCCCATCCCCACCTCTTTCCCCCCCCTCCTCCAGGGCGGCATCCTCTGGCAGATTTAGCGTCGAGGACCCGGTTTAGCATCAAGGGACCGCAGGGTACGGGGAAGAAGGGACGTTTGGTTCTCCAGACACTGGCACATCGCTGCGAAAGACTAAAATAGACCTAAATTTATATAGGTTTAAAAAAATAACTCAGGAGGCAAACTTGCTACCTTTCGGGAGGGAGGAGCTCGCTGTACAGGGCCCCTCGGAAATCGCTCACCGGGGGCTGAACTTGCACCGCCGTGAAGTGCTTTAGGGAAATGATTGCAATTCCTGTATATATATATTTTTTTTTTTTTCCTTCCTCCCCGTGGGGAGCTCGTCCCTCTGATTATCTCTAAGCAAGTGTGCGTTACCGCGCTCACTTCCCAAAAGCTGTCCTGCCCTCCCGCACCATTGCACCCACTTGGCCCCAGCCCGCCTCGCCCCCCACCCCTCCCTGGGGCTCAATCCCGAGGCCGGATCAGAAAAATCCCATTTTTCTTGCTTTCGGGCAGTTTTCCCTCCCCTCCTTGCTGCTGTAGACCGGGGAAGGATTTGCAGCAGCTTTTCCTCAGGGCAGGAGGGGCAGTTTCACCCGTCGTAGGGGGGTTATTTTCCCTCCCACCGACAGGGAAGGTCGTGCATCGCCTTTGCAACAACACCCTGCGATGCTTCGGTCGCAACAAACCATCTCCAGCTGCTAAAATCTCCCCGCTCCCTGTTTTGTTTTGGGTTTTTTTTTCCTTTTTTTTTTTTTTAAGTTGTTTGTCATTTGGCACCAATTCCCAAATGCTTTCGTTCCACCCGGACCTGCAGGTTTTCAACCCAAAACGATCAGCTGAAGCGATGCGCCAGCTCCTGGGCTCCTCTAAGAGCCGTGAGAAAACATTGTTCAACTGCTTTAAGAGCCTTTATCAACACTTTTCATGGTTTGTTTTTTTTTTTTTTTTTGTTTGTTTGTTCTGTTTTAGCCAAATTCGGAGCCTTTTGGAGGATCCAGACAAGCTGTCCCACGACCCAGCTGTGGCTGTGCCTTGGGTGGCAGCTGAGACCGTGACACACGGAGAGAGGTGGGATTTTTTTTTTTTGGCCTTTTTTGCCCGATAAAGAGGTTGAAAAACCTCCTTGGACAGAGCCAACCTGGGGGGTTTCCCTCTTTTCCTAGAGATCTTACACCCCTGGACCCCCCCCAAACTGGGGGCACAGGGATGAAGCCAGGAGGAGGCAGCCGGTCCCTGGAACATCCCCAACTTCTGGGCACTCGGAAGCAATGGATGATGAGCAAAATCCAACACACAAGGGAGACAGAAAAACATGGATTTGGGATAAATTTGACCCCCGAGCTGGCTTTGCTGGTGGTGTTCCTCTTGAGATCCCTGACCGGCACCCAAATTCAAGAGAAGAGGAATGTCACGAGCATTGGCCACAGGGAAACTTTGGGCAAACTCACTAGAAAAGGAGTAAATCTGCCCCAAAACTGGTCCTGTGGGAACCAAGCCTGGGAGGAACCAGCAGCACCATCCCTCCGGCCCCTGCCGGATCTGGCCATCACCGTGACCCTGCGCAAATGCTGCTCACTGCTGATGCTCCACCTGGGACAGGTGGCTCTGCCCTGGCTTTTGCTGGGGATTGTCATCGCAGAGCCCCTCTGGGGCTTCTCTAGGGTCTAGTATGGGGTTGAGCTCACACTGCAGCTGTCCCTTCCCTGTCGGCACCCAAATACACTGCGTGATTTCAAGGCTTTCCCAGGGAATTTGGTATTTCTGTGCGTCTCCATCATTTCCAGAGGAAATGGGATTGAAACCTCATGGCCCGTGCGGCGAATCCTACGGCCACAGGCAGCACCGCCTCAGCATCCTGTAGGGATGGGGGTGGGCAATGGGGGTTTGTGGGGGAGCCAATGGGGCCACATACCGGTGGGATGGAGCGGGAAAGCAGCAGGGAAACCATCAATATGACATTTCAGCGGAAGAAATATGGAGCCGTTAATGAGCTCGTTGCCATTAACAACCTGGGCAATTAGGAGCTACCAGGAGGGCGAGGGAGACACAGGGCTCTCATTACCGCTAAGCCTGCGCCAGCCACCTTCATCCTCAGCCGAGGAGGAGGAGGAAGGGACCCATCCAAACCCAAGCATCAAGCAAAATGGGGAAAAAACCCTACTTTCCATCTTCCAATCCTTGAACATGATCAAGGTCTTGTGTTGTTGCAGGATTTTTGTAAAAAACATGTTTTTGCTAAGCCAGAAGTTGGACATTTCGGGAATGCCCCAAGGGGAGGCAGATGGTTTGGTCTGGTCTCGGCAATACACTGAAGCACCAAATTTGGGTGAGTTTGTCCTGCCACAACTTACAAAACCTTCACGGCAGCGGGGCGATGGGGACATCACACACCTACCCACACTCCATGCCACCATGGCCACCAGCAGACACGGCCACCGATGGCACCAGCAGCCGTGCTGGCCTTGCTGGCAAGCACAGAAGGTTTCTCCAAGAGTCCTCAACATCTCCTCCTGCTTTCCATCACCCTGTCTTCGCCTTCCCCGTGACCCGGAGGAGCCAGGTGAGGGGCTGGGCGTGGGCTAGCAGCAAACCTGGAGCAGCCACCTTCAGTCTTCAGACACGACTCTCCAACACGATAGTCTTTAAGCATAGAGTGTATAAACATGCTGAGTATATAATTTTCCTTTAAAATCTTTTTTTTTCTCTCCTTCTTTTCTTTATAGAAATAAATACTTACTTTGTTTTATTTTTAAGGGAATTTTGCAAGTCTCTGCGCTGTTTCGAATGGTGACATCTCCACTGGGACCACGCTCGTGGGATGGCATCTGGGTGGTCCCCGGGGGGGTTTTAGCTTTGCTGGGTGGTTTTTTTTGCTGGTCGGGGCATCCCTTGCTCCTCTTGCCCCTGGATTATGCGTGTCCCAGCCTCCCCGGGTGGAGGTAAACCCACAGCGGGGAGCTCATCCCCGGTGCTGGGGAGTTTGTCCAATGCTGCCCATGGGGGCATGGTGGAACGTGGTAGTTTCTCGCAGGCATTTTTTTGGGCTCTCACAATTTGTGCATACAGGGAACAGCCTTCTCCTGGAAAGCTGCAGTCAGCGGGAGAACGGAGGTGCATCAAATGGGGGGTTATGGCCAAAAACCCCTACCCTGTTTCAGAGGAGACAGCGTAGACAGGACGAGGGGTGGATGAAATGATCTTCTGAGCTGCTTTCTGGGGTTGGAGACCCATAAGCTGCCTTCAGCCCACCACCAGCTTCAGCGATTTGGAATAGATTTTATTTTTTATCAGGGTCCCCATAGCTGTTGGCATGCTGGGAGCCCCCAGCTGAGGTCTGCAGCTCTCGTGATGTAGATGAGGAAGGTGGTACCAGGATGGGTCTGCAGCCTTCTCCCTCCCGGGGGGATGCTCCATGGCAGCCCATCACCCCAGAAGGGCAGCAGGAAGTGGAGATGCCCTGGGAAGGGTTGTCTCCTTGCACCCATGCTGGCCAACAGACAGTGAAACCTCCAATGATGTCCCAGAGGAGAAGACAAACTCACAAAATCTGCTTTTCCCAGTTGGCTCCTCTTAGCTCAGTGTGTCAGCTCCAAGCACGCCTGGTTGGGGCTCGGGGTGGCAGGGGGCTGTGGTTAAGGCCAGTGTGTCCCTGCTGCTGGCAGTGCTGTGATGGGTGTCCCCCATGGTGTGGGCACCTGCTGGCACCTTCTCCCCAGGGTGGAGGATGGGGACACCTGACCCTGCCAGATGCCTTTCAAAAGCCTTTTCCTTTGGAAAAAGAAGGGTATTTTTGGGGCGATGACCTCCTTGCAGGCAGAAGACAGCCAGAAGAAAAAAGCAGAATTAAAAAAACAGCCGTGGCCATAGATAAGGGATCTACCAGGGCAGTCGGGTTGGTGCTTTCACCAGCAGCTTTGGATTTCAGGACAATTTGGCCAGGGTTTTTCCTTCAGGTTGCTTGGGAAGGCGATGGGATGGCAAACGTGGGTGTCCCTTGCCAGTCCCTCTCTCCACGTGGGACAACTCGCTCTGGAGGGAGTCTGAGCAGATGGTGGATGTTGGTGGGGACAGAAGTGAGACCTGTGTTTCCTGGTGGACGAGGATTTTGGAGATGGTTTATTGCCTTGGCAGGAGGGTTTGGGTGGAGAGGAGGTGAGGCTGGAGACCTCTGGAAGAGCAACCATCTCTTCTGGTGTCCTCTAGCTTCTATAGCCCCCAAGATGCAGCTCTGCCATCCGGGCTTGTGCTGTTGTGGCTGCTGGTTTCTGGGCAGTATTTACCCAGGTTTGGTTGCCGCTCTGTTAAACAAATGAAATGGAAACGAGCAGAAACCCTGCAGGAATGCTGGGCACTGTTTCCTCTGGAGGAACGGTGCCTTCTCAGCCCACCTCCACTAGCCCATGGAAAGGACCAGGATGGTCCAGCTGCGATGCAGTGGTGCTGAGCTCAGTGCTCTGCAAAGAGCCCATGGGGATGGACTGGGCCATCCTCGGTTCCCACACCATCAACCGGCAAAAAAAAACCCCAGAAAGAGAGTTCAAAGAAAAAGGCATTCCCCAAACAAGGATCCTTGGCAACGAGCAGCCGCAGGGGGTTTGAAGCCATCTTCCCTCCTGGGAAAGAGCATAGCCGTGCCTCTTTGGGCAGCCAAAAAATTTCCTTAAGTAGCACCTTCTCGCCTGCGAGCTGGCCCCGGGGATGAGCACCGGCTGCCAGTCACTAAGGCCTGCAAGAGTTTGGGTTTTTTGTGCATGGGCCGGCATGTCCGTGCTCCAGGTCTGGCAACGGATGAGCGGCAGATGGTGGGTTTGGTTTCACAGGGCCTCTGGCTGTGCCGGGCTGAAGAGGGAATGTGCTTTGTGTTTCCCTGAAGGTCTAACAGCCTCCTTCCACTTTGATGTGTAAAATCTTGGAGAAGCCGGGTCTCTTCCTCAGGGCCTGGAAGAGGGGCAGAGAGCACGGTCAGTGCAGGACCTGGCAGTCTTGCTGACCCACAGGTTGAGCAAGAGAGAGGAGAAGACATCTTGAATCCTCACCATGGGAAGGGGTCCACCCTGGTCCCACTACATCCCATGGGGATTTGGCTTCCTTGCAGGACTGGCTCAACACCTCTTAATCCCATGCCCTTGAACCTAGCTCTGGATTTGGTTTGTGCTTGGTTAAAAATACTGTTTCCAGAGGACAGTACTAGTTTGGGGCAGATGATATAAACATGCAGAAGCAGGTGGGATTTGCAAAGCACGATGGTCGGTGGCCACGCAAGGAAAGCCCTTCTGAAATGGCTCTTTTCTAAAGGTGACCCCCAGCCTGTGGGTGGATGTGAGTTTGTCTCGCTGCCCGCTGTTTTTCCCATGCCAGGGCCTGGCAGTGAAGCAGGAACCATATGAGCCATCTGACCCCATCCGACTGCACTGGTGGGCTTCTGTCCCCAAGTCCTGCCTTCCTGCATCTCATGGGAGTTTCGCCTTATGCCCCCGTGGGACCCCAGCCCATTGCAGGATGAAGTCAACCAGAGGATGAAGTGAAATGAAGGCACCTATTTTCCCCCTTGGATGTGGATGGAGACGTCTGCCTTAGAGACCCTGAACAGACCAAGGACAGCCCAAGCCTTGCTGAGCGTCGCAAGCTGAGCAAAGTCTGCGCTCAGCCTAACTAAAATTGTTCCTATTTTTGCTTTCATGGGTGGATTTTAAATCACCTCACAGTGTTTGGCAAGTAAGTGGCCCTGTGAAGGAGGCAACAGCCTTTTTTCTGTCCCTGGGGAAGAGACACACGGAGAAGCAGTCCTGGTTAAAGCAGTGGGAAGGAATTACAGCATGTTAGATCTTGTTTCAGCCTTTGGGGCCTGTGTGTCTGAAGGATAGTGAACCTTCAGGCTGTCCCTAGTGAGCTAAAATGTTCTCTACTGAGGAACTTCGGCAGTGGGCAAGAATGTGTCTTCAGACCCCATGGGGACATGAGACTGGTGACACATGGGTGAGCTGGGAATGGCATCCTTTACCTGGAGTTTGTTCACCATTTCTTCAAACATCTTCTTGGCTTCAGGGCTGTGGGGCTCCTTGAAGTAGTCCACAATGCCCACCTGCACGACGATGGACTTCAGGTTCCTGCACACACCTGGGGGCAGAGATACCGCCTGGCCTCTCCATATCTGGTGGGGAAACAGCCTCCCCACAGACAGGATGGACCCTAAAACCCACCCAGTGCTCCTCAAAGTGTTATGCATTTGGGGAAACCTCACCCTGAAGATGGAGAATACCTGCTTTTGGCAACCAAGACGTCTGTAGAGAGGATGGTGGTCTATGAGATGTTTCCCAGTTCATAGAATAATAGAATGGTTTAGGTTGGAAGGGACCTTAAAGATCATCTAGTTCCAACCCCCTGCCATGGGCAGGGATGCCTTCCACTAGACCAGGTTGCTCAAAGCCCCATCTAGCCTGGCCTTGAACACTTCCAGGGATGGGGCCTCCACAACTTCCCTGGGCAATTTGTTCCAGTTGTCACATCCCAATTCAGCAGTCCTACCTCTTACTGGGGAAACCCTTAGTTTTCTACCCAGATAGGTGGGTTCCCAGCAAGTCACATGTGCCATGACCACCAGGAATGGCACCTCAAACAGAGTCTCCTGCCAGCTCCAGACCTCTTTCCCCCCAGAGATCCCGCCCTGGCAAATGGCTTCAGTAAATGCCATGACTCCAAACACAGATACACAAGGGTGAACCTCAGGTTTGCCACAGACATTGAGGCCTCGATTACACTGAGGGGAACATGGAGGGAGTGTCTCTATCCTCCCTGTTGCCCAAGGCTCTTCTTAACCCATCCATGGCAGGGACTGTTGGATCCCCTCTTAGAAACCTTCCACCACAGATTTCCCAGCACTTTCCAGTATTGGCAGTGGGTTCCTGTGGGTGGGCCTGGAAGGTAGGGCTTGGTTCATGGATCTGGTTGTCTGGTGGCCTTTTGGTCAATGTATGGTGCTATGTACTCCCCCCTGACATTGCTACTCACTGTTGAAGTGCAGCAGGGCTTTGGGGGTGACCGGTGTGGAGGTCAGCACTAGCATCTCCAGCCCCTTCAGCCCCTCTCGACACATCTCTGCTGCAACCTCCTGGTTGATCTCCGCCACGTGATCCAGCTCCAGGACCTGAAGCCGCATGCAGTTTCGGGCTGGAAGGATAGAGCACCTGCCGTCAGCACTCCATGGGGAAGGGATGAGGACAGCCAATGGGAACGGGGTAGTAGGAGGGATGGGTGGCAGCAAGGAGGGGCAGGGTACACCCATGGTCCTTGGAGTGGGCTTCTCCATTGAGATCCCCATAGGGCATCTCCTAAGGGTATACCCTACCTCCAGCAAGGTACCCTTCTCCTTGTTCCATCAGAGGAGAGCTGCCTACCTAAGGATGCCAGTCCCTGGACGCCACAGCCTGCCCCTCCAATGCCCAGCGCCCGTAGGTGTGGCCAGCACCGGCCGATCATCTGAAGGCAGCGGTTGCTGAAACGTGTCGGCTGCTGGCTGGGGAGATGAAGAAGAAAGAGGTGGGGAGGGATGGCAGAAAAGCTTGCCCCTTCTGCCCTTATGAGCGCTCCTGCAAGTGGTGTGGGATTGGGACCTCTCCCACTCCACCAACTTAGGTGTTGCCACACTGTAAGGAGGTGTCTCCAGAGCAGACATCTCCATCTGAGCAACCACCCTGGGCTGTGTTGCAACCAGGACAGGGCAGGTCCATGCACTCAGTGGAATCCCTCTGCCCCAAACTCTTCACCTTTGGAGATCTGAATAAGGCCCTGAACTCTGTTCCTTGCAGTGATCAAACCAGTAGCAGGAGCCTGGACCCCTAGCTCAGGTGGAGAAGCCATGTGGTGTTTCTCCCTGGGAAGAAACAAGCCATCAGGGACTTGACATCCAGCTTCTCCTCCTAAAAGACATCCCCCTCTGTACACCTCGATCCAGGCTGACGGGGGACATGACATTGCAACAAACCTCCCAGGACAAGAAGAAATGCCCAGGAGGCAGCCCCATGGCATGGAGATGAGGAGCCAAGTGACCTGCTCTGTGAGCCATGAACTCCTGAGCACCCAGACATTGCGGGGTGGAGATCCACCAGCATCTTCACGCCCCCAAAATGCTTTTCCAAAGAGAGAGCAACTGCAGTCATCTCCCTAAGCAGTGACTTGACACCCTTTTAAAAACATCCACGCCCTTCAGGGCTGCTGGTATATGAGCAGTGAGGAGCTCAAACAAGCGTTTGATGTTCAACATCACCGACCAGACCCATCATGGCTCCCCTGTCATTTCCGGTGTTAGCAGCCTCCACGGAAACATTCCTGTCTCGGCAGGGATGTGCCTACACCCAACAGCTTCCAGCCTTTGCAGGATGGGGCCGAGCTCCCAGTCCCTCAAACTGGCCTCCAGGATTGCTGCTCATCCCATGAGGACCGCCCTCCAAGCAAATGTGGATCTGGCACCCAATTTCTTTCCAGCCCAGTGGTGCCCCTCATGCTCAGCCTGGCCTCCCCCTAGTGTGACTCTTACCATGGATGCAGAGGTGCGACCTGGAGGGAGATGATGTCCCTGCAACCTGCTCCAAGGGCCCAGATGACTTCATGACCCACGGGGTCTGTAGAGCTCCTGGAAGAACACAGAGGACACATGGTGGCCCCCACTGGCAGTGATGCCACTCCCGGGGGGGCTGTGTCTGCAGCCTCCATGCTGCTACATGTCTCTGCACCTGGGGGTACAAATCTGGTCATTATTTATAACCCATGATGTGCCCATGAACCAGACAGTCCCAACACCAACCCATGCAGGAAGGCTGAAGGCATTTCTATCTGGAATTGTGCCTACGGATGTGCAACGTCAAGAAAAATGGAAGGTGAGGCTGAAGGTGAGACTGAAGATGAGGTAAGACGGAAGGTAAAGGCTGAAGGTGAGGTTGATGGTTGAAGGTGAGGTTGAAGGTGAAGGCAGAAGTCTTCCAGATGCAAAGGTGGCAAGTGATTGAACAAAGACTGCCAGGCTGTGTACCCTTGCAGAGCAAATATAACATTCCTGTTCATTCCGTTGGATTGGTTTCACTTGCCACCTGCCCAGCCTGGATAGGGAAGGTTCCAGGAAGTGGTAAGGACGTTTCAGCTGATGGGTGGTAACTTCCAGCCAAGGGCAGCGGCTGCTCCATGGCCTCTGTACCAGCTCTGTGGTTGTGCCACCACATCTGTAGGTGGCTGTTGGCCAAATGTCACTGCAGAGGTTTGCTATGGGCTCCTCCTTGGTGTTTTTGGAGGTATCAAAACAGACCTCGTGGGATGCTGCTGGATTCGTGCAGGGGCATAGTGCAGGTGTAGGTTTATCAGGAGTCATGACACTGGCCTGGCACAGCCACGCTGCCTGCCCACCCAGCATTTGTGGCACTGGCTCAGAAGAACTTTTGCTGATGCCGTCTGCTCCCTGCACTGAGCTAATGGAGGAGAGATGTCAGAGAACGTCATCCTGATGCTACCAGCCCAGATAGAGGTCCCTGGCTGCTTCATTGCATTGGGCTCTCTCCCGAAGACCGAGGCCGCACTTCCTAACTCTAAATGACCTACTTCAAAATTTCAGGCAAGTCTAAAAATAAGTGATGGGTGTTATCTTGAGCGTTTCACACGTCTCCACTGAAGATGCCTGCCAAGAGCCCCTTGCGAGTGTGGCAGGTTAATTAGAGCATGAGTCAGAGTCACAGGTTAGCAATGTGCCAGGAGTGCTTGGGCTTGCTCTAACGCCCTTGGAAGGGCTGCTGAAGGAGTCTTTGGGTTAAACCAGGTGGTGCTGGGCTGGCTCGCAGCATGGGGGCCCCGGGTCAAAGCCACATCAGAGCTCACTTGGTCCAAAAGAGAGGAGCCGGCTGGGTGTGCTTTCCCACCTGAAGGACTCTACATCCTGGGCCGGATGAGAACACTCATCGGATGCAGGTGAAATAGATACCAAGGCTGAAGCAGTCATCTGCAGGGTGCAGCAGAGCAAGGGTCATCCTCCTTGAGTGTGTAGGAAAGGTAAATCCTGTCTCCATGGGAGGCAGAGCCTCTTTGGAAGGTGGCCAAGACCAAGGAGCAGTCAGTGATCTCCAGGACCTGTGACACCTCCTTGAGGACCTACACCATCATGGGCTTTGTGTCCTTGATCTTGGGCAAGGTCTCCAAGTTGGGTCTCACCAATCCCATGTCAGAGCCATTCCTCCCTCCCAGGACAGAGGAACCCAAAGGTCTCTTCTCCCCATTAGAAACCTTCGTCAGGGGGTGACAGTCAGGTGGGACCCCACGGGGCCCTGGCGTTGGTGCACCTCTTCTTCACCCTTCTCTAGCATGAAGCAGAATCCCCATACCAAGACCCTGGTCACGCCTCCAGCTGGGGTGAGATTGGTAACAGGATGGTGGGAATGGAGCTGGAAGGGAAACATCTGCATGGGAACATGCCAGAAGAGGATGAGAGTTGCAAGGAGAGCTTGCACTGGGGACACTGGACACTGGGGCTGCCGCTGGTCTAGGGACGTGGAAAGGTGAGTCCTTCGCACCTAACCAGACGGGCTGCATTCTGACCGGGAATGGGGATGGACATCAGAGGACTCCCAGCACATCCCATGAATGTTCCCAGCCTTCTCCCATCCAGGGAACCACATGGTCCCCATGGACAAGGGGGGATGCTGGTGGCTGTCCTTACCGGTACGTGACAGCCTGCAGGGCCCGGCAGTGGCAGCTGGCCAGCCAGAGTGAGCGGTCCGTCAGCACGTTGGGGCAGTGCGAGATGCGGAGGATGAGCAGGTTGCTGCCTGTGGCCTGCAGCAGGGACTCCAGCCCGGCTTCCAGACAGCCCCTGCCAGGGATGGAGGCAGGATCAGGCACAGGCACCGGCACTCACAGTCCTCATGTCCACCCCAGGGCCACACCAGAATGGTGATGTGTCCCATGGGGATCTGTGGCTCCAAGACACCCCAAACCCACAGCAAGAGCCAAGGTGTGATGAATGGCCATCAGTGGAAATGGGACACTGGTGCTCAAAGAGCGTCAGCCCTGAGGACCAGCGGCTCTGGCTGCAGGAGGAGGATGCCTAGGATGCAGGAACTCACCGCGTGCTCTTCATGTAGTCCTCCTTGCTCTCCTTCTTCCCCCGCTGGCGTGGCTTGAGGTTTTGGAGGGTGAGGGAGTGCATCTGAGTGCACCACTGAGACAGCATGGCCAGGAACTGGGGGGACAGGGGTGGCCGTCACTGACGGGGACACCCTCAGCATGCCCCACGCCACCCATCCTTGGCTGCCATGGGCAGACCTGTGCGCACACACGCACGCGCAGAGAGGCATTTCTGCATGCACTCACACATGCCACAAATATGTGAAAATGCACATACGAGGTCACGCAAGACTACGTGCAACAAAGTCATGGGTGTGACCACAAAAGCACGTGAAAATGCACGCACATGTGAGTTCATGCCCACAAGCACCCATGTGTGAACATGCAATGCATCCTGCCACTGGTGCAAGCACACAGCTGCGTGCACCCACATTCCCATGACCAGAGCAGTGTGACATCAAATGAGATGGATGAAAGGTCTCGCCCGAGGCAGTGCCATCCCCATCCCTGGTACCTTGGAGGACACCCTGGCATTCTCCAGCAGCACTCGCGTCCACACGGCCGGGTGCCGGGCCACGAACTTCCAGTCCTTGCAGACCTCAGCCGCCCGCAGCAGTGTCTTGGTGTCCAGGTAGGTGAAGATGCAGAAAAGAGCCGCCCGCATCTTGAGAATCTCGGGGCTGATCACCTCGCTGGAGTGGCCTGGGCTGCCCCTCTCCAGCCGGCTCACCTTGCCCCCAGCCCCCTCGGTCCTGGCTGTGGGACACCCACCATCAGTTGCCACCGGTGGCCGGGGAGGGCAGCAGGGACGGGATACTCCTTGTGGAGCCAAGGAGCCGTCCCCGTCCCCCACCTTCCGGCTTCCCAGTCCTCCCACCCCACCAGAAGAGCCCGGTGCGGTCTCACCCGTCAGCCGGCAGCTGCCGGTGGGTCGGGAAGCGGCAGATCCGGTTGCCTCCGGCTCCCATCCCTCAGCCTCCGACTCAGTGGTGCGGGAGCCCACGTCGGAGACGTCGCCCTCCTCGCCCTCGGTGCTGTTGCGGTAGGGCCGGCGGTGCCAGTTTTGGATGGCTTGCCGGCGCAGCCCCGAGCCCCGGGCACCGTCCCGCGCTGGGTAGGGATGCCCGTCGGCGGTGTCATCGGTGGGGCACGGCTCCGCACTGTCGCTGTCGTAGCAGCCCGAGCTCTGTGACACGGCTTTCGCCCGGCTTGAGGCACTGGGGGACAGGGATACCCAGCCTCAGCGCTTACTGGGGTGTGTGTCCCCTTCCCGTCAGCTCCTTGCCCCCCAAAAAAACCAAGCAGCCTATTAAAATCACAAACTGGCAGCGCAGATAGGGGACTCACCCAGTGCTGGAGGAGGAGCGCTGGTTGGACACACCATAGGGACCATGCACGGCCGTCCCTGGCCCCGGGTGCCGGTCTCTCTGTGGGGAGAGGAGCCAACGTAGCAAAACCCAAAATGTGGGTGGTACAGCCGAGGGAGACAACCCCGATAACCCACCTAGTGCCAGCTGTGGTTTTGGGTGAGGCCATCCCGAAATGGGATACAGAAGAGCATCGCCCCAGCACCTTGCTCATGCTTGCCATGGAAATACAAACCCACCGAGAAGCAACTTCTCTTGGGGATCCCCCCCCAGGATTATCCATTTCCCCCATGGAAATGAGAGTGGGGTCCCTACACCTTCCTGCTCAACCCTTTGCAGCCACCAGAGAAGCCACATGGGTGCATGCCCGAAGCCGCTGGGGTACCCGTGCCTGTGCCCGCGGAGGTACCGGTCGGCTGGCAGCCTTGGCCCCTGGCGTGCCGCAGCGTCCCAGGCTGCCGTTTGGGGTAGTGCCGCAGCTGCTGCTGATGATCTGGAGCTGCTTCTCAGCCCGGTCTGCCCGGTCCAGCAGCTCCTCGATGAAGTGCTGGAGACGGACCTTGGCGTTGGCCTCACGGGCAGCTGTCTCCTTCAGGAACTGGTCGATCTGCAGCACCTCCCTGCGTGGAAGGACCAGTGGGTGACACCTCAGTCCTTCCCCACCTGTCCCTGTGAAGCACCTCCATCCCTGTCCTTGAGCTGGGGTGGGGGTTCAGGGATGCTCACGCGCATCTGGACCATTCCACCATCAGCCTGATTTGGGTCTGTGCCAACCCAGATGGCTCCTGGGCATGGTTTGGGGCAGATCGTGGACCAGGTGATGCTCCTGGCATGCAGGGTGGATGTGGCCACCCTGTTTTGTAGGGTCCATCCCCAGCACCTTCACTTAGAGGTACAACCCAGCCTGAGCCTTTGCTGCCAGGACTGGGTCAGGCCCCAGTGCGATGGAGAAGAGGGAGGAGGGCGATGATGGTGTAGTGGGATGATGGAGGAGAACAGCAGTGGTACCCTACCTCATTCGGAGTAGACTTAAAGGAACAACCTTAAGGGCAGCTGAAGTCCTTCAACCTCACTCAGCCCCGTAGCCAGTTAAACCCAGTGGTTGCAGGGCCCCAGCTCCTTCATTAACAAATTAATTAGCTGGCGCTCGGGAGCTTTGAGCCTGTGGATGGGAAGGGTTCGCCCTGCTGAGGCACTGAGATGTTGTCCCTAAAATGTGGCCAGCTTTGTGGTGGAGCGTGCTGGCAGCTCAATGACCCAAGGTGGCCCTGTCCCACCTCGCACACATGTGTGCCCAGGCACACACACCCCCACTGACCTCATCTGCTTCCCAAAAACTTGGGCATGTACACGCAAGCACACGCAGCCATCACACCCCCTGCAAGCACACATGTCCCAAAAACCCCGTGCAGCCAGACCCACCTGACCAACGCACCCCTCCAAACACCCGCGCCCCGTGAACGCACACCCAGGCCTGCACACATGCATGGCCGTCGTGCACAGTCCCAAGTGCATCCTATGCACACGCACCCTTACATGCAGGAGCACCATGAAAACACAAATATGGATGTACGCCCCGCTACACGCACAGGCAGCATCATGAACAGGCACATGCAGGCACCCCCCCAGGCACACGTACAGTCGGTGGCATGCACACCCAGCACTGATGACACCCACATGGTCGATGGTGCACACACACACACACAACTGCTCTCACACCTTTGCTCGGCACCGTGAATCCCTGCAGTTGCACAAACACGGCTCCGCATGCCTGTTGTATGCGCACACCCGACTCTACACCTGATCACACACACCCAACCATGCACACCCGACCGTGCACACCCAACCATGCACACCTGAACACACACACCCAACCACGCACACCCGACTGTGCACACCCAACCATGCACACCTGATCACACACACCCAACCATGCACACCCGACTGTGCACACCCAACCATGCACACCCAGCCGCACTGATTTGCACGGGAGCCCAAAGGAAAAGGAAAGGGCAGCCCTTCGTGATATAATCCCTCTTGCTGGTTATTAATTGCTATTTAATTACCAATTAACTGCCTCCCAACCTGCCATTTGCAGGGTGAGCCTGGGAGCTCCCTGGTAATAATTTGGGAAGGCTCCTGCTGAGGGGATCCAGGAGATTTGGAAGGCAAATGGGGCACTGGAGTGGCGGGTGTAAGGTGATGCCGATGGTTATCACCGGCACGATTCTCATTCCCACAGACCGGATGGAAAAACACCGCCAGCAAAGCAAACGGAGCCCAGGAGTAAAAGACCTCCCATGGGGACAACAGCTTCGTGCTGTTTTGGAGCTGGGAAATGTCCCAGGCAATGTTTTGTTCTTGGGGAAGGGTGAAACAAGCTTTGCCAATGAAAATGATTTCTGATTATTTCCCCACATCTAGGAAAAAACGATCTCTTTTCTTCAGCTCTTCATATGCTCCCTCTGCAACCTGGCAAGTGATTTTGTCGCTCTGGCTGGAGGAGTATGGGGACCGATGAGGACAGTCAAGGGGCAGGAGGGTTTATCTAAGGAAAGGGAGGTCCAGGAGGTAGTTTTGGGGTATAAAACCAGGTTCTTAGGTGGCAATGGTGTCCAGGCTTCACCACGGACTGAACAAGACGCATTTGATTCATCGGTCACCCTCAGTCTGCCCTCTCTCCCGTCTCTCCAGGCCCTGCTCCAGACTTGTCCACCCTGTTGGCCCTCGTCCTGCCACCACGCACCCCCAAGATGCCCCTGGACAACACCCACAAGGCAGCTGATGGCAGCCCCCAAACCTCCCCATTGCCTGTCCCGTACACATGCATCCAAAGCAAGAGCTGTTGCCCTTATATGGCCCCAGCGTCATCCTGTTCCTCACCCCAGAACCACCTCCACTACCAGCAAATCCTGTGAAATTTGTTTCTAATCTGCAGTCATTATTTTGGAGTCAAAGCCATCAATGAATGTGCTCAGGATGGTGGGGATCAAGACAGGTCCTTGAGGAATCCCACCAGTCCTCCCAGCCCAGCACAACCATGACTATTCCCCATTATCCTGCTACTCACTGACTTTCTGGACCCCATGGTGGCCTGCAGCTTTGCTAAGAAACTCCTGAGGAACATGGTCTACTTCGTTTGAGTGACATTGACTGGCAAAATAACCCAGTGCTTGACTGGAGGGAAACTCAGGAGCAGTGCTCTGGTGGGAAGGGGATGTTGAATAGGGAACATGGGATGAAAATGAGGATGACAGTGCCACAGTCCTAACAGCAGACGGAGGTTGTACTGCTCGGACTATACTGCCCTCCTTCTGGGAGAAAACCCTGAATTATGCATGGCCAAGCTGACTCCTCTCATGTTTATGATGATGGGACATGTCGATGAGATTGCTCAGGTTGTACAGGGCTGGACAATTCCGCTGTGGAGCTAGAGGTGATGACCCAGCCCTGATTTTGGGGGACACCCTTTGGCACTAGAGGTGGGCTGCAAGAACATGGCCACCACCATGTTCCTTGGCAGAACAGCAGGATGGTCATGTGCCTCCCCAGCCTGGGCATGTCCTGGGAGCACCAGTGGCTCCGGGACAAGGTCTGACATGACGTGACCCAGCTTGGTCATCGACATGGAGATGCTCAGGTCTACGTGGACACTGCCTGCATGGGAGAAGATGCCTGATGAGTGATGATACAAATGGACATTGCCAAGGGGATTGTGCCCTAGCACTTGGTTTGAGGGTTTGGTGATAGTATTGGGCTCCTGGGACTTGCCATTGGGGACGGATTTCCCCCCACCCTGCAGCAGGAGAGGGGATGAAGGACTCACTGTTGTTTGCGGGTGAGCTCCTGCTCCTTCTGCACCAGGTCCTGCTTGAGGGAGGCCAGCATCTCCACGCTGACATCCACCTGGCGAGACAGTTCAGATGCCCGGTCCTCCAGCTCCTGCTTCTCCCGGCTGAGCCGCAGGCTCTCCTGCTTGGCCTTCTCCAGCTCCGAGCTCTTGCGGTCCAGCTCCACCTGAAGCCGGCCCACCTGTGAGGCAATCTTCTGCTCCACCTCCTCTGTCAGCTTCTCCAGACGCTTGTCCACCTCTAGCTTCTCGAATGCGCGGATCTTCAGGCGTGCTAAGCCTTCCTCATAGGCAGTGTCCATAGTGGCTGGCGGCGTGGGAGCTGGTGCCACGGCTTTGCCCCGGGTGAAGATCTCTGTCAGAGGGATCTCGATCTCATGGACATAGCGGGGCGAGGGGGAAGAGGACGGGGCCGGCTCCAGCTCCTCAGCAGGGACGAGGTCACAGGAGAAGCGCTGGTCCTTGCCTTGGAAGGAGGTGCTTTCAAAGTAGTCCCGCCGGGCGGCTGGTGTCAGCAGGGCCCCATCAGCGGCCAGGGGGAACACGGCAGCATCACAGATGCTGTTGGTCTTGGAGAGGACGTAGAGGGTCTCATAGGTGTGGTTGTATTCCAGGTGCGCCCGCAGTGAGGAGAGGCTGCGGAAGCGCTTGTGCTCCCCACACCGCGGACACCGGTAGGGCAGGTCCAGCGAGGCCATCCCTCAGCTACACGCCCTGATGCAGGGGAACTGCACGGCCCCGCTCATGGCATGGGATGGATGCACTGGTGGCACAGGGGGTGGGTTGGGGAGCCCCGGGCAGTGGAGCTGCAGCTCTGCTGGGGCATGGCGGGGTAGGAGCCCTGGGATGGGAGTGGAGGGTCCAATGAGTCTTTTGGGGGGATGTCAGCATCGGCTGGTGCCAGGCACTAGAAGAGATAGGGGGGTTAGTGATAAAGGGATGGCAGGTCCCCAGAAGTCCCTCCTTGGCCCTTCTTCTTGGTCCCCTGTGTACCTCCATCCTCCCCTGCTGTGTTCCTCCCATTCATGCACAACCCTTGGGAGGGTGCACAATGCTCAAGAAGGTGAACAACCTTTGGGACAGTCCACAACCCTAGGGAAGATCTACAACCCTTGGGAAGATCCACAGTCCTTGGAAAGGTGCATGACTCTTGGAAATGTGCGCAACCCCTGGGATGATCCACAACTGTTGGGAAGGACCCCCACTCCTTGGGAAGGTGCACAAGGGAGGATTCACAACCATTTGGGAGGAGTACAGCCTTTGGGAAGGTGGACAACCCAGGGGAAATGTCTCTCCACCCACCCTGAGCTTGCCACGGAGGAGTGACCCATGTGCTTTCTTGCCCAACCACCGTGCAATAAGCCCCTGCGCTGCCAGGGGTCTCCAGGCCCTGAGAGCATCCCTGTGTCTGATGCTGGAGCCAGGGTGCTGGAAGCCACCTCCTCCAAGCAAACGGTGACCCGGTCCATGCAGCCTCGCGGCAGGATTAGTTACTTCTCCAGCCCCTCACTGCAGCCATCAGGCCTTGTTGCTGATCCCCTCTGGGGTTGCGGGACCCCCATTCTGTGCTGTCCTGGTGATACAGAGGACCTGGTAGCTTCCCACACCCGAGCAAGTCCCTATGGGGACGTGGTTTATCCCCCACTCACAAAACCCTCCAAGACATCAGGGGGAAAAAACCCCACCCTTGTGAAATGGGATAAGCCAGCAAAAGTCCAGCCTAGGAAGTCACTGTGGTCTCCTCCAGCCTGGGAGGTACAAGCACCCATCGAGATGCATTTTTGCAGTGCTTTCATCCCAAAGCACTGAGGGCACCCATGGGTGAGAGCATCCCTTGCTCATCCCTCTTCAATATCCCACAAGGGGCTATTCCCACCACCCTAAAACCCATCCCAGTCCCTCTGCGCCCCACAACTGCCAGCCTTGGTGAGCACTGTACCACCACCGAATGCTCCATCCATGCTCATCCCCAAGGCAGCATCCCCCATGGCTCCGCACCTCCCTTGGGGGGTACAACCGGGCCACGAGGTTTGGCAAACCATTTTTTAGGGAAAAATCAGTAAAGCCAAGAAATCCATGCAAAAAAAAAAAAAACAAAAACCCAACCAGATGTGCTGGGAGGATTTCTGGAGCCTCCTGGCTGTCTTTTGGGGTCGTTACAAAATGCACCCTCACACATTAACCCTGCCTGGGTGATCACCGGCACCAGCCCGGCCGAAACCCGGTGAACACAAAGCACCACCAGCAACTTCAGTTTCATCGGGCGCCTTTGCTGCCGATGGGATGAGAAAGCGCTTTTCCACCGTAAGGATGGGGCCAGAGCATCATGCCACTGATGTCTCAGGCCTGGATCCCTGCCTGCATCTCCTGGGGTACTCGATCAGCCTCGTTCCATATTTCCCAGCCGTTAAGCCAAGGCAGGATCTGGCCCAGGCGGGTCTGAATATACATGCTGCTCGGTCCCTCTCCTGGGCAGGTCCCACCCTGACCACAAAACCTCTCCTCCCTCTCACCCCCCACTACCAACGACCAGGATTTAAGGAAATTATTAGCAGAGTCATTACTACGGTGGCCACGCTAATAAAACCCGCATGCATTCTGAGCCGGCCACCGGGAGATTGCAGCAGCGGGTGAAACCCATCCCTGGGCTGCTTCGGCGCCGCTACCTGTGATTCATCATGGATCCTTTCTTCGCATTGTTTAACATTTTTCCTTCTCCCCCCGGCCAAAAAAA